>VZTY01029379.1:0-97938 GCA_013400935.1 Turnix velox
GTGCTCCAGCCCTCTGATCACCTATTTGTGTGCACCTCCCTGCTAGGATGATGTTCTTCAAAAGCAACCAAGAACCTATAAAATGCACCAGCCAGTGTCTACAATGAAGACACACTGCATTTCCAAATGGGGCTCTTGAACTGGGGCATATCCATTCAGCACAGATTTCCACAAGCACCAGGGGAAATGCCAAAAGAACATCACTTTTTTGAAAATCCAATCTTTTGCTGCAAACAGAACATTTTTACTGGCCAACCTCTCTCCTTGGGATGCATACTGAGCCAGCAGAACCCAGCAGTTGGTGGATCTGGTGGCTGCATCCAATTAAGAACATCCCAGTGCCCTGCTTTTACCTGTTGGGTCACAGCAGAGCTCATGTCTGGTCTCCACAGAGCCCTGGAAATGGAGCAGGAGCTGTGAAAAAAAAGCTTACCTTGTTCTGGGAATGTAGGTCTGAGAGCATGGCATCTGCAGCTTCTGCCGTGGTCCAGTCAGCAGCTTTCTGGATCTGTTAGTGAAGTAAAACACTATAAAGTTGACAAAGAAATACAGCAGAAAAACAATGAAGAACCACTGTGAGGGGAAAATACGCTTTACATAAGCCTGAAAAGCTCACCAGAATGTTTGTGGGAAGGATGCAAGTGTATTTTAACTTCGAACAATGAGACCAAAAGATGGACAAAGAAACCACTGTGTTACCACCCCAGGGAGTGAATGAAAATTGCCACAGACTATGAATTCATTCTAAATCAATTGTGCTCTAATGAAACCCTCTACAAAACAGATAGGCATTCACACACCTCAGTGTCATCAGCAGAACAGGGCTCTGTTAATGAATGTTTTCCTGGCACTTCTTCTAAAAGTTGGAACCTCAAAACCACCATCCTTCTCCTGCTCCCCGGACAGCCTTTATACAAGACAGATAAAAGAAGAACTTCCCGCCCACGACCACACAGCACAGATGGAGATTTCAAAGGAAAAGATCAATGCCTGATCTTCTGATTTTTTGGCATGAATTGGATAATTCAGGGTTATTTCCTACATAACTGTTCCCAACAGTGAATCTTATTTATTTGCAGAAAGACAGGAATTAACAACAGCTCAATGACATTTTTATTTTAATGAAATTTAAAAAGGCAGTTATTAGTTATACATACACACAACTGATTCTGTACTTGTTAGTCATAAATATAGAACATTCAGAAGTACAAAATACACTTTATCCACAGCACAATTTCACATCAATATGAAGAGTTTAAACAGATAAGTAACCAAGTGCCTAACAATGACAGAAGCCCATTTTTTGAGTTGTTTTATGTTTTTTTCCCTTCTCTTTTTTTTTTTTCCCAAAGACCATTAGTCTACACAAAATAATCAGTGCCTACAGTCACCAGTTCCACAAAATGCACTCTGCTTTGGAGTAGGAAAAGACCAACCTTTTTAAGACAATTAGATGCCAATACCTTTTCTTTGCTCCATTAATAGAAACAAACCAAAGCCCACATTCTCCTTTTCTCACAGCCCACAACTGTGAAAATTTGGACACCGGCAAAAAAATCACCCGAAGCCTATTTAGAGCACTGCCAGGAAAAGTGAAAATAGCTGAACTAGAAATTAGTCCACTCAATACCTTGCAAACAAAGAGCAACAGCAGTATGACACTGATAAGGCATTAATGATAAAATGGCTGTATTATTCTCGAAAGAAGAGTACACCTATGTATAAAAATATATGTCATAGCAATTGGGTAAATCCAACACTATTTAACACTGTGCCCAAAATAATTAAGAGTTAAAAAGGCAGTACTGCAGGAAGTATTTACAGTTTCATACTGTACTTCAAAAGAAATCCCAAAAAAAAGGCAAGAAAGCTACAAATGGAACTACTTGGTTCAAGCATCATGGTGGGTACTGCCAGTAGCACCTGCCACAAGTAATGTGATAGAACTCCCTCTTGATAAACAGGATTGCTTGTCTGAATAAATGAATATAAATATTCCTGTATCTAAAATCTTCTCAGTCTACCTGCGTGCTCAGTGAAATACCTCACACAATCATAGAATGTCAGGGATTGGAAAGGACCTCAAGAGATCATCTAGTTCAATCCCCCTGCTGGAGCAGAAACACCTACACCAGATCACACAGGAAGGTGTCCAGATGGGTTCTGAATGTCTCCAGAAAAGGAGAGTCTACACCCTCTCTTGTTATTTGCAGTTAAAAACCCAAAAAATTAAGTTTCAAGAAACCCTGCTATCTGCAACACAGTCTGATCAGAAATCACAGCTTTTATTTCCAGCTTAAAAAAAAAAAATAAAATCCACAAACAAAAAAAAACCCCAAACCCCAAAACATAAAAGAAACAAGAAATTCACCACATGTGAAATTCTGGAAACCAGCAGCCAAAGTGCCAGCAAAGCCACACCAACGGCACAGAATAACAATGTCAGCATCTCAAAAGCACTTTATAACTTCAGCTGTAGAATAAGTTGCTTTAGTAAGGAAACACGTGACAAAAAGATACAGCACAGCCACAGCAATTATGCAGCTTTTTTGGCCACAAAACCCAAGATGAGGCTGTTTCAGAGGAAGAAGCCACTGGCCCAGCCGTGAGGGAAGTGCTGGGTGCCTGGTGGTGGTGGCAGCAGATGCTGAACTGGCTCCTTCACTCCATCAGAAGCACAAAAGTTGCCAAACTTTAAGCTTATTAAACACTCCCTCCTCGCTGCCTTGGGAAGGGAAAACTCTCCACCTCCCACACGGCCGTGGGAAACAGCTGTGGAGATGGGACAGATGGGAATGAGAGACAAGTTAAGGATGGGTGAAAATGGCAAGAAGGCTCTGCCCTGGGGATGGCAAAACAGAAAGGAGGGACTAAAAATAATGTCTCACTGAGTGAAACCCAAACCAAGACTGCCCCGAGCAGTGCAGCTATCCTCCTACCTGAGCAGGAAGGCAGGAGTGGGCTCTAAGGTGAGGTCCATGTTCTCATGCCCTAGGCAAAATGGCTTAAAAAAAAATAATATTGTATTTAGAAAAACAGCAACAAAAGATACGTGCATGAAATTCTGCTAAAAATCCAATTCTAACTCCACAAGCAAATTCTGTACACCAGAAGCCTTCAACAGCAGTCTAAAAAGCCAAAACGTGCTGGGGAAGTTATCATCGTTGATGTTAGGAGAAAGAAAATTACTTAAAAAACCTCAGTTTTTTTATTGAATTTGGGAACAAAGGTAATAAGAAATACACTTAAAGCAGTTTACTGGCCAAAACACAACAGAGGAACAGCATTTTTTTCACTCTGAGAAGTATTTTTAAAAAATGGTAGAAGAAATTACATTTATCATGTCAGGCATCTCCTGTGCAGAGATACAAACTGCTCCTCTGCAGCTCTCTTCCTTGCTATTCCCCCCTTTTAAGAGCAGGCCCTGCTGTAGAGATGCTGGGCATCTCATTCCAGCTGCTGCAGCATCCAGGCAACTTCTAAGACATGAAGGAATTTCCTTCTGAGAGAGCAGAGCTTTGCTTCCCCGATTCAATGAGCACTCAGTCTTGCGAGCAGCAAGAGCAGAAAGGGAAGGCTCCAAGAGAAATAAACATTCATGTATTTAAAAGAACAGTGCATGAAGCTTGCTCACCTAGAAGTTTTTTTTTTTCCCCCCTATCTCTGGGAGAGAGGAGATGTGAGGGTTTTTTTGTTTGTTCTCAGTGTGATTTTGGTGAGGCAAGTACAGACCAGGAGATCTGAGGTCTCTCTGTAATATGGCATCTAGTTAAGACAAAATAATTTTATAAAAAAGAGCCCCACTTGCAGGCAGGGCAAGAGAATGGTCCCAGATTTAGTGAGAGAAACAACAGGAAGGACTCTTCCTGGATACTGAAAAACTAGATGCTGTTCTCAGAGAAGCAAACTCAGATGAGAACACCAGTCCATGGCTTACAGTGACAGCCACACGCTCAGGTCACATTTGCTGCAGCCCATCTGCCCACACTGTTCACTGGTGTGAAACCTGGGTGGGTGGACAAAGCAGGCTGTAGGACACAGTCCAGCCTATCAGGATGGACATCACATAGTGATGTGCGTGGTGAATCCCATCAGATGCACTCTAGAATTTAAGAGAAGCTACGAGAAGCCAGACCTTAGAGCTGTGAGATCCAAGAACTGCTGCAGAAACTGCAGTCTTTTTGATGGAGCTGTGCCTCGAGGTTGCTATTTCAAGGTCAGTGGTGGCCCCTGAATACATGAAGATGTACGAGGCCCACCCTCCTCCTCCTCCCCAAAGGGTGGCTACCACTGTCCAACATCAATGGTCATGAGCAACCAGCATAGGAACTCTGGGCTCCTTGTCCTTCAGCAGCAATTCCTTTCTTCCCAACCCAGAAGAAATGATCTGGAGAAAAATGCTGACCTTACAGTGCAACCTCTAACTCACCATGCATACAAAATACTGAATAAAAACATTCTAACCTATCTTCTGATGAAGACGTGGTGGGTGACTGGGCCAAAAGGAAGGCGATTAACTTACCTCTGAGGAAAAACATATAGCATTCATAATAGACAAGTGTCCTCCACACACTTGGCAAGTTGAAAAATGCCATATTTAAGAGATTTGGGTTAATGGGGTTTAAGAGAAGTGATTGCTTGGGAATCCAAGCGAAAATTCAAGTTATCACTGTGTACACAGCAGACAACAGTCCAATTGATATCTATTACCAAATCACTCTAAAAAAACCACACACTACAAAACCACCTCACTGCTTGCAGCAAATGAGCTTGAATGATTTCCTAGGAATAGGCCACCACCTTGCACTGTTAAAATGTGAGGTTTCACAGTATAAAAAAGTATTTCACAGAAAGGAAATGCAGCTAATATAGAAAATGCAGTCTTGATGTGTTACAGTAATTTTTTTTTTTACGAGGCAGTGTTTTTGGGAAAGAAGAATGATGAAAATTAAAGCAGCCAGTGAGAAATGTACTGAGTTATAGGCCTCAATTCAGTGCAAAACCAGACTAATAGCTTATGTAAGTAAATGTTTGTTCTGAATAGAGAACCACCTGAATTAAAAGTAAGAACACCTAAGTGAAGTGATGGAGACTCCCACGATATCTAAATCCTCCATATATACTGTCAGCCTTTTCAGTACACTCAGAATGGACCCTTTGTAAAGGCAAAAGAAACCAGTACAGAAGTCACTTCGTACAGCACAAGATATACATAAAGTACCAAAAAATGTACACACATTCAAGTTTAAGTTAGAAAAGGCAGAACTGAAGCTTCTGGTGAGAGAGGCCTACGTTATGTTACTTAATCTCACATTCATAGTGACCTAAAATCTACAAGAGTCAAAGAAAACAGCATATTGCATCTGCTTCCAGAAACTTAAGCTTAAAGCAAGGCATCAAAATCAAGTGGTAGGCACTGTAACAAGACATCACCTTACCTTTTCTCTGTTAGTCTTTGTTACTTTGTTATCTATTTAAAAATTACCATTCAAAGGAAATAGTATCATTGACATTCAGGTATGTAAGACTCAGAGATAGATTTTTTTTCTTTTTTTTTTTCGAATCAAGCAAAGTTCTTCATCTCTGAGGTAGATGGCAACAAAATAAAATAAAAAATAAATGGAGTGGTTGATAAACACTAAACAAGTGCTGGAGCTCCCCTGTTGGCACTGACACACCCCAAGGAGGAGGGAGAGCAAGCCCTACACCACTATCTGAAACAAGAGAAATGAGTCTTCTGGTTTAGTAGCTTCTACAGAAATGCAACACAGAAAAAGCAGAGCCAAAATTACAATGCAACGGCCTCGGAGGAGAACTTCACTTTCTGCTTCTTGAGCTACTCAGAAAATGGTGGAAACATGCCCAGGTCAGCAAAGTCTTCAATGTTGTAATTGCCAGTACCCTGCGTCGGATCCCCCGGCATGGGCAGCATGTCCTGCACGATAAGGGAAAATCAAAGTGAAGTGTCACTCACTAACACATTATCCAGGCACAAGCTGCTTCCTGCTCATCTTCTCAGTGTAAAACCAGAAATGGCCAAAGGTTGGGTAAATAAAGTGAAAACCAGACCTGTGCTGGGGGCTGGGCTAAGGTTCATGAGCTGCTCAGACACTGGTCAGAGCCCTGTGTCTCTCTGGGCATCAGACCTGACCGGAATTCACTTGGATATGCAGGCGTAGGACTTTTTTATAGGATATGAGATGAAAGGACTAGGAATAAAAGATGTAAAGTGGAAGAGGGGAGATTCAGGCTAGATATAAAAAAGAAATTCTTTATGGCGAGGGTGGTGAGACACTGGAACAGGCTGCCCAGAGAGGTTGTGGATGCCCCCTCTCTGGAGGTGTTTAAGGCCAGGCTGGATGAGACACTGAGCAACCTGATGTAGTGGGAGGCGTCCCTGCCATGGCAGGGGTGTTGGAACTCGATGATCTTTATGGTCCCTTTCAACCTAAACTATTCTATGCTTTTGTGTTATAAGCATAAACAAAGCAATTAGAATTCTCTTCCAGAGAGAAATGCAAGAATTTAATCTTGCCTGGGTCATGAGGTGGGCAGACAGTAGTTATTGTAGAGGCAGGAGGCAGTGGTGTTCTTTGTTCCTGTGTGAAGCACTGGTTTCTTCACACAGGAGTATTTTCAGACTCACATCCCTCCTGCAGTGCTCCTGCCAGCAAATGAGCACGAGCCTGGTCTTGCAGGTGAATTTAGTTTCTAAAAGATAATGAGGTGCTCCACTTCTAAACCTTGCTTGGGGCTTGAACTGTCTTTTCTGCATTTATCTGCACTGTTTTGTTGCAAACTCTCTTCTTGATCTAATCTAAAAACAAGTTATACAAGGACAGAGACCTTATTAATTAAGTAACTTACAAAGTCTCACTCTGTCTGTAGTGAAGGCCCCAAATTGTACTTAACATTACAAAATTAGGCAGCTGAAGAGGACTGTTTACCAGTTCCCTGATATCCCAGAGGATTTAACCTTTAAAAATTATTTTCCACTGTGTTCTATGACAATTTTACAGTTCTGTGCAGTATCTGTGTAATCTTTCCTGCTTAAACTGTCAGAGAATTACAGTGATGTCTAACTGGACTTGACAGAGATTTTGGAGGCCAGCACCAGGATAAGAAAGACACTATTTCAGACTATTTAATGGATTCCCTGCAAAACACACCTAAGTACAGGGTGAAAAAGAGAATGGTAAACAGTATTTTAAAATCAAAGATGCTATTCTTTAGCAGAGAATAAAACCAGCTGAGTTGCAGCCAGTGCAAAGCTATTTCAGCTCAGAGCAAGAGGGAACTGCTCCAAGCTCAGCTAGCACCCTGGTCATGGAGGACCAGGGGTCTTCAACTCAGCAGTGAGAACTTGTCAGAGGGACTTTGTGCTGACTGAGCTCTCCTTACCTGGAACACCTCAGTCTGACTGGTCTGTGGGTGTGAATGCTGGTCTCCACTCTGCTGATTGTGATGTTGGCTCTGCCACTGGGACCAGACTTCAGAAGGTCTCCCCTGGAACTGGCTGCTGCTCTGGCCACCTTCAGCTGTATGGGAGAAGAGAGAACAGACGTCAGAGAGCAGCTCTTTCATAATGACACCCTGCTTCTGAGGCTTCATCCATCAACACCCCTGTATGCAAATGAGCATTTGAGAAAATACCCCAAGATAGATCAAGCCCCTATGGGGTAAAAGCTGAAGGTTTCTTAAAAGCCCTTAAAAGACCATTTAAGTTTCACAGAGCAATGCAAACTGCAAGGTTTTATGGTAAGCACATTCAAAATTATAATTTCAGAGAGATGGACTTGTGAACAGTCCACCAAAAAACCACACAATTCTACACATATTAATTTGGTCACTCATTACACATTTTTCATGAATACACAGTCACACTCAAGCTGGACTCATTTAACCCTGTTTTTCTCCAAATTGTTTAAAAAATGTATAAATTTTTTTTATATATTTCCTTCAATTATTTACAATTTCTCCTTATAAGAATTAGCATCTTAGAAGGCATTTCACCAGGCTTATGCTTTCCCCCCAAACATTTTATATTCTTCATTTTTCTTTTTTTCCAGATGATGACTCCCACTGTTTTTGCCTTTTCACCCTCACTGCAGAAAACCAAATCAGATACACCTGAATGTCCCTGATTATCAGAGCCCAAGGACAAACTTCCTTCCGAGTGCAATGTCAGGTCTCTGGTGACCAGACCAGAGTGTGCCAAATCCATCACTACTCATAGCCATGGCTTCAGAAAATACTGAAACACGTGCTTAATCCAAGGCTTTTGGGCAATGCAAAACAGATAAAGTGAGCATTTTACAGGAGAAGTCAACAAGCTGCAGTGACGTGTTTCCATCACATCTGAAGTCGATAATGACAGCTCTTCCCCTGCTGACATTACCACAACCAATAATTCAGCTGACTCAAAACCCCTCCAGTCATTTCATGGGCCAAAGCAAAATCCATCTGAGTTCCCCTTCAAAATAAAGCTGCATGTTGGGGTTGTTTTTTTTTTTTTCTTCTCAGAACAATACACTGAAATAAACTCAGTGAGGCAAATGATGCTTCTTTTCAGCAAAAAGGTTACTGCCAGCCAGAGGTTCAAGACATTTGTCTCTGTGCTATTAATAGCACCCAAACTGATGTAGGTCAGGAAATGTTTCTCATTAGGTGAAGGGGTTCTTGCCAAGTAGCTTAGGTCTGAAATGCAAGACTGTCTCATAAACAAATGTGCAAAGCCTGGTGGAAATGGAGGCATGAATAAGCTCTGTGAGAAGAGCTCTCTTTCAATATGTTTCTTCTAGGCAATGTGGAGCAGGTCTGCACTGCAACAGGCTGCATCCATTTTCTTCTCAAGGGGTAAGAGAACAACACCACACATTAGCACGTGGCTACCTGTGCTTTTTGGAATTGCACATTGCCATCTGCCAGCAATATTCTTCATTGCCTCCATGTTTGTTTTATCACTCATGGATTCAAAAGTTTTTTTACTTGAGTATTGTTCTGTTGGTGAAGAAAACTTACTGAGGGGTCATCCTCTGGGGCAGAGTCTGAAAGCCACTTAATTAGCATGCAATAGGATAAGAAAATCATTGCACAACGTGGCACCTACTCTGATTAGGTCAGTAGTAGTGCCAGTACAAAAAAAAATCTTGCCTCCAGCCAAACTCCAACAAAGCCATCTCTGGGCAAGACAGCAGACAGCACTCAGGGAAGTTGAATCATAGAATCATAGAATAGTTTGGGTTGGAAGGGACCTTAAAGATCATCGAGTTCCAACCCCCCTGCCATAGGCAGGGACACCTCCCACTAGACCAGGCTGCCCAGTGCCCTGTCCAGCCTAGTCTTGAACACCTCCAGCGAGGGGGCATCCACAACCTCCCTGGGCAACCTGTTCCAGTATTTCACCACCCTCACTGTAAAGAATTTCTTCCTTATGTCTAGTCTAAATCTATCCCCCTCTAATTTATATCCATTGTTTCTAGCCCTCCCATCCGATATTATGTTAAAAATTCCTTCCCCTGCCTTTCTGTAGGACCCCCTCAGGTAATATGAAAAGAATGTAAATTTGTGCCATTTCAGAGTTCTCCTGAAAAGTGAAGAAAGTAAACCTGCTGACCACAGTTCCAGAGGACATGCATGATGTAAGGAACTTCTGAATCTTTTGTGACACCACTTACTGAAGGAAAACAATAATGCCCTTATACCATAAAATACCACAGCATCCTGTAGGGTCTTGGATGTGGAGGAGGTGCAGCATGGAGGGAACAAATTACCTTAGTTCACTCTGCTCAATGGGAGAAAGGAAGAAAACCCTTTCAGTCCTTAGGTTCCCAACCAAACCACCAGAAGAACAGGTTGTAAAATTTTTAACAAAGTTGAGGCTGGAGAGTTTCAGTTGAATGTGCATTTCTGTGTTGCATTTATTGAAAACTTACCAAAGCCTGCACTTCGGTTTGCTAAGCTGGAGTAGGCATTCCCACTGGGAGAAGAGGTGGCTGGGCTGGAAAGGGGGCTGTACGAGGATGGATCAGCTGGGTAGGTGTGACTTGTTCCAATCCCAAAGGGAGATGACTGAGCTTTGCCAGACTGAGATGGAATTTGCTAAGGAATAAGTGGCAAAACAAAGGAATGAGTTGTTGAAGAAACTTTTTAAGAATGTAAAGTACAGACTAAAACTCTGCAGATGCAAACAGGCAGGTTGTTCCTTTCTCAGACATATTTAATCTCTGTCATACTACTTAGTGGTGCCTAAGGAACACAACAGACAACAAACCAATATTTACAGCTCTCCTGCTGTTTAACCTGCATATACTCAACATCAGGGTTGTTTGGAATAGCATTATTTCCTTCATCTCTATTATAAGGATTTATCTCAAACCAAACAGATATGAAAAATTCACCTTTATTTGACAGGTGTCTTGATTTTGCAGTGTCACAGTAAAACTCCATTTATTTGAATGTCTTGCAGAATAAATGCAGTTCTCAGAGGATCAGAGTCTATAATGCTTAGGGGTAAATGGTCAAAGACATTCAAAGCTAATGAGCTGCTTTCTCAAGTACAGGCAGTAAAGATAACTTAGCTTTGTAAAAAGACTGTGAGGGAGTGTGAACTACCAGCCCTGGGAAGAGGAAAGACACAATCTAACTTTAACTGAGCAGCTGAGTTAGTTCAACAGACCAGAAGTGGGGGAATCAATTTCACTCCAACCCTAAATGGTAACAACAAAGTATGCTGAATGATGTTACAAATGGAGTTTCCTAATTCTTCAGTAAAAACCACAGAGACTGCAAATCTTTAATGACCACGAAGAACAAAACACATGAACTCAGTACCTGTCCTGGAAACGGTGGACGATTTCCTGTCCAGGCAACCTGGCTCTGATTCAGCTGGCGAGAAATCTGGGTCAGGTTCTGGCCTGATGATGAGGATGACTGGATGTCATTCACACCAGGCACGTGCACCACTGACGAACTGAAGGGAAAGAAGCAGCACCTCATTTGTAGGATGCACCCTTCATACACAAATAGCATTCCAGATATGGAAATTTTGATAATCACATTAAAGCTAATTGTTCAATCCTTCTTGATAAAAAAAATTACTTAAAGCCATCACAAAACCATGAATCACAGAATCACAGAATGGTTTGGGTAGGAAGGGACTTTAAAGATCAACACCCTGCCATTAGACCAGGTTGCTCAGTGCCTCATTCAGCCTGGCCTCAAACACCTCCAGAGAGGGGGTATCCACAGCCTCTCTGGGCAATCTACTCCAGTGTCTCACCACCCTCACTGTAAGGAATTTCTCCCTCTTCCAAATTGCACCTGTTACTCCTAGTCATGCCATGAAACATCCTGGCATTCTAAAGTGTCACTTCAAATAGACACAGAAGGCAGAATTATTTTGTATTAAACTTCTGTCATCTCTCTGAAAGGGCTTGCAGGAATAAAATGTCTGATGCATGGTGCATAAACACGTAGCTCAACACAAGTTCAATATTTAATGCATTAAAAAATCTGCTTGCAGAGAGTATTCAAGGTTTTTAATTTTCAATTTGTGCTCAAAGTCAACACTTTTTAAGCATTTACTTAAATACCACCCTAAATGAAGATGATACTTGTCATTACTTCTTTGCTTCCTGCCCGAGAATGAACTCATGCTATAACTTAAAAATTTAAGCTTTCAATTCCTATTTTCATCAAATAATGCTAAAGAAGAGCCTGCAATTATATACCCAGGGGACAACAAAACAAAACAAAATAATACAAGACAGAAACTTAAACTAATGTAATAGCTTTGGAATTAAAAAAGTATTTCCAAAGGAACTTGTTTATCTGTTAGCTGTTTCCTAATTACTGAATTTCACTACAGAGAAACTTCATTGCCTTCCTGTCCCCCCCTCCTTTCTCCCTGTTATTCTTGGTTTTGACAAAACATACGCATGGGATTTTATTTCTCCCTGCTGAGATTATTAGCAATTGTAACTTTAAGAATACACTGATTTAAATAAAATTATAGTTTGCAGATGTTTCTCAATTCCTGGAACTGACAGTCTCTGAATGGTTGTTTCTTTACTTTGGTTGGTCTGGAGCTTGAGAATGAAACTGGTCCATTGCCTTACATACATTCAGAAGTTGTCTTAGAAAACTGTTCATGTCCACATCCCAGTCCTCACTGGGGTCTATGAACAAAGCAGTCACTTGTTCCTTTTAATCAGGTGTCCACCTGATCCACCCAATAGTCAGCCATCACTATTACAGACAGTAAAACAAAGTTCAAACCAAATCTTCACACCTTCTTAGGTTGGTTGAATGTTCCTCTGACCTCTGAGCCAGGCCCACCACCTCTCAGACTTGTTTCCCTTCATAGAATGGTTTGGGTTGGAAGGGAACACAGAGATTTCCTAGTTCCAACCCTCCTGCCATGGGCAGGGACACCTCCCACTAGAACAGGTTACTCAGTGCCTCATCCAGCCTGGCCTTAATCACCTCCAGGGAGGGGGCATCCACAGCATCTCTGGGCAGCCTGTTCCAGTGTTTCACCGCCCTCACAGTAAAGAACTTCTTTCTTATATCCAGCCTGAATCTCCCCTCTTCCAATTTGCATCCTTACTCCTGGTCCTGCTGTCCTGTACCCTATTAAAAAGTCCTACCCCAGCCTTTCTGCAGGCTCCCTTCAGGTGTTGATAAGCTACTATGAGGTCCCCCCTGAGCCTTTTCTTCTCCAGGCTGAACAACCCCAACTTCTTCAGCCTGTCCTCATAAGGGAGGTGCTCCAGCCCTTTGATCATCTTCATGGCCCTCCTCTGGATCCACTCCAGCAGCTCAATGTCCTTCTTATGTTGAGGGCTCCAGAACTGGACACAGGACTCCAGCTGGGGTCTCACCAGAGCTGAGTAGAGGGGCAAAATCACCTCCCTCGACCACGTTCATGGTCTGCTGCTTTTGAGATTTGCCAATTACATCATCACAACAACAAGTATTTACTCACCAGCCACTACTTTTTAACAGAGATATCCAGAACTTCTCAGGTTGTAAGCCTAGTCCGAGTGCTGAGACATCATGCAGGAGTTAAGTTTGTTCACACAAAGAAATCCCTTTCACCTTGGGTCAGAACTAAGGGGAACAGTCCCCTGCACTCAGACAGAAATGGATATGTTCAGGATGTGCACTTACCTGAAAGTCTTCCCCGAATGTCCTGGCTGAAATGGGCTTCCCTGTGAGTAAAGCTGCTGGTTTCCTGCTGTGGATGCTGAGGCAATCATTTTTTTATCTGCTACAATAGACAAACAAAATCACAGATAGCAAAAAGTTTAAAGGAAGGGGAAAAAAAAGGCAAAATTATTTAGTGAGCATTTCAACATACACACATATTGGGAATTTTTCTGCTTAAAGATTTATGAAGAAACCCCAAGGAACACATTAAGAATGACAAAAAAGGGCTATGAAATGAGAGGCACAGCTGGTTTGTGTTGACTTCAGACCCTCTTCCCAGGATGTACCTCATTAATGCTATTGTTTGTATGGAACATAACACTGGTACATGCCCTCTAGCCGTGCAGCCAGACCTTCTCTGTGCCCACTGGAAGCTGCTCCTGATCAGGCAGGCAGGAAGGGGAACAGTAAAAAGAGAGCTGAGAGAAATGGGTGCATGAACCTCAGCTAGAGAGAGGAAAGGGAACAAAGTTTCTGGAAGAAAAAAGGGAGAGTATGGCCAGGGGAATGGAGGAATCACACATGAAAGAATCACAGAATCACTGAGTATCAGGGATTGGAAGGGACCGCAAGAGATCATCTAATCCAATCCCCCTGCCAGAGCAGGAACACCTAAGATCAGGTCACACAGGAACTCATCCAGATGGGGTTTGAATGTCTCCAGAGAAGGAGACACAGTGAAAAAATTTTTTCTTACATTTCTCTGGATACTTCTATGTTCCAGATTGTACCCATTTCTCTTGTCCTATCATCAGACGTCACTGAGAAGAGCCTGACTCCATCTTCCTGACACTCACCCTTTACATATTTATAAACATTAATGAGTTCCCCCCTCAGTCTCCTCTCAAGAAGCCTACTCTAAAGAAGGTCTGATGCACATGTACCTCCTTGGGCTACATGGAGGAGGTCTCAGGTGAAGGTCCACTTCTGGCTCCAAAAGAAGCCCTCCAGCCTCTATGCACTGAGGCAGCAGTTGTGGGCCCACACCCTGATGAGTTCTACATCCTGAGGAATGGTGTCAGAGCCCCTGTGCTAATCATCTGACAGCCTGCTACCCTTCTAGACAAAAAGGAGTACATGGCTCTTCAAGGACTGTGGTGGCACACCTGGAGATCTCAAGGTGACCACCAGAAACCCTGGGTCATCCTGCAGCCCCTGCCTGCATATCAGTATCACAGGTAGGCAGAGGTACCTGAATGCCTGTGAGATGCATTTGGACTGTGGCCAGGACTCATGGATTTTGCTGTCCTCTGTGTGGCCTGAGGGAGCCATGAAACTAGAAAACAAGCACCCCAGTGGGGTATAAGGCTGATGAGTGCCCTGAATAACTCACACATGGAGATGCCATTAACTTTTACAGTCCACTCTTAGTGTGGCAACTGGAGATCAATCCCTAATTGAATGAAATGAGATTCGGCAAACGGTGCCATTTGGTCCCCTAATTTAATTTTCTGGCACCAGATTATTCCAAAGCCTAGCAAAACTTCACTACTACTGTTCTTAAAATAATTTAAAGGTCTACTCCACCACCGTTTGCTCATTGTCCTTATTTTCCCTCACTTCCTCCAAGTGCAAAAAAACTCCACAAGCTGCTGTTGGCTTTGCAGTCATCTGTTGTGACGCATCTCTGACAGGTCCAGAAATCAAGTCTGCCTCCTTATTTTCCCCTGGGCGCTTTTCAGACTCCCACTCATTTCACAAGATGCTCTCCCAGACACAAGGCCCACTCAACTCACAAGTAATAGAAGTATTTTTTAGTTTTCACTAGCTTTTAGACACCTTGTGAGCATGATTCACCAAAGGCCTTCAACACACACCAGCTAATCTGTTAACTAAGTTCTTCTTACTTTCATAATAAGAATCTAAGCTCACTTCTCCAATGCAAAAAAGTTACCTAAAATCACCTCCATAGAGAAGGAAGATGGATGCTATAAATGTAAACTGTCTTTGCTTTTCCTCTGTAAAGCAGAAATCTGTAGAGATTCTTCACTGGCTACACATCATCCAGCACAAGCATAGCACCCCCCGAAAGTCCCAAAACTAAGAAAAAATAGGGACAAGGTTTATAGAAGGTTTTGTATGTAAGCAGGAAGAATTGAGAATGGGTTGAGATATCTCAGAGAAGATCAGAGGAGTTTTTTGTATGAGATGTGCTATTTTCTAAGGCCACCCTTTAGACAAATACCAAACTCTCAGGGCTGGAAAAGACCGAGCCAAAATCCTGTGAGTACTTCAGGTATTTGAGAACAACTCACCAGCAAAACTGAGAGTGCTCTAAATGGACTGGAATTCTTCAAGTGGAGCAGAGTTGCCATGGTAGCTACCAAAGCCTGTGCCACAGGATGAGGCCAAGACAAAGGCAATGGCTAAACTAATCACAGGCATCTAAACTGGCTTTAAGAACTTTTCCCTAAGTTAAATCAAATACTCTTTGGGCTCTGAATCTAGCCTACACCTCCCCAGCATATTCCTGCTCAGGTCTTTATACTTATAAGAACTTGCCTTTGGTACAGCACTGAAAACCAATTATGTTTTTGTATTTTAATTGCATCCTTAGACCTAATTCTCTCTAAACCCTATGACTTTACTAGTCAATGATGTTCACCTCTGCCAGTAGGACCAGTGTTTCTGCCTGCAGAACAAAGATCTCTACAAGAACTGCATCATTCTGTGCCGCAAGGCACTTGCTTCCTCTCCTCACTTTGGTTTTTTAATTACATGTGGCCAGTGCCTGCAATTATGGCAATAATCTTCCTTGGTCAAACCTGTATTTTTAGAGAATGTAGCAGAGAATGAGACTGGGTATCAATCTAATGCAAATGTCTCACAGGCAGCATGCAGGTTTGTCAATATTGGTTTTGGAGATCGTATCACATCTCTAACTGTGAACCATCTCTTTATATCATTCAGAGAAGACCTTGATCACAGCTCCCATGAGAAATTCAGACAGGGAGAATGTCCCAAAAAAAGCATGGTCTGTAAATTGATAAGAATGAAAAGAGAAACAGCATTTCCAAGAACATAACCTCCCAGCTACCTCACAGCTTGCTAGATGCTTAACCCTAAGCCCTCTCCACAAACACTTGAGAGATGCCTGAAAAAGAGCCAACAAGGCAGCCAAAAAGCAAGACATTCTTTGCCTGGAAAAACACATTCTGGTGTTTGAGGCTGGAGTTTTGCTACCTTCTAATGGACCTCTTTTATGGCCTCTGCTGTTGACTTCACTGTTAGAGTAGACAGACAAGGATGAGCAGGAATAACAGAGAAGCCTCAGCAAGAGGAGGACAGAATATCAAGTCTATCCTGCAGTTACAATGCCTTCTCCATTTGAAAAAGCCAATCAAGACATAAGAAACCGAGGCAGTGAGGTCATCTCCCAACACCCCTGGAGTCAAACACCGTGGGTTGTTTCCTTCATGCACTGCATGATGCTTGCACATTGATTTATTTAAAACAAATGTAAAAACTTCTCTTTTTCTGTGAGGACGGTTAAGAACAATAAACAATTAACAAGTCCTTCCATGAGCAGTAGAATTAATGAGCCTGGTTTCCTACAGATATATTTTGGATGGCTCCTTTAGCTGCCAGCCTTCTCGGTGACTTCTATTAGGGCAAGAAGCAGCACAAGTTGGGCTAGTTGGAGTCAGAGACATCTGTCCCACGGGTAAGTTGTCCACTGCCTCTTGGAACAGGGCTGGGAGAGCCTTCAGTGAGGGCACTCACCGAGGATGCTTTGTCCCTGCAGTAATTTTCACTATTTTCACTAAATATAGGAGAATGTACTATTTCTGAGACTCCTTTCACTCTTATAAGAACTTGCCAACAAGTTAAAAAGTTGTGGGGAAAACAGCAAAGACTTGTGGACAGGTAATGTGACTGAAGATGCCTCAACTGATTAGAAAAGTAGTATTACACTTCAAGGGAGCATAAGACTTTGAAAGCATCCATGCAAAAGGGGGTGGTATGATAAAAAATTACAGGCCTATCTTGCGACTACTTGATAACTTTCTTAATCCATGTCTGTTTAGAGAGATGAACTCACATCTGTTGTCATGCTTGGAAACAGCAAGTTCTGCTCAGTACATTTAGGATCTACAAACACTTCTTAAGATGACCCTATGAAATGAAAAGAGAATCAAAAATAGGTAGCTTTGGTGACCCAAAAGCTGTCCTACCCTCCTTGATTTTACTCTTTATCATCTTTAGGAGAATTATCAACAACAGGTAAATTCTAGGAAGTGTCCTGAAGACAGATACTTGGAAATTTCTCTGACACACTGCAGTTTCTCTTCATTCTCTTGAGGTTGTTTTCCACATCCTAGAACAAAGCTTAAAACAGTACCAAAAATTAACCACCAGAGATGTTCACTTACAAGCAGTCATTCCAGCAAACATCTCAGCAAATCTTGGATCTCTGTCTTGGGAGAAGATAGCATCAGGCTTTTCCACAGACTTTCCACCCTCGTGAACATTAGCTGGTATACTTGGAACAGGCACCTGTTGAGATACACAGAGGAAGGCAATTTCCTCCATTATACTTCATATTTGCAAAAATGAATTCAGGGACAGTCACAACGTATGCATAATTTTGCTGAAATCTGGCACTGCTTTACATTTTGAAAGATCAGAGGCACAAAAATAAAAACTTGAGAAATTTCACCTGAGACAAGTCATAAGATGACAGCCCATCTCTTTGATGTACTTCAAGTTCTGCTTGCTGCTGTTGAAGTTGTCTGAAAAGGAGACAAAATGAACCTTACCAAATCAAATTAAGATACAAAAAGGAACAGGGCATGGTATCCTGCTTTATACATGAAGTAAAACATCTCTCAGATGATTTAGCAAATCCTCTGCTGTGAGATCCATCTACTTTCAAAGCTTTCTCACTGAGAAAGTTTGCACTGCAGGAATGTTACAAGGCACATGAAGTGTTTTGCTGTTACAGCACAGAAATTAGGCGAATAAGAAATGGAGGATGGAAACCAGCCACCTTATAGAGGATTTAATAACCAGAATGTCTTCCTCATGTTAACAATGAACATACCAGACCCCATCACTGATCCTACAGAATTAAACAGGCAACTTCCCATAAAATTGACACAGAATAACACTAGTCAGTAACCAGAATGGAACAAAAAAAATCTCCAGTGTTTAAATGAGATAGAACTCAGTGTAAGTAATACCCTTAATCCAATTATATGAATTTAGGGAAACATTAAATGTGCAGCAGAAGCAGAAAAATACTTCAAAAGAAGCTGCCAGAGCCAATAAATATTAAGGGCCATATGCCAGAAGGAAGAACTTTAGTGCTGAAAACACTGCAAATCCTTGAAAAGCACTTGATTTGTGTCTAATGTCAGGTGCTGTTACTTAACTACAGCGATTGGCCAATATTAACTGATGAAATTATTGGAAGTCAAGAGAATTAACTGACAAGTGACCTGCAGGGACAGCATGTAAGTGGTGATAAATCAGGCACATTCATTTGCCCATTTATAGAAAAGCACAGGTCTTTCATATGAGCTGTAGCATATCCAGCACAGTGATCTTCTAAATCCAGTGCTTCACTTGCTATTTTTAATTCTGAAAGGACAGAAATTTAAAGCTCCTAATTAAAAAAAACCCCAACAAAAATGAAAAACTTAGAAATAGTTATATTATTTGTTGCTATCAGCAAAGAAGACAGAATTCCTCTGAAATTATGCTAAATGTCAGAGTTTAGGGTAAGTCTGGAGTTAGACTGACAAGAAACTTAGATTGATTCCCAACAGCAGTCAGAGCTTCTATGAGCTTCTGGCCTCTTTCACCTCACAGACAGGAATTACACACCCTGTGGGCCTTTCCTGCGAGAGACACTGGGACATGGCAGGCAGTAACAGATGAGATTTTGTAAAACAGCAAGATCATGGATTTGAAACTCTGGAAAATTAGGGCATGCTTCTGCCAAGGGACTGAGAGGTAAACTTGCAGACAAACTGTGCACAAACTGATGGGAAGGTGAGGGATCACTCAAACAAGCTACTGAAGTAACGTTTTTTTCCATCCCTTGGTGCTTTTAGAATCATGGAATCATAGAATAGTTTGGATTGGAAGGGACCTTAAAGATCATCTATTTCCACCCCTCCCCTGCCACAGGCAGGGACACCTCCCATTAGACCAAGTTGCTCAGTGCCTTATCCAGCCTGGCCTTAAACACCTCCAGAGAGGGGACATCCACAGCCTCTCTGGTCAGCCTGTTCCAGTGTCTCACTACCCTCACTGTAAAGAATTTCTTTATTATATCTAGCCTGAATCTCCCCTCTTCCAATTTACATCTGTTATTCCTAGACCTGCCATCCTGTACCCTATTAAAAAGTCCTACCCCTCCCTTTCTGTAAGCTTTCTTCAGGTATTGGTAAGTTTCTTTTCCAGAAGACATTTTGCTCAGATACCAGTGACTAGGATCCATGACAAACTGCACAAAAATCCATGACCTACAACAAATAGAAGATGAGAGCAGATGGACAAAAGCCTTTTGTCAGCCTTACAGTGTTAAGAAAATGTGATACACAGAATCACTTTTGTGCTGTGAGTGACATGAAAAAAAAGCCAGTCCTACGGGTCATCAGAGCACCATGGATTTTCCACATTATTTCTGTCAACAGAAAATTCCTAAAAATTACCTCTGGAATGCAAAGAAATTCTTTGTTTGCAAGCATAAAGCACATACTTCTCCAGCAGAACTATGGGAGGTAATTTAATCATGGCAAATCTACAGGGAAGTTTTTCTAAATACCACCCTGTGGACAATAAACACCCGTTAAACCCTGTTGTTAACGTGAAAGCTAATTACACCCTTTCATTTGTTTTTATTACCAACGACTCGGTGCGTGTGTCAATAAACAGCACATTAGGTCTCTTCTGTTCCGTAGAAAGTATGTTTTCTTGATTTAGCCATATACATACAAATGAGCCAAACAAAACAGCTCACTGGCTAGCTATTTGTTTTGCAGGCACTTCTCTAACTCAGTGCTCCTTCACCTTTCTCTGTCTTTTATCTCTAATACTCGTTAAGCTACAGTACATTATAAATACCACACTGTGTTACTAGTGCTGAACTTTGGGAACAACCTCCCACATCCATTTCCTACAAAAGCCAAAGGCTAAAGAGTATCTTCACTAAACTATGGGCAAGCTATGCTGCACTTAATTAAGGCTGAATTGCAAAGCCAAGTTAGCATCTTCTGCTGCTATTTTCTGCTACTGTATAAATAGTTCAAATGATGCTTGAAACCTGGAAGAAAATGTGTAGCACCTCATGGACCAGCCAATGAGAGAGAGCTGAGTGCTGTTGGAAGGGTTGCTTCAGACCCTACCATCTACTCAGCTTTCTTCAGTGATGCCCAGGGAGGTTGTGGATGCCCCCTCTCTGGAGGTGTTCAAGACTAGGCTGGACAGGGCACTGGGCAGCCTGGTCTAGTGGGAGGTGTCTCTGCCTATGGCAGGGGNTGCTGTTGGAAGGGTTCCTTCAGACCCTACCATCTACTCAGCTTTCTTCAGTGATGAGTAAACATCTGCAGGTCCCTTCAGTCATCCAGTTGCTACATGGTTTTTGTAAAGATGATACACAACAAGAGATTATTATCAGTTTGGGTAAAACTCTCTTCTGACTTCAAAACCAAACCCCAAACTATTCTTGTTCTCAATTGCAGATTCACAGTTGCAAGCATATGAAAGAGAAATTTCCTAGCTGTATAGGATACCCCAGAGAGCAAGTAAGAGGTCCCTGCCCAACTGCAGGAACTCCTTGGCTCACAACAGGTTCGGTGTGAAACTGGGAAAGCCCTTGGCTTGAATAAAGAATGGTTCAGTGAATCTGAAGGTTTTGATAGTTAATTCAAGTTTACTTCAGTAAATCTGCAGGAAAAAGGAAGATTCTGTGAAAGCTCCTTTGATGGTGTCTTTGAACACTCAAGTCACCTGTTCCTTTACCAGGCATCAGAGGAACCAAAAAAGGATTTGAATGTTAAAAATAAGTCTCTATAGTGGGAGAGAATGAATACTACCGTGTCTCTTCCAAGCTCCCTTTATGTAATACAGGCACAGGCACTTCCTGTGTCTGTTCTGGACAAAAAGAGATTAATAAAAGCCTTGGGACTGCTGTTGTAAAATCCTCTTTCTGAAACTTTCAGAATCTGCTTATTTTAGCCTACAGCTTCCATTCATCCCATGAAAGGGTCTTTCTAACACCAGCTTCAAGCGATCAGGTAGCCCTCAGATGGCATT
Organism: Turnix velox; assembly: GCA_013400935.1. Taxonomy (NCBI): domain Eukaryota; kingdom Metazoa; phylum Chordata; class Aves; order Charadriiformes; family Turnicidae; genus Turnix; species Turnix velox. The sequence goes on from VZTY01029379.1 coordinate 21,478, forward strand.
GAGATCATGAGAAAGTAAGACTGGAATTTGTTATCAGAGTAGCTCATCTCTTTAGTATTTTGGACCGTGTGAATCCGAAAGAGTAAGAATCTCTCCCACTAGTGTGGGTTGATCCATCCATCAGGCTGCCTCCAGCACTGGTCTGTGCCAGTTCACTCCCAGGCAGAAAATCCTGAGATTCAGGACAGCCTCAGGATTCATAAATACACACAGTGTGACAGAGGTCTCTGGGGCTTACAAAAACGAAACATCAAAATATCCACTAAAGGTCAGGAAAATATCTTTCTTCTGCATATGTATATATATAAATTTATATAGTTTTATCTGTCACCATGACAGCTTATTTTATTCAAATGTTGCTCCGTGTCTATGTTAAATAAATGCTGATCACAATTATTATTTCTTTTGGGAAATCAAACAGCCCAAACTACACAGGGAAATGTGGGGAAACAGGGGACTCTTCAGCCAAATACAGCACAAATGCTAAACGTTAAATGCTTCATTTCTCCAGGAAGTTTCTCTTGGATGGCTACACCCAACTGAAACTGCAAGAAGTTTGCTTTCCTTTTTTTTTTGCAAAGAACTAAGTGAACATTTGAACCCAATGTTTCATTATTACACACCGAAAGTTTGGAAAGTCAACTGTTTGAAGCTCCGAAGAAGTATCTTTATGGAAAAAAAAACCCACAAAAAACAAACCAACAAGAAGAAAAACAATCAATTGATCCATCCACAACTGGAATCACCACTGCCCTCTACAGTCCTTTGAGAAAATATTCTTCAGTGACAAACCTCAGGCTGTTCAGTCAACAAATGGACTCACGAAGACATAATGTGACTTGAGACCATCCTAGGTTAGAAACCAATTTAAGCATAAACCTTTTAGCCTTAGAATTTTTGCTGAATTTCTAGCAGCCTCAAACCTGTACTTTATGGAGCTGGCTAAACAAATCAGTTTGTCTGTGCAGAACTGGCTACAGCTGGGCAGTGGAAGACAGCTCTGATGGGACTCCATGTGAAGCATTTTGCTGGACTCAGAACATCTAATCCCTCCAGTGACACAAAAAGATGGCCACCCACACCAGGGTAGGTGTCAACCCACCAGCCTCAGCAGAAGCTCACCCAGGAAGTGGAAATCAACAGTAGCCAGGACCTACAACACCACAAGGCACCTAGGAAATTATAAACACAACCCCAAATATGCAGAAAAAGAAAATCTCTAGAAACAGGCAGGAACAGCAGTACATTACAGTGAGTCCTCTTTGGAAATCTGAGAAGTGAGAAAGAACACAGGGATAAACAGCAACCAAATTGAATAACACGTTCTTTCTGCTATTCAAAAGCAGTTGTAGAATGGGCTGTACCTTGCCATAAGACTAGAACGTTTTCAACAAGACAGGAAAGAGGGAACATTCTCTGTCAAAGTAGCAGCAGGCAGCTTCCATATTAGGTCAACATTTCTGGGTTGTTATTCAGACTGGGCTGGAGAGATGTAACGAGAGCCAGAAGCTGGCAAAGTCCTACCCATTACAGTAAGTACTGTGATGCCAAGCAGGACAGTATAGCAGGGGCTCAGAAAAACACATTCCCAGAGTCAACACAACATAAGTCTACAGCCCCATTTTTTCATCTGTGGACTCTTTGGAACAGAGAACAATTAAGACTGTCTGGGACAGATTTCAGAAGTCCCTTTTTATTTGGCAGGCCTGTTTTTGTGTACACAAATTATATGGAAAAAAAAAAAGGGACAGCAGAAAAGTGGAAGTATCTGTTTTGATGTGCAGTGAAGACAGGGATATATTTAGCTGCCTGATTTCAAGGCACACTTGCTTATATCTAATTGTTAATTCAATTGTTTTAGTCCAATTTTTTGGGTAGGCAACAAATCCAGGGAAAATTATTGTGATGCTAGGTTTCAGATGAGTGAAAGCACAGCCTTCCCAGCCCAGTCATGCGTCATATCCAAAGGACTAAGTCACCCAGAGACACTCACTAGCTTTTGAAGTTCAAATGTCAAAGTCCCAGGGGGCTGGTTTTGCAAGCAGATCTCTCACTTGCACCTCTGCTGACAGACTTCAGCATTAAACAGCCTAAGAGGCCGAGATCTAAAACCCAGTAATTTCCTCTGAGCTAAAAACTTGGCAAAAAACGTTTGGTCAAACCAGAAGCAGTTTTTGTTTTAGAAATAAATTAAATTTATATTGGAAAGAAGAAATAAAAGAAAACCCCACACAGTAAAGCAATAGTTTTATCAAGGCCAGATTAGCTTCTGCAGTTATTGGCTCAGAATTCAGGAGGCTCCAAAAGCTTCTCTGCTCAGTTACACAGTGTTGAACCTCCACTATACTCCTAGGGTGACCTCGTTCCAAGAGCTCCAATGACAGATATTTGAAAATCTTAATTCAAAGACAGAGTGATTTAATTCCCCTCTTGAGATAAGGAGTTGGATCTGTCCCCACACTCTGGGATATTACACCAGATCTTAACTGAGTATCAGGAAACCCCCTCCACTGAAGCCTACTAGGAAATCATTTTGCCAGCTTTCACAGGCTGTAAAAGCAGACACAGCACAAGAAGATGCCCAGGATTAGGGAATGGCATAATCACTATGAAGAGGAGGCAAGACTCCTGCTTACTCCTGTGATACTTGTTAACATGGACATGGAATTTTCTCTTTGGCTTAGGAATCAGGTTAATCTTCCTCCAGTATCAGGACAGCTGTTGGAAGCCCTGTGCTGGTTTCAGGCAGCCTGGACTGAGATCAATGGTCTTTGACTAATGACATAACAGATAAGTGACGTTTCTCTCCCAGTGCTGCCAGGCCCTGGAAGCATCACAGGATAATGATCCAGAGAAAGCTGTGAGATGTCATGGTGCAGAAAGACCCTGTTAGAGACTGCACTCTTATCAAGAAACAAATGGAGATAGAAATAGGCTAACAAAAAAAATCAGGACGTGCTTTAACAGCAAAAGGCAACCTTAAACCACATATGTGAAGAACTGAACAGGCACATACTTTACATTAGTGTTGGTGCAGATGATGTATTCGATCTCATCCGAGTAAGGATTCTGAAATGTGAAGCTGCTGGTTCTGATCAGCATCCACTCGCGGTTTTTGGTGCGAAAACGATACATCACAGACAGGACTTGACCTTTCAGTTTCACAACCTGCAAAATCATTGCGAAAAGTCAGTAAAAGGAGATTGCTACCTGCTGGGAAATTGAGCAGTGCAGTGCTTTAAACTTGAGCTACAACTGGACACAGCAGGGAGATTCCTAATTTGAAGAGAATAAGGAAAATCTGATCTATGTTTGAAGCCACTTTCTTCAGAAGGAAACTGCTACATTCTGTTATATAAAAGGTCATTTTTCAGCCTGCATGAAGAAGAACACAGACTCAGGACAACCAACGTGTTCTGCTGTTATCACAACAGGGAAGCTTTGAGAATGTATTCATGTGGATATAGAATTAATCTGGAGGTTGCAAACAGAAGACACAAAACACTTTAGCAGTGCTCAAGAAAGTTTAAAATGCCTTTTTCTATTATTTTTTTAAATTGCTTTTGCATTTTGAGCTCAGTGAGTGACATTCTTTTATCAGAAATTTTCTACTACCACACCCAGGGTGAAAAAAAAAAATCAAAGCCTGTGTAAAAGTGTCCAATCTGAATAGCATCCGACTGGATATCAAATAGCTGTATTCTGGATCCTTTGATACTAAACTCTATTTGTTGATCTTGGCCTTGAGACTATCTTTTTCTGGCCTGATTTTCCCACCCTGATGAATGAATTTATCTTCCCAAGGAAGTAAAAGCTTTGAGATGGATACTGGCAACGGACCAAAGCCTGCAAAACCCTCCCTTCTCTCCCTCCTCTGTTATGCACCAACCTGTTTCTGATACTGTCAGCAAATTAGAAATGTCAAGTTTCAGAGGGTTTTAGAGAAAAAAAAAATTACTGGAAACTATAGTTATCTTACTAATGAAGTTATTTCTAATGCCAAACTAACAATAAAAAAAATAAACTGCAGTGATCTGTTGTCCTGAACCCTGAATTAAGCAAACATCAATTCTGTAATAATATATAAAGCACAGAGATGACTGGTGGGAAAAGCCTGAACTGCCTTAAAACAGAACACACAAACAAGATAAAACAAAAAATTTCAAAGCTAAATTTTAACCTTTACTTTCTCACATTCTTTGGAAATAAAAACCACCTGGTGTATAGCTTAACTGTTTACTTCAGTCTTTCATTGCATGATTGGAATAACAGTCGCAATCACACTGCTACTGTACTGAACAAAAATATACTGAAATTGAGGTGCCTGCTAAAGAAACAGCACAATATTTTCATAGATTGGGCACAGGTCAAGTGAATGGGAACTTTCACTTCTAATCTGCATTTTTTTTTTCCTGTCCTTTTGGATAACCTTAAGCAAATCAGGTAGGTCTCTGATCCAGAAAATCATTTATGCACATGCCAAACAGTGAGTAGTGACAGTGAAGTCCTCAGCAACTGAGTTCAGGGATACCCTGGCAGTATTCACAGCCAACAGAGCGAGGACCAAGTCATTAACTTGAAAGTTAGTCAGCCCTTCTCAGCCCCAGACCAGCACTTTAGAGACAGATGTTTGATGTGTTATTACCCAGCAGCTCTCTGTCATTGTCTCCTGGATAAATTGGTGGAATCAATCATTTGGGCATTGGTGAAACACAGCATATGTGTTCTTGCTGCTTTTCCTGAGCCGCTGATGATCAGGCACAAGTTTGGGAAGCTCAACCAGATGAAAACCAGTCCCATACAAAAGCTATGAGTCCTTCAGTTAGCCTACCCAGCAAGTCCATTTGTGGGCAGCAGGAAGGGTGGGGAGGAGGTGAAGGAGGAGAACCTTACCCCTGGGTGAGCTACCCATTAGGTAGGTTCAGCTGCAGCATCACATCCTGACCAAGGTCGGGCAGGGAAGGATCTCTCATAGGCTCCTGCCTGTGAATCTTAAACTGAACAGTTCTTTAACTGCTGCCTGAACTCAGCCCATTTAAGCCCATCCAACACAAAGTCGATGTGGGGTGGCTCACAAAGTTTTTCTGCAAGCTCAGCAGTGGGGCTGGGAGTTGCCACTGTCGAGGGAGGGCAAGGTAAGAAGCAGTTCAAGAGTACTAGTATCTTACACTATTTCAAACACTTCTGTAGAGACCAAAACCTCAGTTTCAAAATCTCTTCTAATGAACACATAACAGCATTTAGTTCTTTTCACCAGAAGGGGCTTTTCGAGCTCCATTTCTGCATGCCATGCCTGAATAAATAGCTGGCTATACAAATTATCTTAGAAGCCACTTCAAATCAATGTTTCACAGCTGAAAATACATCTCAGCATCCAATGCAAGACATATCAACAAAACTTGGGTGAGCTCTAGGCTGCTGTCAGAAAATCTGGAACCACTTAGATGATCTGAACCTCAGCAATCAGTTAAACATACTCCACTGGGCTTCCTAGTGCAGCAGTGAAGGCGTTGAAAAGACCAGCAACAAGCAGAAGGTTTTTGGGAAAGCACTCCTACTGTATGCCCCAGATCAATCCCAAACAATAAGCTCTACAGATGGAATAAATGCCTTTGATACAGCTGATATAAACCATTGTAAAAACAAATCCAAATCACTAACTCTTCCCATATGTTGTACTGCTTTTGTTACTTCAGTCTGGATTTCAATTGCTAATAGGGAGAAGGGATAAATTCTTCATTGGTGTAAAGTGCTGTAAGTTCATTAAATTATGAATCATGCCACTGATGATAGCAGAGAATCAAGATCATCAACAATCCCAGCATTACAGAGAGCCATAATCAGTTTCCAACCAACAGCCCATCTTGGAAGTTAAATATTTTGGTTACCATTTAACATAGTGGGATCTATGAAGGCATCTCCAAACAGCTCCAAGAGAACAGCGAGCACTTAATTTAATTCTTTTGTTAAAACAAAATGTGTAACCAAGTGATTTATTTCTGAAAACTCAGCAGATGCTGCAGTTTAAATGACCAGTTTGCAACTCAACTGATTAGCAACTGATCAACAAATTTTATCTTGACTCTCCTGTATAGCAGAAAAAATACCTTGAAATTAAAAAGCTAATTCTCTGAAGAAAACAGTAATAAGGATTATAAATGGTAGAAGGAACAGGACCTGTTGGAAACTCTCTCTCAAATGGCTTTGATCTTCAGGATGGCAGAATTCTAAAATATCTTTCCCCAGAAGATCCTAGAAGAAAACAAAAATCTCTGTAAAAGAAAAACCCAGACCATTACACAAATTCAGATGCAGAACTACCACCCTTAATGAGACTTCTCACACAAACAAGGTTTGTAGGCATCATGCCTCATTATATTTGTACTGTACAGCTAGAAATATTTCATGTTTTGCCACTTGTTTTTAACATAGAAACAGAGCTTTCTTCATTAGGTTTCATCAGTCTTCGTGTTTCCAGGACTCACTGACCTGGGGCTGGTAGCCAATGACACTGATGCACCTTGGGTCAACAAAGGTGATGACTCCATCAGAATTGTGTCTAGACAAGAACTCAGTTGGGACTGACATGCCATTCATGTCCATGCACACCGGGGAGCTGGTTACCTAGGGGCAACAAAGTCCACAGCAGTTAGTCCACAGACCACTCACCTTTAGTCAAAGCTGATTACATGGCTAAAGAATAAAATGCTTTGGCAGATTGTTAACTACTGACAGAAGTTGTAAATAAAACAACAGCATGAATAAATGACACAGAAGAACCTTTGGTCTAGTTTGCAGTGTAAATATCTCACCTCATGGCACATATTTAGGCATAACAGCACAAAAATGAATACAACAGAAGTTCTCTCAACAAGCAGAGATATAGTAGTAACTATGGCCTGACTCTGTGGGAGCACATATAAGGTTCACATCTTGGTTCCTACCCTTGTCAACTAAGAATGCAAAACTTCTAGAGGATAATTCAACCCATTCATTTTTAGGATGAGAAGGTCACTCTCTCTAAGAGGATGACTCATCACCTGCAAACACATCCAACAGGGCTAGCTCAGACTAACAGCTTTCAGGTAAGAATCATCTGAGAATGCCCAGGTAACATGAACAAAGTTCTCCAGAGACTGAAGCAGGTGATGATACTGGACCAGTAATGCTCTTCAAAGCTCATCAGAGAGAACAAAGTGTTTTCAGTCTGAAACCTGTGCAATCAGGCCACTAGGCAACTATTCATTCCCAGCGGGGCTATAAATGAGACCACTGTTTTTCTTACAACTTTCAGAGAGATCCTTGTTAACAAGGTCCCAATATAAAAGGAGCAAAATCTCATTTATTGCTGCCTTGAAGATGGTTAGCCAGTTAACTCTGTGCAGGATTGCAACATGCTATTACTGAGCAGTGTATCATCTGCTCTCACTCCACATGTTACTAATGATTTCTTGGAAATCATCTACAGCAGCTGTACCATATAAATCTCTGTAACTTCTTNAGAATCATCTGAGAATGCCCAGGGAACATAAACAAAGTTCTCCAGAGACTGAAGCAGGTGATGATACTGGACCAGTAATGCTCTTCAAAGCTCATCAGAGAGAACAAAGTGTTTTCAGTCTGAAACCTGTGCAATCAGGCCACTAGGCAACTATTCATTCCCAGCGGGGCTATAAATGAGACCACTGTTTTTCTTACAACTTTCAGAGAGATCCTTGTTAACAAGGTCCCAATATAAAAGGAGCAAAATCTCATTTATTGCTGCCTTGAAGATGGTTAGCCAGTTAACTCTGTGCAGGATTGCAACATGCTATTACTGAGCAGTGTATCATCTGCTCTCACTCCACATGTTACTAATGATTTCTTGGAAATCATCTACAGCAGCTGTACCATATAAATCTCTGTAACTTCTTTCTCTTCACCAGTGGAATATATTAACCTTGCTTATAAAAGGATGATTAATCTAAAAACCATCATGCAGTACTTTCATAGCTCTGCCATCACAATGGAGACACGCTCTGCAGAAATGCTAAAAATTGCAGAAAGGTGCAGGCTGTTCACCTCAGATAAGGTGGATTTGGCACCTGTGCTCTATCAAAAGGACCATTCCACCTTGTAAGAAGGAGAAGTGCCATCCTAGCAGATGGCAAGGAGTGCAGGCCAACAGGAGATCATGCAGAAGGCTCAAATATGGCAGAATTCCCAGGCCAGGAAGATAAAAATTAGCCTCCCTGCTGAGGTGAAAGAAATTCACTGTCACTGGTCTGTCTCCCACTCAGAGCTCTCGTCAGCAATGGACAAAGGAAGAAAATGTAATACATCAATTGCAGGTGTCTGAAGAGAAAGGAAAGTACATTTTTATTCTGACAGTTCCCTTGGCTGACATCATGTGTGAACGTACAATACAATACACACTGAGACTGAAGCTATTATTTGTGAAGAGCCTCTGAGCTGCTTTATCTTTACTGTTTTCAGAGTAACTCCTGCAATTTCAAGTTTTTCAAGTAGTTGATCAGCCAGAAAGCAAGAAGAAATGAAAGAACAGCAGGAAGCATGTCACTGGCTTTGGGAGCCACTTTAAACTTCCACGTGCAGCACCTGCACTCCCTTACTCACAGTGGAGAACATCTCAGCCCTACACACCCAAGAGAAAAGCAGGTCTGTTCATGTTCATTCTCCAGGAGCATCTTTGTTGTTACTGCTGTGTTAAATACCACCAAAATCTTAGTTCACATGAGAAAAAGCATTACCTGAAGCCTTCCTATTGCCACAAGGCAATATTTACTACCCTGTCCCACATCAGCATCCTCTTCTGGTATAGTCATTCCTAGAGTAAAAGACAACAAATACTGTTATAATTAGGAAATTTGAATGAGCAGAGAAACTTCTGGTCTGGTTCTTTACAACTCTAGATGCTCTATACATCATACAAAATAACCTTATTACCTTGCCTAGGATTCAAGCATTATCTCTATGTTCAGAGCAGATGATTTTTCTCAGACTCAGATGATCCTACCTACCTCACATGCACATCCATTGCTCATGGCAGCAATTTTGGCTGCCAAGGACAAAGCAGATAGAAAAATTCCAATATACACAGTAATCTTTCCATGAGTACTGCTCTGCAGCATGTTACTGGAACCACAGGGTCACTTAATATGGCCAGCAAATGCACACCGTGTTCAGTTTTCTTTGGGAGCAATACATTGTAATGAGCCTTAAAAACAAGGCACAGCCTGGAGTATTCAGTAACTTCCTGCTCATATTTTACAGACATTTCTACTTGTTTTCTATAATGGACTAAATCTGGGTTGTTGCGTTGAAAGACTGAAAAAATGCAGATGCTTTGCTCATGGTGCTGGTTTCAGTTGTGTAACAGGAGCAACTATTATAAGCACAGGAATCATTTCAAAATATACATGCATGCTGTTTTCCATCTCAGGGTTTCAGAAAAAGGAATGTTCAGATCAGCTCTGTTTACTTGCTAGTTGGCTAAACCATTAGGTTGGGGCTATTTCCCAACCCCAGTTTTCAGATTTCCTACGAAGCACGTGAAGAAAACATCTTCCAAACAGTGACACCAAACTGACTTATTTTAAGTGATTCGTAAACTCTTTCACAAGGCTCTTCAAGGAATTCAGTCACAACAGGCAGTGAATCATTGGAGAGGCACTTTAAAGCATTAATGAAATTAAGTGCAAAGCAGCTACAAATTATGAAAACAAGAGTCCTTTATCCTCAAAATCTGTAATTCCCAATGTCAGTCTTGGAATCAAGATGACAGTGAACAGCTTTCTCAAGTGACCCTTCTGAAAAATGACCATAAATGCTGCTGAATGAACTGAAGTAGCCACTTAAATAATCATTTTGCACCAAACAATTCCATCTTATCTGACAATCAGTTTCTAATTATCACTTTACAAGTATTTTCCAGTTCCCATTCAGCTGAATAATAAACCAAAATACACAAAGCATGAAGGAAAAAAACTGTATTTTTCTCTAATATATTAAAGTGTTATCATTGTCTTCATCTTTAATTGCAATAGAAGTCACAATTTCAAGAGCCAAACTTCATTTGCAGCCCCTCCCCAATAGATGACCAGGATTTCACCAGGGGATCTCAAGAGCTTTAATAAAGGAGGAGCATTATGATCACAACAGGGAAATTGAGGTGCAGTAAGAATTTCTCTGACACACACCAGAGCTGGGCAGAAACTCCTTGTTTCCACATCACACTATCTGGAGATAGAAATTTGTCCCTAAGTAAGTCTTCAGCTTCTACATCTATGTGATATCCCTCATGAGAAGCTGGGATTGTCTGTGGCAACAGAAGCTATAGGAGAAGACCAATATAGCATTATGCAACCCTAGAGGTGCTTTTTAAGAAATCAATCACTAAACACAGAAGTTAAAATAACATTAGGTAGAATTGACATGGTTTCAGCTATTTTTTACTTAAACTTTATTTTGTGTTTGCCATAAAGGTAATTTCTTTGGAGATCCTTCGTATCATTTAGAACATCACAACCTGCATTTAGGCAGGACTGTTCTGTACTGCCTCCAGTTCATCAGTTTATCCTTCAAGCAGCTAAATTATGAAGCCTTGCTTCAGTATTTCACACCCTACAACACAACAGGCAAACCACAAACGAGATCCCCAACACAAATAACTCCCATGCTCTGAGACACCAGCATACCACAGAGAGCAGGGCATGAAACTACACTCAAGAGACTCAAATTACAGAATAATTTTGTTTTCCTTCCTTGCTGTGTTTACACACACTTATTTCTTCAATATAAGACTTAGTAATTAGCTAATGACAGCTCCAGTAGGCAAAGGAACTGAATTTAGCTGCCTCCCGGGAAGAGAGAGAAAATGACCCAGAGAAAGGCAGCAGACACATCTACCCACAACTGAGTCTACTTAAGAAAGAATTTTGGCAGACATGTGGCTGCAGTCTGCTCACATATGTGTGATGGTCAAGGAAGATCAAGCTCCCAAAACTAAACACAGAGTCCTCCACAAGAACAATTTGAACTCAAAAGAGGTCAAAAATGGCAAACTGAAAGTTGTGTATAGTTTTCATGGGGTGACAAGGTCCAGCAGTTTCACTTGACAAGTGGTGACTGGAGGTGTCAGCCAAGAGCAGGGATAATGAAATGATGCAGCATGTTAGGAAGGAGCACAAGGTTAGAGCCTACAGTGTAAGAAATGCAGTGGTGTACTAAAAACACCATGGGATGAAGGAAAGCACCCGAGCAAAAAAGAATTGACCTGACACTTTGGGTGGATGATGACAGCCAGGACTTCATCTCTTTAGGAGATGGATGAGGATTCTTTGCTCCTCAGTCTCAATCTCCACAATTAAAAGTTTAACTGTCAGATAAAAGCACAGATGTTAAAACCTGGTGCCCAAAGCCATTGTGGTTGCATTCATGCAGCTCTGTACTAGGGTGGTCTGATTTTCAAGATGGTGAGTGATTCCAAGTCCTATCAGCTTTAGGGGGGGTTTCTTGGTGGATGTTTGATACTTCTTGGAATTAGGCCACTTAAACACACAGGGCTAAGTGCTGTTTTCAGAAAAAAATATAGAAATTCCAGGCATTTTATTTTGTTAACCTTAGCAAAAAGGTCCCTTTAAAATGGAGTTTTCCATTTGAGAAGGACAAATTTAAAGTATTTTCCCTTGACTTCAAAAACTTTTTCAGTCATTTAGCAGCACAGTGTAGTGCAAAGGACAGCACAGGCACTTGGCTGGATGGTTTCCACCATGCATCATCTTTTTTTCCTGCAGCTTTCAACAACACTCCTTTTTAGGATCGTGGTCCATGCTTGCTACTGTCCAAATAAACTCAAAGCAACATAAACAATCTCTAAAATTATACTTAGCTAGGAAACACCATTTCTGATGTCATTCTGTTGTCAAGGGAGGTTGTTGTTCTAATTTTCACTTTTTTTTGCAAGATGGATTATGTTTGGTCGATAGAACACACTGGAAAATGTATTAGTTGGGTTATCCCACAAGATGCCCTGTGAATAAAAACTAGGCTGCCTGGAATTAATCAATACAAGGTCAGTGAATCATAGAATCATAGAATAGTTTGGGTTGGAAAGGACCTTAAAGATCATCGAGTTCCAACCCCCCTGCCATAGGCAGGGACACCTCCCACTAGACCAGGCTGCCCAGTGCCCTGTCCAGCCTAGTCTTGAACACCTCCAGAGATGGGGCATCCACAACCTCCCTGGGCAACCTGTTCCAGTATTTCACCACCCTCACTGTAAAGAATCTAAAGTCTAAATCTATCCCCCTCTAATTTATATCCATTGTTTCTAGTCCTCCCATCCGATATTATGTTAAAAATTCCTTCTGCTAGCCCTTCCCCAAAAATGCCTAAAGTAAAATGTGCCAAAATTATTATTTGCAGTGCAGGTACTATTTCTGAGAGCATTCCATAGGGGGAAATAATTTTCTTTATTTTTTTGCTGTTACTGAGGTGCTCGTATCTGAGGATTCATTCGTAGAAGAAATTTACTTTTGCTTCAGCTTCCTTCCTACTAAACACACCACAGCATGGACAAATAAATAAACATATATAACATTCACTGCACTTAATACTGGTTTGCCCAGCTCTTAACATAATGTAATGTTGCTCTTTAACATCACTCAGTACCATCTCTATCTCCAAAAAGTTAACGAAGCCTTAAGGAAAGCAGCCATAAAACTGGTCTTTAGGGGGCATCAACAAAACAAACATACATTAGTTATTCACATTCTTTAAGAGAAAACCCTGTAAAAGGCTTTATTTATTAACACCAAATAGATGCACCTAGAATCACAGAATGGGTTGGAAAGGACCTTAAAGATCATCTAGTTCCAACCCCCCTGCCATAGGCAGGGACACTTCCCACTAGACCAGGTTGCTCAATGCCTCATCCAGCCTGGCCTTAAACACCTCCAGGGACAGAGGGGGCATCCACAACCTTTCTGGGCAACCTGTTTTAGTGTCTCACCACCTTCATAGTACTCCTTCAACCGAATATCAACAAACTGGAAAGCTAAGCCTGCAGAGGAGCACTGCAGAATGAAGGCCATGCTATTAGAGGTTACATTTCATTTCCAAGTGTCCTTTATGCCAGCAAACAATTTCCCACAGGGTAACTGCATGTATTTGTGTGAACATAAGGAACTCCTTATGACCAAGAAGCTTCCAGTTGGCTCTAACAACAGAACCGCTTCATTTTATGCTTTCTGTCTCTACCCTTCTGCCCCTTATTTTCTACGAGACACAACGAAAGGACCTTATTTGTGGTTTTCCTTCACTACACTCAAAAATAATTTATGAGCCCTTAAGAAAGAAGAAATTTCAGTGGTCACTAGCAATTCCTTGCTAATGCCTACTTCCATCAGAACCATCACTGATAGCTCCATGCCTTTGTGTGAAACTGCACTCCTAAACACAGCAATGGAAAAAGGCTGTGGATGTTTACAGTACACCAAGGGAAAAATCCTGTGAAAAATTCCAACAAAAACTAAATTCTTCTCCTAAAAAAAAAAAGGCCTTAAAAATGACAGTACTGCAAAGAATATTCAGGCAACTATTTTGTTTTGTATTGGAAGAGGGCGTATTTTGCACAAAAGTCCAGATTCTGGCTGAAACTTTGAAATAACCTAACAGCTTTGGCATGCTGTGGCTAAGACGTTACCGTAAGTCTAACTTGGAAGACTAAAATGTTTCTTTTTTAAGATAAAAAACTAAGGAGGAAAAAAATAGATTTCAACATAACTTAAATTCAACATTACTCTGGGACGTTTTATTTGAAGTTTTCAAAATTAGACTCTATCTAAGCCTTTTCTTCAGGTTCTGGCTTTGGTTTACAGAAAACCAGCAGCTCCCTGACAAACTGTATTTTCTCTCTCCATCAAATATTTTCCCTCAGTTATTACGGCAGGAAAAAATAGTATTAGGAAAATACAATATGGACCATATAAGATTAATTTCCTTCCAGGAATCAGATGCTCAGAAAGAAAAAAAATATAAAAAGAAGAAAACCAAATTCTTGCTTAAGTTGAAAGGTTACTGTTGAAGAGAAGGTCAGCATTTCTCAGCTTCTTATGGACCTGAAGCATTGTCCAGGCTAAGGACCACAAGCTGCTTCAGTGGAACAGAGGGATAAAGAGCTGGAACTGGTTCTCAGTCAGTTTCAAACAAGGGGCTTTTTACCTCATTGAAAATATCCACAACTACACTGTTATTATTTAATCTACCAGACACTGCACATAAGGAATCACAGAATAGTTTCGGTTGGAAAGGACCTTAAAGATCATCTAATTCCAACCCTCCTGCCATGGGCAGGGACACCTTCCACTAGAACAGGTTGCTCAATGCCTCATCCAGCCTGGCCTTAAACACCTCCAGGGAGCGGACATCCACAACATCTCTGGGCAACCTGTTCCACCACCCACACAGTAAAGTATTCCTTTCTTATATCCAGCCTCAATCTCCCCTCTCCCAATTTGTATCCATTACTCCTAGTCCTGCCATTCTATACTCTACTAAAAAGTCCTACCTCTGCTTTTCTGTTGGTCCCCTTCAGGTGCTGATGAGCTACTATGAGGAATGATTTGGGTTGAAAGTGACTTCAAAGATCATTTGGTTCCAATGCACTTGCCATGGACAGAGACACTTTCTCATAAATAATGTAACTGGCTGGAATGTTGATCTGGGATATCCGATTCTCTTATTTGACTTCCACTCAAAGTTTACTCTGATCTAGAGAGTTTATTAGAGTTCAATGTACAATTTATGGGGATATAGGTGTGTATATACTGTGGGTTTTGCACAGGAGCTAAGTCTTATCCTTCTCTTGCAGGCACAATAAAGGAAAAAGAGTAGACCATGAAACAAACCCCAAACAGACTTGCTGCTCAAGCAATGTCTATCTTGTACCCATGGCTTGCTCCCTCCAAGGTAAACATGGTATATTATTGAAACAGCTAAATACTTGCTTTCCAGGGAAGGCACGGAGAGCTCAGGCTACAGCTCCTGGCTCTGCTTTTAGGGAAACATGGGAGAGGCAGATGCTGCTCGTGGGTCCTGTGTGTTCCCAGCTCAGCTCTGTGCAGAGGACAAGACATGATGCTTCCTGTGCTTTCTCTCCAATTTTTCAGAGAATAACAGGCTAAAGGCAGTCTGCCAGTAAGTGACTTGCTGCTCCATTAAGGGTAAGGAAAAAAACTAGTCTGGCTAAAATGTGCTAAAGTGTTCCCATGCTGACCACAGACCCGTGCCACAACAGAATTTGCTTTCTCTTTCAGATCTTTGAAAGAAAAAAGACAACCTCAGTCGATGTGTAGCTCAGTTGGGAGAGCATCAGACTCCTAATCTGAGGGTCAAGGGTTCGAGTCCCTGTCCAGGTATGAAGCTTGCAAGAGTTGGAATGATGGTTGGACTTGATGATCTGAAAGGTCCCTTCCAACCTAGATGACTATGACTATGATAAAATATACCACCGTACTGATGTCAGTTGTCATTTGTTTTCACCTGCTTAAAGTGTTTGAATTACTGAAGAGGTTTAGCACAGAATACAGCTCTGTCAAACCTGACAGTCTACCACGCCATGAATGACCTAGGAGTAGTTCTTGTCCTAATATTTCATCACCAATACCCACTGCCTTTTACTCAGTGTAGGTCTAAAAAAATTAATACATTGGCAATACTATCCAATACTATCCAGAAAGAGAAAATTCCTAAACGAATTAGATTAAGTGCATTTGCTAAATATTTATTTCGTGCACGAATGTATGTTTTATTAGCTACATAATGTATGAACCCCATCACATGCTCTGAACAAAAAAGGCGAGGAGCTCAAATTAGAATGTCCACCTGGAAAATGAAAAACAAATGTTCTTTGCTATGGCTGATTTTATAAACAGCTACAATTCAGCACAAACCCATTTATTCCCAAGACTTTAGAGACAACTCAAAGGCCAGGAGCTTGCTGCTCTCTAACTGATTTGAACAAAAGTAATTTCATTACAAGGCAGAAATGTCTTAGCAAATTCAATTACTGCTGCCGTTACTTCATTTGCTTTGCAGATTATGGTTGAATTACCAGTGGAAATGAGAACAAATGCAGTCATGTTGCCACTTATTTACCCAAATGCATTGGGGATCAATTCAGCCCATGGATATTCCTTCTCAGCTCTGAAAGTCAATGGATATGTGACAATCACTAACACAAAATGGGGAAGACTGGGAGGGCAAATAAACACTCATGAAAGAGACCCCAGTCAGTACTATACACCCTGAAAAATGCACTCAGGCATGACTGCCATGAGTAACAATTTGGATGGTAACATAAAAGATCACTGAAATTACACATAAGGCTGCCAAAAATCAAAAACATCCCTTAGGACAGTGCTATAGTTTGGAAGCATTACCATTGTGGAGGAGCACTGGGATATCATAAGGGAGAACCATGTGATTTTGAGAAGTGGAGTAATAGAAATGGGATGAAATTCAACATTACTAAATGCTGAAGCATGTACTTGGGGACTAGTAACAGTCATAAATTGTAGCAACAGAAATGAGATGAAACTTCATATTACTAATTGAAAGATCACACAACTCAAAGCTATTTTTCCATATGAACTGGAAGATCTTGAGTTGACAACGGAGAAAAAGGCAGCCTGGTGCATCTGTCAGGAGATATAGGATGGCAGCAGAATACATTAGACAGAAGTGAAGTATTCTGCAATGTATACTGCCATTCCAGCTAGAAAATATAATTTTTACTATATACCACTACAATCTCACCTGGAACATGAGCGTATAGTACCCATAACTTGAACTGTGGAAAGTTACATGGAAACATGAGCAAGTGCAGAGAAAAGACACAAGGACAAACAAAACACATGGTGAGAATGGAGGTTAGAAGGGGGCTGGTTTAATTGTGCAAAGCCAAGGCTGACAGGATATGACCATCTCTTGGTTAAGCACCAGAATGCTGAAGAGAGACAGAGACAGGGCAGGAAAATTTCCATTTTGTCTTCAGTCACATACAATCCCAGAATATATTGGCATAAACTTCCCATAAGCTAAAAGGGACTGGAAATTAAAAGAGCTGTTAAGCACAGGAGGACATAGGAAGTTTTGAAAGAGCTGGAGATGGAGAAAACACTTCACTAATGTAAACTGGAACCTACAGTGTGATATCTGGCAACAGAGCACCCAAAGATCCAGAAGAACCTTTTCCTGCTCCCTGCAGAAAAGGCAGCTGGAAGTCACACACAGCTGACACAATAACCTACTGCTGACACAGTAACCTACTGCTGACATGAGCTCACACGTTTGCAGCTCTGCATTACAAATCTGACCTTTCAATGCTGTATGTTGCTTTAAAGGCCCCATGCCATGCTTTTCACTCAAACTTTAGCAAGGAGCTGAAAGAAAACCCATTTAATCTGCACCCTCCTCAAGAGACATCCTGTACATAAAAGCTGAACACAATTATCTTTAGCATTAGCCACAGAAACGTTAATCTTTTTGTGGAAGAAAAAACAAAAAACATCCTTTTGATTTTCACAGAGCAATTTACAGACACTGTGCTCTCACTCTTTGGAGACAGAAATGAAAATGCAGTATTTCTACTCCTACAGCAAGTCCATCAAATCCTATTAAGTGGGGAAGTACTTCTCTTCCTCCAGAACTGCAGTTCAGCAGGAAAAAAACAAGCAGCTCACATTCACATGCTGGTGTCTGCCCACCACTGCCCAGACTTGCAACAAACCCACCTCTTAGCACTCATAATCCCTGGACAAATGTGATTTATGCTCATGGTATCCAACCACAGAAGGGCAGAACAATCCGTGGTCTGATTTGTGCCAGCAGGCGCTGTCATCTCGCAAACAGCCTCTTCAACCACAGCAAATGCCAAGGTCAACTAACTCAGTTCATGATGATGTCTGGATGTGCTCCACTGTCTCCTCTGAATTCTTCCCATATGTAATACTGAGTTACAGCAGGTAAACGCTTTCCTCTGCAGTTCAAAGCAATGAGCCAAGGCTTGGTTCCCAGAAAAGCAGCCTCAAAACAGAACTTATCTCAACCATAGAATCATAGAATAGTTCAGGTTGGAAGGGATCATCCAGTTCCAAGCCCCTGCCATAGGTAGGGACACCTCCCATTAGATCAGGTTGCTCAGTGCCTTGTCCATCCTGACCTTAAAAATCCTCCAGAGAAGGGGCATCCACAACCTCTCTGGGCATCCTCTTCCAGTGTCTCACTGCCCTCACTGTAAAGTATTTCTTTATAACCTGTATCTCCCCTCTTCCAATTTACATCCATCATTCCTAGTCCTTCTATCACATATCCTATTAAAAAGACCTACCCCAGCCTTTCTGTAGGCCCTCTTCAGGTATTCATAAGCTACTATGAGGTCTTCCATGAGCCTTTTCTTCTCCAGGTTGAACAACCCCAACTCCTTCAGCCTGATCTCACAAGGGAATTGCTCTAACCCTTGGATCATCTTCGTGGCCCTCCTCTGGTCAGCCTGCAGTACCCCACCACTTCAAAATGAAGACCAATGCACCTAAGCTGAATACACAAGTGCTTGTAACTCACCACTTGCATACAAAAGCACTAGTTGGGGATTTCCAGAAGCACAAATCTCTTAAAATTAGGTCATTTTTATGTTGGTTTATAAGACTGAAAATTTTGGCCTCAGCTGGTGAAACCCTGTATTACTGACACTTCTTTGTGCCAGTGAAATTAAGGGTTTAACAAGGAAAAACAGGGAGTAAGCAGTAACAGCTGATTTCTTCATTCCAAGAACTTCTTAAGATGAGACTGAAGTGGTTACTCCACTAAAATTCAGTCTGGTTTTGTACCAGCAAAGGACCCTGAGCCAAGTTTTGAACTGTCTTGTAGACAGTGTGGTGTACACCACTGTCACTGAACCAGATACATACCTGCTGGTGGCCAAGCCTTGATATAGCCAGTGCAATGGACAACAGCATATTGAGCTTCACCTTCTTTTACTGGGCCAAGGCCATTCCTAAGTGAAATGGAAACACAAAAATGTCAGTTGACATGCAGAACAACTTCAAGCTTTTAAACTACAAGTACTAATAATTTACTGACAGTGGTAAGTTATGTTAAAGCAACCAATCTGTGCAATGTCAGCTCTGTTACAATGCTATTCAAGCCTTGCTTGTTTTCCTTAACACTTCTTGGGGAAAGACACTGAATCATAGAATCATAGAAACATAGAATAGTTTGGGTTGGAAGGGACCCCAAAGATCATCGAGTTCCAACCCCCCTGCCATAGGCAGGGACACCTCCCACTAGACCAGGCTGCCCAGTGCCCTGTCCAGCCTAGTCTTGAACACCTCCAGAGAGGGGGCATCCACAACCTCCCTGGGCAACCTGTTCCAGTGTTTCACCACCCTCACTGTAAAGAATTTCTTCCTTATGTCTAGTCTAAATCTATCCCCCTCTAATTTATATCCATTGTTTCTAGTCCTCCCATCCGATATTGTGTTAAAAATTCCTTCCCCTGCCTTTCTGTAGGACCCCCTCAGGTACTGATAAGTTACTATGAGGTCCCCTCTGAGCCTTCTCTTCTCCAGGCTGAACAACCCCAACTTCTTCAGCCTGTCCTCATAGGGCAGTTGCTCCAACCCTTTGATCATCTTTGTGGCCCTTCTTTGGGGTTTCAGAAATGGAGCTAATTAGGACAAAGAAGTTGAGGAGCTTGCTCAAGGCTTGCAAAAAGATTCAGTGACTCTGGCACAGATTCCTCTCCTGAGACCCAGTGCTATGAATGAGTTGTTGACTGAGCATGAGCCCACTGGAAAATGAAAGGGCTTTATGGCAATTAATTGTTGTAGTAAATTAAGTAGTAATACCTGTATCTTTTTCTCATGGTGGTTATCCTGTTCAGAGGTAAATGATCCAGGGGAGCATTTCCACACCTAAATAAACAATATTTGAAATAAATTAATATTTAAAAGGAATCAATAATATAAACACCAAGTACAAAAATGCATTTTAAGATCTTAATTGGTATATGAATGTAGACAATAATGGGTATTTAATCCTGTTAGAAAGTCACAGATTCATGTTTTCCTAGAACCTGCTGCTTCCACAGTCTGAGCTTTTTGCACGTGCTACAGCTATTTATTTTATAAAGAAAAAAATACGAGACTACAAAAAGATTCCTTCCCACCCCCTCAAAACTAAAGAATATTTAAAATGGATATTCCAAGAGTGGCTAAAGAATAAACATACTTTAAAATAATTTAAATGTAAGTACTAGGGAAGAATGTGAGTCAGGCCCCCAAAATACACACACAAAACAACTTCAGTGTTCCTGTAGCTTCCCTGGGCAGAGCATTTTATCTGTCACACACCAGCTCCAATCTAATGTTTGCAAGAAGAGTCTATTTACACTGTCTGGTAACTTTATTTAACACTTGTTCATGTATATTTTGTGATATTTCTAACTGTGCCTGACTGTAGAATTTTACCAATCCATTTGAAGCTAAGTAAATAGTTCCAAGGGTAAAACCAGTTCAATTTCAATGGAAGAACAATAACAATGAAAAATGTAATCACAAGGAAAGTTCACATTATTTGAGGCTCATTGTTCCCACAAGATTTTTTTAACTTACTCTTTTCTTTTTTCTTTTATTAACAACAGTCACTGCCAAGGAGAAGGAAGAAACATTTAAAATAAGATTTAGAGTTACAAAAACAATGGGGCTACTCGTGTGCATAAAATCACTCTCATGCACTGGAGTTAAAGAATCAAGGTGCTGGGAAATCGCTGCAATTTGAAATGCTGTTTCAAATGCTGGGGAATAATTTTACATAGAATATTAGGTCTGGGCTTTTTTCACACAAAACGAGTCTTCCTCCCAGGACCACTATGTGCAGTTTGGAGGAAGAGAAAGCAGTGTCCTGAGTGTCTGTTTGCCAGACTGGATTTGTTTCCCCCCAGTTTAGGGGGGAAAACAAGCTACAGCTTAAATCTGATCTTGCAGGTATGAAGTATGTAAATCCCTCACAAAGGCATGCAGGGGCTGTACATTCAGCTTTTGCACACAAATGGAAGAATTCTACCACATAACACAAGCACAGGGATCTGTTTTAATCTGTCAAATATTTTGCTTTGCACTGTTTCATTCTGTAACAATATTTGCATCATCTGTTTTCAACACATTGGATATAGGCTGCAGATGCAATTCTGTACTTTCCCCCCTTAACCACAGAGAGAGAAATTCACTGCAATAGCCATAGCAATTTTATCCCCTTAGCACCAAAACAGAAGTGCTCACAAGCCCCCATTTGGAGCACTGTGCAGGGGTATCTCTTTAAAGAATCTCAAGCAGTGAAGAAAATATTGGAAAATTGTGAAATAAAACTCCCTCAAACAATTACTCATTTATCTAGCATCAAACCAGCTGACATTTGGTTAATTCATACCAGGCTTAGGTTAATTCCCACATAGCTGGCAAGTTTGCAACTGAATTCCTGTTTGTCTTCAAGATTCTTTTAATATTATTGGTTTGCTGAAAAAATACACAAGAGTTGGGCTTTCATTATACTTGCAAAAGCTTTATTCCCAAAGTATTGATTAGAATAATTTGACCAGAAGAGACAACAGCTTACATTGTAGGGGTGAAACTGCCATGAAGATCTCTTGGGAAAGCATCCTACACCCCACACTGATAAAAATAACTGCAACACACAAATGAAGTGCTGTTTCATCAGCATTCATAAAGGGAGACAGGTTTCAGTTTTATACCAATTTCAAAAGCAGCATTCTGGAAATACTTAATGGGAGTGTGTTGTTACAGCTTCGTATTTTTAAGCAAGGTCAAATTAGTGCAATGAAACATCTAAAGGCTAATCTGAGATGGGAGAGGAAGCACCACAGGACACAAGGTAGATGCATACCTCATCCTGCAAATGAAGGAACGCCGTGATCCCATGCACATTCTCATTGAGGACTGCTGACCCTCTTTCTTTACTGTTCCAGTCTTCAAATCCAGGATTCGTCCTAGAAAAGCCAGGGAGAGCAAGTGATGTTCAAGATGTAAATTTAATTCTATTTACTACCAACTAAGGTGGTGACAAGTTCATAAGCTAATTACCATTAGCTCAGCTAAGGGCAAAAAACACCAACAAACCAGAGTCCTTTCTCCATACCACTTCCTCACATGTTCACAGCTGCAGACACTAAAGATAGTGACTTCTGGAGGAAAGCCATCCTGCCAGCAGAAGGTCAGACAGTGCCATTTGGTGTGTTGCCAAGGTGTGTCTCAGCAGGTTAAGAAGTTAGCAAGCCTGGGAGCAATTCCTAATGATATTTCAGTTCAGAGCACGGGGCTATATATTAACATAGATGTATGAATCGGGTGTGAGCTGGGAAAAACCAAACCACTCCATTTCCCAGCTTAGTTACACTGACCCTATGATGTAGGGTGGCTTCGAGGTTCAAATGTGCTTCCCTTCCCTGCACTAAAGTCTGTGTCCAATGCAAGATGAATCATAGAATCATAGAATAGTTTGGGTTGGAAGGGACCTTAAAGATCATAAAGGCATAACATTCCTGCAGGATGACAATGACTGTCCATATGAACATACAAGCCAAATAAAGCCATTAAATACACTTTACTCATACACATAAACAAAACAATAATTTCCACGCATTTCTTTTTTTATTCTATCCCCATACAAATTCATGAAGTAATGACAGTAAACATAACTTAAACAGCTAACAGAAACATCTCATTTTTCATCATCCAAGAATATCAATAAAAATAAGTTTTCTTCATAACTACGTGGCCATTGTTTCTAAGCCTGAAATTGCTGACAGATGTTCCTAGGGCACGTCTGGAACCTCCGAAAGCAAAAGTCATAGCCTGTCAGTTTAGCCTCTTGTTTGGCAATGTCTTAGAAATACGTACCAGATAAGAAATAGTAGTCTAAATTTCGCCCTGACTTTCAAAATCACCACAGGGAGTATGAAGGGATATGAGTCAGAGAAGTGTTTGATACACACATATTGCAAGAAAGCACACAGCAGCTTGTTTCAATAGTCTGTCATGCGTGTGTTAACCTTGTAGAGTTTCAACAATACAGTGCCATCATCAGCTGGAACTGTTTTTACAACCTTAAAAACCCAGTGCCATCACCAGCTGGAATTCTGATGAGCTTCCCTATAAACTGGCAATTGCACATAGTTTGTTCTCAGGTTAAACTTTTCCCCTCTCCAGCCCCCAGACACAGCAAGTGCGACTGCCACATCTCAATCACAGCACTTCTGTGTTGATGCTGCTTTCTTACTGCACAGCTGAGAGGAAATCAGAGTTCACTTTGCTGCAAAGGAGAAAGCAAACAAATGAGCACGATGCTTATTAAAACCAACACACAAAACTCTCATGGTCTGGGTATAATTGATAATTTGTTGAAAGCTACCCACTACAGTCCCCATTCAGAGGGCAGCATTGCTTAAATGCATAATAAACCACTTGTCCTCTGAGCAGGAATCCCCCATGCACCCCAGGAATGAGCTCTGAGGGGACCACAGAGGTGAGGGCAATGCGCAAGATATTAATTATTTGGGTAAAATTAGAGGCCACATAAAGCTCTACCCATTGAAGAACTTAGTTACTAACCAAATCAAGCACTTGAGGACACAGGCCAGAAACATTCTCTTCACTTTATGCTGCAGCATGTTTTCAAAAATACTGTAAAAAACTTTCTCATAATGATCAAAGGGACAAATCTTCATATTGGCATTGACCTGTCCCTTGAGTATGCAAACAGCAAACAGACTTATGCATGAACATTCCCCTTTTGGATGTCCAGTTGCTACTGTGAATGTTCAAATACCTTTTCTATGCTTGCTATGTCTGAGTTGAACTCAAGCCAAGGATTGCTATGAGCCTACTTCATAGGCTCATGGGGTTTCAAATCTGGGAGTTTGGCACAAATCCTTCTTTAAACAACAGCACCAGCCTGCTAGAAAATTTGCTCCTCCATGTTTAAGCAGGGCATGCTAACATTTATAGCCTGGTAATCAAACACAATCTGTTACTTTCCTGAGTTCTTTCTCCTTTTATTATATCAAAGCTCCATGAGCTTCAACATCCAGTTCCACCATAATGCTTTTCTCCACTTAGAAAGAAGGGCTGTTACAAGAGGGCACTCTCCTGCAAAAAAATTCAGTACAAGTTGAAATGGTTTTCTTTAAAAGCAATCATACAGCACTCACATCCTGTTTGCTACATGGAAATACCTTCCTTTTGCAACAAAAGACCACTACCTGTTTACAAAGTTCAGAAGAAATTTGGTTTGCCCTCATACACACAAAAATACTGCTGGCAAAGTAAATGATATGATTTTCCATTTCCCTCTGACTCATCATTAGATGCAGACTGCTGCCTTGCACAGAATCCTGGACTTGATAAAAAAACCAGTCTGAATTAATACATGTAGCCTCTCACCCTACCCTCAATACCTTCAGCAACCCAGCAAGCTTCCTGCATTACAAGGAAAAGTTAGATTATTTCATAATAATTCTCAGCCAGTTTCTTTCCAGGCAAAATAAAAAAAAAGAGGATAAACTGAGTTTGGTTTGGACAAAAAAACAAAACATGACTTTGTGCTCATCAAAAATACACCCCAGGCTACTCGGGGAAGACAAACAGGACACAGGAATATCAAACCCAAAAACATTTATGAAAACTAAAAACATCTTTATCTTAACAGAACATCAGAAAAAGCAAGACAGGGACGCAGGAAAGCAAGAGGAAATAATTAAAAATAAAAGCAAAGTGATGGTCAAGGTACAGATGCTTCTGGACACAGCTACAAATGTAAGCTGACCTGCAAACTGAAGGGCCAGAAAACAAAGGACTTCTTCTGTGGGAATGCTCTCTGATAGTACATCAAGTATTTAGAAAGTAGTGGCAGAGATCAGCTAAAACATGGGAGTGCTCAACTCAAACTACAAGCTGCCAGCCCATCACAACAATAAAACATTCATCATTTGTAGGGAGACAGCACAGAAAAGCCTTTATCATTCAAGAGCACAGCATCAAAAGCCACCTCTGTCACTGTACCTTGGGATAGGAAAGATGAGCATGGATACAGCAAGGGCAGTTGGACACTGACTCCACATCAGTTTGATAACAATGAAGTTGAAAAAAAGCAGTGTCATTTTTAACAATTTCATTTATGAGTTTACACATGTGGAGACTGGCTTGAATGCAGCCCTGAACAGGAGGATCTAGGGGTGTCACAGAATCACAGAATGACCTGGGTTGGAAGGGACCTCAAGGATCATGTAGTTCCAACCCCCCTGGCTAGCAGGGCCACCAAACAAACACATTTACTAGATCAGGTTGCCCAGGGCCCCGTCCAACCTGGCCCTGAACACCTCCAAGGACGGGGCATCCACAACCTCCCTTGGCAGCCTGTTCCAGGACCTAACCACTCTCCTAGTAAAGAACTTCCCCCTAACATCCAACCTAAATCTTCCCTCCTTCAACTTGGATCCATTTCCCCTATTCCTGCTATTGTCAGCCCTTTCAAAGAATTTACTCCCTTCCTGGGTGTAGGTTCCCTTCAGGTATTGAAAGGCTGCAATGAGGTCACCCCGCAGCCTTCTCTTCTCCAGGCTGAACAAGCNAGATGATCAGAGGGCTGGAGCACTTCCCTTATGAGTTCAGGCTGAAGAAGTTGAGGTTGTTCCGCCTGGAGAAGAGAAGGCTCAGGGGGGGCCTCATAGTAGTGTATCAACACCTAAAGGGGGCCTACAGAAAGACGGGGGTAGGACTTTTTAATAGGGTACAGCATGGCAGGACTAGGAGCAATGGACACAAATTGGAAGAGGGTAGATTTAGGCTGGATAGAAGAAAGAAGTTCTTTACAGTGAGGGTGGTGAGACAGGAACAGGTTGGACAGAGAGGCTGTGGATGCCTCCTCCCTGGAGGTGTTTAAGACCAGGCTGGATGAGGCATTGAGCACCCTGGTCTAGGGGCAGGTGTCCGTCCCCATGGCAGGAGGGTTGGAACTAGATGACCTCTCCATTCCAACACAGCCATTCTATGATTCTATGATTCTGTGTGTACTCACTACAGCTGAACATCCAGCTTTACACCAGCTGAGGTATTCAGCTGGCAGAGCTGCTCCTGAAAACAATGAATGTGTTACGAATACATAAACAAAATGCCTTCCGCAGGAAGATTTAATAGCCTCTATTTGATCAGTTTCTATTAAATTACTCTGGATAAGCTCATGCTAGAATAGAGCAATTATTTTGCATTAGTTCAACAATTAAAAGAAATTTAAAATCTTTAAAAATTTATATGCTTACATCTGAAAGGGACATGATTGTAAATCATGTTTAATGCAGCTCTGCAAGTGCTTCAAAGGCAAAGTTTAATAAACATATATTTGCTCTGTGGAACCCAATATAAAATAAATTTACAGATGACCTAAAAACACATTAAAAATCAAAACTGAAGGCTCTCTTTCCAAGAACTTGGGTTCACATCAACCAGAAGCAGCTTGCAATCAATATAGGAACAAAACTTTATACTTATTTAAAAACAATAAAGCACAGTCACACAGCTCTTGTGAAGCCCTGAGAAACAGTTTTTCATGCCCTCAGTCAACCAGCAGTGGAGGTGCCACTACAAGCAGAGTTCAAGCTCCTATAAGCAATGAGTTCTCGATGCACTATAGCTGTAGATAAAAATTCTCATTAATATAATCCACAGTGACCCTCAGAAAGTCCATAAAAAAATCTCACAATGACTATATGCTTATTAAGGCATAATCAGCTTAACTGAGAAATAAACACGTCAGGCTTCCAAAAGAAGACTACAGTTTGGGAGGTTGATTTATCTTTCTTTACATCCAGTGATAACTCTTGATGTATCACACAGAACCTGAAACAAATTAGCCCAAATAAGGAAGAGAAATTTCACTTGAACTGAATGCTCCACTTCCACAACACTACTTAGAACCAAGCCATGATCATTTTTCCCTCTGCACTCATGAAAAAATTCCTAAACTACCTATCCCATAACGATGGCTGATGTTCCACTTGCAAATATAAACCATCAAAGCACACTCTGCCTACTAGCCTAACTTCTCAGGGGGGCTATTTGAACCTCTCTAAATATGTTAAGGTTTAAATCATCTAATTGCAAAAGGCGTTGTGTAAGCATCAGAGTCAAGTTATGACATTCTTACAATAGAATGAAGAGCTGATCCAATCACCAGCAAAGTTAAAAAATAAAAAAGTAATGCAATTGAAATGTAGCTATTTTTAAATACCTCTATCCCCTACTTACTAACTGGAGACACATACCCATAGAGGGAGAACTGGAAAGCTTTTTCACCATGTCTTGTTTTCCAGGAAGAAACCCCCTCACTTTATACAGCTGTTTGCTTACTACAATTTGTTCTTATAAAAGCTCAAGAGGCCAAAAGCTTTCTGCCTTCATGTTTGACTCACCACTCTGCTTTATGTAATTCACCACAGTTTTGCATCATTTTAATGAAATTAAAAGGGAAACTCCGTGAGCTTTTGGGACTTGCTATTAAGTTCATTTCAAGGGACAATCTGAAATAATAGTGTTACAGATCACATGCAAGTCTCTCCACTGATGGATCTGAGAAAACCCAGGAAAATAACTCAAACCACATGTTAAAAGTTATGCCATAAGTAAAAAAAAAATACAAACCCCAAACCACATTTCAAGGATTAAATGTGTTTTGAACTCTCCAAAATGGTAATTTTACATATAGAAAAAAAGCACACTAAATGAAATAGTTTATGGAAGCCCAAATAGATGCACAAGCTCCTCCTCAAGGTAAATACAATGGTTTACATTCTATTTCCAGCTCTTTATCTATGAAGTGGGTTGATGATCCTCACTTTTTTCAGCCTCTCTATTACTCATTGAAAGCTCAGCACCAGAAGCTTTATTTTGCTACAGGTCTGTATATGGTCTGACACTGCCACATTCTGTTTTCACAAGTACCTTCAGGTTTGGTTGCTGAAGAGATAAATATCACCAAGTTCACAGTTCCATGAGCTGGGCACTTGGGGTAATACTTCTGTTACTATTATCAGATGGATCTGAAGGAAATCCTGAGCTGTAGAAATTATCATACTAAGGCCTGTCAGTGATCCACCGAGGACAGAGTTCCTCCAAAGACAGAGCAGACTTTCTACAGCTTGAAAATGGATGGAAAAGCCCAGAAACAGTTACTCCAATGCACCATCAGTAGAGACATGACAGGACAACTATCCAAAATAACTCTGCAATATGTAATTTATTTTTTTACCATTCACAGCTGCATAATAAATCAATACATAAAGGTTGTAAGTAGCTTTTAAATGAACCTATTTATTTCACTCAAAAACTCAGCAGGAACCTTCACTGTAAAACACTTCTGCTAAAAAAGCTTCAGCTCCTGGCACTCTGTATTACTTGTATTTCATTAGAAAACCTCAAATAACAGTGATATGTGCTTTATTAGTAAATACTACTCTTGTCTGGTTCTGAAATTTGGCTGTGGTCTGTTCCACAGGAGCTGGTGACACACCATGGAAGAATCTACTAGAGGAACTATATAGTGATTGCAAGATGACTTTTTTTTTTCCGAGGACAGAATTAAATACATAAAGAAGAGAGAAAAATTAAATGTTTTTACAGGGTACTCCTTTACTTCAATTACAGTTTGTGAAGCAAACACCATTATAGGTTCTAATTCTCTTTCTGAAGACTCCAGACAATTAGAAATCACATGCAAAATCTCCACACTATGAAAACAGACAAAAGGATGTTTGATGATGTAAGATCAGATCTAAAATATTACAGTAAAACCACAGCAAACAGACAGTGGGTTATATTGCCACTCTGGTTATATGCTGCTATGCAGGAGGCTTCTCCCTCCATGCAGCTCCATGCAGGGTACCAATGAGGATGAAGTGACTGGAGCATCTCCCTTATGAGGGCCGGCTGAGGGAGCTGGATCTCGTTAGATTGGAGAAGAGGAGACTTAGGGGTGACCTCATTAATGTCTAGAAAAATGTAAAGGTTGCGTGTCAGGAGGATGGAGCCAGGCTCTTCTCAGTGACCTACAGGACTCAGGGCAATGGGTGCAAGCTGGAACACACGAGGTTCCACAGAAATATAAGAAAAAACTTTTTCTCAGCGAGGGTGACAGAACACTGGAAAGGGCTGCCCAGAGAGGGTGTGGAGTCTCCTTCTCGGGAGACATTCAAATCCCACCTGGACACCTTCCTGTGTGACCTGGTCTAGGTGTTCCTGATCCAACAGGGGGATTGGACTAGATGATTTCTTGAGGTCCCTTCCAATCCCTGATATTCTGTGATTCTGTGAGGAACAAGTGAATACCAAGGTCTCACAGAGCTGGTGGAAGGCCTGGAAAGGACAAAAGACCACCAAATTCCTGCCTCTACCATCCAAGTGCTATGAAATAGGAGAGCTTCAGCCAAGGAAAGAGATGTCAGCAGCATGAAACAAGTGAATTATTCCCCTTCCAAGCAAGTGGATACCTGGGTGGGATACTATCACTTGCAGGCAGTGCTACTCTCCCTGCCTCCCAAGCCTGTTGCTGTATCTCATCATGCAATAATGAACCTTCATTGTATTAACTTCACTGAGACAGCACAACATTCAAATTAGGCTAAAGAAAAAGCTTTCCTTTAGAAACCCATCCGCAGGGCAGATGTTAAGACTAATATTGCAACCTCCCAGCATGTGCAGAGTTCCCACCAAAGCAGTGAAGCAAATTTATAGAGGGTTGCAAGCAAGGGCAAGGCCAAAGGCTCCAAAAGAAATACTCAGACTGCTTTAACTGGCAATGTAATAACCAAAGAAGTTTGTCACCTATTTGTGAAACACTAGTATTTTTTAATGAGTGGGAAAAACATCACCTACTCCATGTATTTCATCACATTTAACAAAACAGAGCAGGTTGAATAAATATTGAACATTAAAAGAAAACCCTCACCACCCTTGAAACCCAGCAGCTGAAAATGACCCAGTCAAACATCTGTGATAACAGACTGAAGTATGTGGCAGTTTCCAAGTGAGAAACTGATGGTGAAGACTGAAGAGAAATAACAGCCACGAAACCCACTTGCACATGCATGCCCAAACACCTGAAAATTCACCCTTAAAGCATTCCCTAATGTTAATCAGGTGTAATAAGTCTGTCTCAGAGGACTAGGCTAAAGTTGCTTCCTTATTTTGGTAAAAACATGCACTGACCTCTTTAAACCGCCATTATAATTACCCAAAGTAATTTATTTTTTTTTTAAATGCAACTTATTATCTCTAGTTTTCCATCTAGTGCTATCCACCCAAACGGAGTCTCTCAGCAGCAGGGAGAGCACTATATTTGTGTAGGAGTTGCTTTATGAACTGTTTTAAATATAGCTGGCTTCTCCCAACATTTGGGATGTTTCCCCCCACCAGACACAGCCCTAGAGACCAAAGCAAAACAAAATTCTCTTGGAACAAGTTACAGAGATTAAGTGTACCATACAGTTAAAGTATGATCATTTGAAAGTACCTATTTTTTGAGAGCAGAGTGGATTTTTCCTATTTCTGTGGCATTGTCCAGTGTGTCAAAAGAGAAGGTATGGCCCTCTAAGACTTTAAGTCCTACTTCTCATCTCTGTAAAAGAAAAAGACAAATCCCATCCTTCACCATTACCTTTTGTATGATCATGGGACAACAGTCACTAGTCACACAGCCACAAATGAATGAAGGATTTGTTTCATTCACCTCGGCTGAAAAACTGGGCAACCCAGGTCCCATATGTGTCATTTAATGCACAGAACAGTTAAAACTTTCCTTGTCTTCCTTCTGGAACATGGTCATAAAAACGGATGGCTCTTACTCACCCACTAAGCTTTTCTGTTTTGTCAGAAGGAGTTATTAAACTGTGCTGCACCAAAACAAACTGCAACAGGAGAAAGGCTGAAGATACAGAGGCTTTGAAGACACACAGGAGGCAATGACAAGATGTAGATGCCGCACAGGCACTATTTCCTCTGTTTCCTGTTCCTAAACATCTACTGCATCAATTCACTTGCTTGCAAGCAGAACATTCTTCAACTAAAAACCCCATCAACCAAAAAGAAAAGCTGAAAACACACAAATCCCTATGCTTGGTCCTTCCCAAGTTCACAGGCCATCTTGGCTGGCACCATGACCCGCCTGCTTGGAGAACAAACAGTCCACAAAAATGTGGGCAGGTTTCTTCTTTGGAACAATGGCAAGGGATGGGGCTGGTGTGTACATAAAGTCTAACATCTGAACATCCTCTTCACTCACCGCAATGCCGGCGGGACCACATAACTCTGCAGAAAAACAGGTATCACATGGTGATTTGGTAGGTAGTTGTCAACAACAAGTCAAAGCTCTTCCAAGATTTCCCACTTAAAATGGGAAAAGACGCCTTGCCAAAATTGGCTTTTTCTACAGTTAAACCAGACTGAAACCCCAAATACTCTGCTCTCACCAATCTCCCATATATATTCTATACATGGTGGTACATTTCAGTAATACACATGGTGAAAAAGCAGAGACAACCTCAGTCTTAAAGCTTCTGTTTTCCAAAAAACTCTCTGTTCCTTTCCATTGCAGGTGCAATAATCCTGGCACAGCAGTCTCCAGCCTCCACCCTTTTAAAGACTAAAGTGAAGGGTGTGAGGGGTATGTAGGTATGTACGTGTGGATGGAAAAACCCATCAAACATTAAGAGTCAAGGTTCAGACAGTCCAGCAGAGACATGAAAGATTTCAGGACATTTCATATCACGTATATGGAAACTTTCCTCCCCATCCTGCCCGCTTTGGTGTGTGTTGTTTACGGGATGCCTGCTTGTCTTCACCCTGCAGGGTGTTTTGTTTCACAGACATCTCTGTGAAAACACACAGTGATGACCCTCTGTTACGTCCTGGGATAAAAAGCACAAGTAGCTATTAACTCTCCCTATAAACAGAAAATTATACATTTTGTGCCCTATCTGCCCAGAGGCGAATGGTCTCACTAGGTCAAGTCATCCTGTGCTAAGATGTTAAAATCTAAAAAGCTGAGATCTGGTTTTAATTCTCTGTACTCTGACTTCTCAAGCTGCTGGGCTGGGCACGTTTCAGAGACAGATGGTTCTTTAGGGTTCATGTACTTAAAAGAATTCACAGACAGAAGTAAAGAAAAATGAAGAAATCAAATGCTGTCAGTTGAAACAGCCCTTTACATGCAGAGTACCCTGGAGATGCATAAACTTCTGATATATGTGCTCTTCAGAACCAAAGAACAGAGTTCCAAAGGAGCTTTACTACAGCTGTTGACTGTCACAGCAAGGACACAATTCCCTGAACAAAAGGGATTTAAAAAAAACCCCAAAAACCAAGCTCCTACCTACCTTTGGCAAGTACCTTAATTTCTTTGGAAGGACACAGGGAAGACAGAGCACCTCACAACATATTTTTGGTATAAATTTTTTGGCACCAATAACTTAAAACTGGGGGTTTTTGGTAGTTTGTTGTGCTTTTTTAGGTTGATCCAATTTTCAACTGGATTAAAGCAGCTCCCTAGTTTGCTAATATAGTCCAGAAGTCATCCCACTCGTATTTTGATGATATATATTAGGAATGAGTTTTACTGTTACCAGTGATGACATTTAAGGCATAATAGAATTAGATTTGCCAGGACTGAGTTTCTGGTAATGCTTCAAGTTACTTTCTGAATTTCTTTGGAAACTTCAGCACGTGAAGCCAAATAGAAGCCTCATCCAGCTCCTGTCCTTATCAGCTGGAATCTCTCCTGAATCATTCATTGAAGTCAGGTTCAAAACAGTGATGGTGAGTAAAAGCCACTCTGGCATTCACTGTCTGGCTGTGAATGAGAAGAATGTCCCTTCTTTTAGGACATATCAGATCGTACATAAACCAGAGCTGGAAAACTGACATGGAAATTTAAGACAGCTCACAGCACAAGAAATGCTGGCCTGATTTTCAGGTAGAGTATCTCTTGTAGAAAGAAGTTATTCCTAATTTTCTCTATCACATGGTTTTTACTGTTTATTGTGCATTTTGCATCTGCTCAGTGCTATGGAAAGCTTTACTTTGCTTCTCCACTGGTCTCTGGTACTGCCCTCTTGAGTTTAACTCTATTTTTCTAATCTTTACAGATAATTTAACTCTACTTACAGCATCTGAATTTTATGGTTGTGTCTACAAATAACATTTAGTAATAGAAAGCTTTACAGTTGGCCAGGAAACTGCACAGGCTGAAACCATCATTGCAAAATAACACACTATTTGTAGGCTCCCTGATCCCAATCTCTGTGTTACGTGGAGTGATGTTTCCATAATAGGTACGAACCACAGTGAATTATCACACAGTGGACTTTTCTTCTAAAAATGTACCTGTACGTTCAACTTCTGCTGTGGTCAGTCACCATTTCCATCATAAAGTTCTACTTTTTTGTGCTCATAAAATACAGCAGTAAAATATCATGCTAAGATTAAACTTGGCATACAAGTTCTGTCCAGAACTAACCTCAATTAATCTTTTTCAGTTAGCAAGTTCACCAACTTGGTCATTTTTAAATCACTTGGAAATGAAAGCTGTAGAGGTTCTGGTTCTCATCATTTTCTTGCAGTCACAGGATGGCAGTTTCAGCACCCAGTAACTATTCAGCTAAAAGAGTTGGCAGGTTCCTCTTCATGTCTTTAATGTCCTGAGGAGGCCTTGTGTCAAGGATGGGATAACATATGATGCTGGCTGCAACTATAAAACTATAAAAGACTATAAAAAACTATAAAAGAGAGGGTGGACATCATAGCTGGATTGTTATGTGCTGTTTGAAGGCTCAAACTGACCATAATAAACCTAGTTCTTCCCATTTGTGCCACTGGAGATGCCAGCTGCAGGAACAAGGACCTCACAGCCTTGACAAGCATTTCTCAGACATATGGAATCACTTGGGACTGACTGGACTTGGAAACCACCCAGGAACTGTACTGTACAGAGGTACCAATATTCCTCTTTCTATTCCTTCATGAACTGCTTACAGAGCATTAGACTGGTGGAAATCAGTCTGGTAAAGTGTTCTGGAACACCAAATTTCAGCAGAAGGCCAACACTTTCTCAAGTCATTTTTTGGAGTGTACATGTACATTCTGAAAACGTTGTTTTTCATCACACTTGAATCTAAGTTTCATCTGCTCTCTACACCATCAGAGATTTGCTGTCTGCACCTATTCAGAGGCTCTTGCTTGCATTAGGACTTTACCGTGTTGTGTGTTACTGATCCCTCCACAACTTCTAGTACTAAACCTGCTATCTGAACCCAACATCCATCAGGTTTCATCAGTGCATCCTCAGGGCAAAGAGATCTTCATTAATGGATTCTGTTGTGAGATCTGATCTTCATCCATATTTGAAGGGATTTGTTTTCCCGTCTGCAGATTTCCAGGAACAAAGAGGGAAAATAAATTATTACACTGAATATCTGCCCTATTCTGATTAATTATGCCCATGACACATATAAAGACTTCCCAGGAGCACTATTTGCTGCTACCATCAAGTCTGGGCTGCTGTCTTTTCTAGAGCATTTCAAACCATACACCTACTTCACAGATCAGCTTTGTTACCATGTGGTAGCAATTAATGCACAATAAACAAGCAGACAATTGTTCCATTTCCAGGGAATAAAATCTCCAAGGATATAAAATGGAATAGAAATTATCCATCCTTCCCCATATCCTGAGAATTAAAAATAGAGCAAGCAAGCAACTCCTCAAAAGCACTTTGGGGGTCAGACCATAGTTATACAGCCGCTTCGATTCGGCACATGCTTTTACTGTTCCTAAAGTCTTGACCTCTCCTTACCCTTAAATATTCACTTCCTTTAATCCCCACTTCTCCCTGGTGTTAGCACATCAAGCAGCGAGCTCAAGAAGTCCTATGATAAGGGAAGCCAAGGAGCCATCTCTACCAAAATCAAGGGCTTTTCTGCTGAGCTTTTGGCTGGGTCAGCCCCCTTGATGTGACTCACTGTAGTACCAGAAAAACGCCAGAGGAGGAGAGGGTGAGACGAGGTGAGGACTGCATAAGCAGAAGTGACTGCCAAAGACAAGCTCATGCAACCACAGCCCCAGTCCTATTCCTGGGGGCAGTAATGTGAGAGGGAGATGGCTTCCCCAACAGCTCATTCTCAGTCACTCCCCTTTGGCAGTGGCAGCCTCCCAAGTCTTCTGGGTCTGGAGCAGCTTCTCTGTGTAACAGGATTTCTCAGAGGTGCCTGGAAAACCCCAGCAACACAGCACTAATCAGCATTTGTAACTGGACAAATATAACCCAAGGACATTTCTTTGATGTGACATAAGGCAAGAGAAGTTTCTCCTTTGTCAAGATGTTGCTGCTCCCCCAGTTCAAGGCTTGAAGGAAGGGGTTACAAGACTGAAAAAACAGATCCTAAGAAAAAGAGAAGGAGAGCAAAATGAAAAATCTTAACTCATCATTGCACTTTCACTTGCAAATCTTTTTTTCTCTCCAAGCAGAGCCTGTGCTCAACAGCCAGAGGTCAAGTGAACTTCACTTTGAGTAAGAAAAATGTCAGACAGAGCTGGCTGGCTAAGACTTTGCACCTCTGTACCTGAGGGGGATGCCCTTTGTTCTGCATGAAACACAACTTTGGAAAGCCAAGGGAGACTTGGGGGCTGCCCAAATGGCATGACCTCATAGTAACTTATCAGTACCTGAGGGGGTCCTACAGAAAGGCAGGGGAAGGAATTTTTAACATAATATCGGATGGGAGGACCAGAAACAATGGATATAAATTGGAGGGGGATAGATTTAGACTAGACATAACACAGAAATTCTTTACAGTGAGGGTGGTGAAATACTGGAACAGGTTGCCCAGAGAAGTTGTGGATGCCCCCTCTCTGGAGGTGTTCAAGACTAGGCTGGACAGGGCACTGGGCAGCCTGGTCTAGTGGGAGGTATCCCTGCCTATGGCAGGGGGGTTGGAACTCGATGATCTTTAAGGTCCCTTCCAACCCAAACTATTCTATGATTCTATGATTCTATAAACTCTGATTTAAAGGCATTTGCCCACTTGACATCTTTTAAAATATCACCAAAGCACCCATTACTTCTGTTCATTGCAGTACTCTGTTTTACTCCTATCTGTCACAATGCTGCTACTCTCAATATGAGCTGTGCTACAGGAAGGAAAGCATAAGTAGTTGAATGGACTCCAGAATCATCCTTCTCCCAGAAGGGTATCTCATAAGGGCAACAGGCTAAAGCCCTGCTGCATTGTCTCTTTAAGAAAACTGATGCTGGAATGACACTCTTTATAAGAAGGCTGCTTCTCTTATTTAATGGCACATTACAAAGTTAAGAAAATGCAAGTTTAATATAATAAATCTCAACCTTTCACTTTATCTTTCTACTCCACAGACTAGTAATTAAATACAATTAACTTCACATCTTTAAATTGAAAACAGTCAAAGAGATGGACTACATTATGATGTCACTTGCTTTACACTGATTTTACTTAAAAGCCTGAAAAAAATGCAGCAGATACTTAAAAAAATCTGTTCTATGATGATCTTATGAGATATGATGTACATACAACTATATGTCTATGCCTGATTCAGAAGCAGACTGACAATCTTGTTTGTGGCTTGTGAGATGGCCAAAAAATTCCACTCTACCTGTAACCACAGTAACTTCATAAAGAAAGACTCACAGTATGTACCTCGTGTAGTCAGGGCAAACCACACACTGTTCTTTATTGCACTTGCTTAGAAGAGTTGTAACTACTCAAACTCTTCTGTCCCTAAAAAGCACCTTTCTATATCCAGCTTGCCTCTGCTCCTTATAGAGTGCTGCTAAGCAGCCTATGCTGGCTCTGCACAGGCTGATGCTTTCTTCATGCAGGGAAAATGTTCAGCTGACCATGTACAGCAAATTTATGAGCCTCCTGTGTCAATCTGACCACTCCAAAAGCCTTGGTCAGGAAAAAGATTTAGGCCCATAAATACTATTATTTGAAGTTCTCTTTCCAATGGCTACAGATGAATTCAGAGTGAAAGAAAAGCACACCGTTAAAACAGGAAAAAAGAGAGTTGCGTTTTCAGAAGTGCTCTGTTTGCCTAGTCCTGCTCCAGTTTGAGTAGGTTAAGCCCCATAAGTGACCACTTTTGGAAGCTGAAACATGACTGTGCACTGACTCACTGGAGTAATTGCTTCTTGGAGGAAGGTAGAACATATGTTGAAATGTATTCCACGCTACACAGTAAAACCAGAGATTGTTCTCTTTTGTAAATCTCATGGTATGAAACTCAGCTGTTTTGCTCTGCACAGGTTGCCCAAACTGTTCATTTGATTTCCATCCATCTGGATTTTCACCGCAGAACTTTGCTTTGAGTTCCCAATTTGAATACACGAAAGCTCCGCCAAACCCACATCACATTCAAACCACAGGAAATCATGAATTTGGCACTGTTTTGACATGGAAGCTGTAAACAGTGTGCAGGTTCACTCTAAACTGGATCACTGTCCTTCGAGTTATGAAACACATCAAAACTTCCAGCAAACCAGGTCAGAATTTTTAATTATTATTATGTGACTTTTGCACGGATCAGGATTTTGTTATAGATATTTTACCCTTGCTTTTTTCCTTTAACTACTAACATACCACATGGAAGGATAGAAAGAGAAGTTAGGTTTCCTCCTTTCCAAGTCTGAGTTAACCAGGATTTAGTTAAGTCTCACAGCTCTGAGATACATGTAGCCTATTTAAGACAAAGGTAGTTTCCTATTGGCAGTCTTGAGCACGAGTAACTGTAACAGAGAGTTACATTGAAGATACCAATATGGTTTAGCTCCATGTGCAAAATGATAAGTAGTCATACACCAGCAAGCCTCTCATTTAAAATCCACTAGATTTTCAGCTGCCAAACTCTGAAATTTTTTCCCAAGGATTCCCGTCAGCAAACCACAAGGAACTTTAATGAAAATGGAAAAGTCCAAAGTGCGATTTTTGCCTTCAAAATAAACAGTGTTCTAAAGAAACTCCTATTTGTCAAGAAGTTCACAAGTGCAATGTGAAAGGCAAACAATCTGCAGTTCCAGAGTGTGAAAACAATACAGCTTCCAAACCTCATCAAGCTAGAGCTGCAGGAAGGTGGTTTGACTGAACTCAAACAGGGAGCAAAATGTAGTTAGTCATGCAAAAGAAAATTTATATTACTGCACTGCCTGCAAGACAACGCAGTTTAATCCTCCCAAATTTGATTTTACCACATTTCAAACCAGGAATTTTAAATGTCAGAAGAAATCTGCAGGGATCCATAATACACAGAGCCATATATCAAGACATATCTGACCTGTCATAGAGTTTTCAGATGTACACAGTTGCTCTCGCAGCTTTTCCACGTCGTCTGGATGAACCTGTTCATACAAAGTGCTGCCAAACCATTCAGACTGTGGCTGGTTCAGCACAGGAGTCACAGAATCCGAGACGTAGATCACTCTGCCTGTCTCAGCTGCAACTACAAACAGGAATCCATCTGCAGCCTCCAGGATAAGATGTTTCAGTTCCTTCCAAAGAAACAAGTCAATTAGAATGCCAGCAAGAAAAGGTACATAAATAACACAACTGTCATTGTCAATGAATATTGTTTTCTTCTGATCATAGCAGCTGATGGCAACCCAGGCAGAAATTCTCACTGTAACAACACAGCCAAACTTGCAGCAAGCCATAAATTACTGATTTCAATAACAAACAATGCTTTGTCTTCCTTCATTGCCTTTTATCTAGTGATCTCAATCCTGTTTAGGAAAATCAAGAAACTAGAACTCTCTGGTCATTGTGTGATAGGCATCTAGCAGAAAAAAAAAAGTAACTTCAGAGTACAAACAGAGGAAATGCACAGCCATAACTCATGTGGCAAACTCATCCCTTAATTAAACGTCCTGAATAATTTAATTGGAAAGAAACCAACAAGTCCTTCTTGTTTGCTGCTTGGTTGTTTTTCTTCCCTCAGGACAAGCTCTGTTTGTAAATGAAACAGTCAATGGAGAAAAGGCAGAAAGTGCAAAAGGAACAAGGAGAGCAACCCCCAGTCTTCTACTCTCATTAGGGGCCCTGAGCCACTACACAAGAAAATGGTAACCCTACTTGTGATTAGGTAGCTCAGAGATGCAAAGGGTGTAGAACATCCTGCTGTTGGCCTTTTCTTGACATGGTCCTCTGCTCATCGTACCAGGTACTTTTGTCCTGAGACACACATATATCAGGTTGAGTAGAAACATCTAGAACCCCAATTCCACCTGGGGACTGCAGGCCTTTAAAGTAAGGTTGGGTTCACTGAGTTTGGACACCAAGAGCCTAATACATGCAAACAGCAGTGTGCAACATGCAGAAACACTGTTAACAGAGCTTGAAAACTTCTCATGAGAAAGGATGACAGCCACCACTCCAAAATGTGGGAAGCAAACTCAAACAGCCTTTGCTTGATGGCTCCAACAACTGTCAGTGCTTGTTAAGATACTGCATCTAAGAACACAAGAGAACTCTGGACAATCTGAGTTCCATTCCAAGTTAGATGGATCAGTGTAGCAGAAGATGCAAGTAGCAGATATTTGCTAATAAAAACCTAGCAAGTTATACTAACAAAAGGATAACTCCTCTCAAGAAACACTTAACAAGATGCCAATTTCTGACACTTTATTTTATTTTAGAGAAAGCACATCACAGAATCATAGGATGGTTTGGGTTGTAAGGGACCTTAAATATCATCTAGTTCCAACCCCCCTGCCATGGACAGGAACACCTCCCACTAGACCAGGTTGCTCAATGCCTCATCCAGGGAGGAGGCATCTACAGCCTCTCTGGGCAACCCATTCTAGTGTCTCATCTTCACTACTGGCTGCAATACAGAGAGGACAATAAGACCCATTTTGAGCACATTATTAATAAAGATGGAGATAAACTCTGTCCCTCTGCAAGGTCCAAACTCACAATAAGGGTCCTACCAACAGCAGCCACAGTCCCTCCAGAAAAGCCAGAACGAGCAGAGACGTGAACACTGAGAGGTCAGCAGCAGGAGCTGCTGTCTCTCTAACAGAAAGCTGCATTGCCTTCAGCCACAACTTACATGTGCAAGTGCTTAAATCCTTCAAACCACAAAAATGCACATTACACCCATTGGGCTTCAAAAACAACAAAGGTGGTAGGAATTTCCAGTGTGCTCATTTAAACACAGTTTTCCTTCCAGCACTGGGAGCATCTTCCTCCTTCCATCAAAATTGTAAACAAGGAAGTACCTCAGCCAGTACAGATGGGATTCATCTCTGCCCAGTTGAGTTGCCAGGAACTTAGGCATTAAGTCTAAACAATTTGTTAACCTTCTTCTAAGCCCAGGAGGGAGAGGCAGGTCTTTCAAAATTAATTTTTACCTATTTTAGAGAGCTTTTGTTAGGACAGGAAGAATGCAGTTCTGAAGGTGAAAATTTCTTTCCAATGATGAGGGAGAACAAGTGACTTGCTCTTCAGACGGGCAAGAATGATAAAAACACCCATTTTGTTGCTTCAAAGAGAGGGATTTGTTACACAGCCAAGATCAAGTCCAAACAGACTCAAAATACTGTCTGTATTCAGATCTTCGGTATATACCAGTTACTACACAACAATGAAGGACCAAGCTGAGACTATTCCTCTCAGCATTTCCTCACATCATTTAAGACCACAAATCAGAGAAAACAGACATTTGCAAAAAGATCTACCTGTTCTGTAAGAAATGAAGGCTTGTAAGCTCCATCAGTAGATTTGTTTCCAGTGCCCCTCATTGATTTCATGTGTGAAACAGCCATCCGAAGAATTGTCAGCTTGTCAGGCTTACGAGCCAGGGCGCTACAAGTGGGCACCATATCGGACAGTTCGGTGATGTACTGTGTCATCTTATTTCTCCTGCGCCTCTCAATTTCACTATGATTCTCCCTGAACATTTAAAGAAACACCAAACCAACAGAAAATCAGATAGGAATCATAATACTTTGCACTCATCTTGCTGTTGTCACCCCAGGAGAAGAAAGTGCTTCACAAAGATAAGTACTATTATCCCTCAGTTACAGACCGAAAATCCAAGGCACAGAAGGATAAATATGATTTGCCCATTGCTGTGAAAAGAGGCCATATTTGTAGCTATTGGCCTTAGTCTCTTAACCAGTTTAATATCCTTTGTTTTAAGGACAAAAAAATGGAGAAAGGCATGAGGAACTGACACCTGCCAACTCCAGCATTTGCTGTGATATATCTCACAGCTTCCAGCCCTTGTTCAAGGTATTGTGTCTGTTTATAAAAGGTCTCTTTTACATGAAACTTCTCACTAAGAGCTGGATCAGGTCAGCAGTAAGTGCCAGCAATGACACAGAAAAACAAACACGCAATGACAACACAGATCCCCAGTCCTGCAATCCTGTGTGGAACAGTCTGCATCCCAGTGGGGAGACACTACTTGCTTATGGGACCAGACTGCAGGACTGAGATCAAATATGGTGTAACAGTAAACACAAAACAAGCCCCAGTAGATAAATTAAAAAAAAATAGTATGAAAGACAGCAAGTAAACATCTGGCTTGTCAGACATAAATCAGAATTTATGTTCGAGAAGAATCTAGCACAGCAGGGAAATAACAATGACAGTACTTGATGCTGCCCTGCTCTGGGCTGACTTCCAATGTTTCTCATCCTTTATGGCAAACATATGTCTGAGATGGTGAGTCAAATCTGAGACTTCTCAAAACGGACAGTCACCAGAATCCTCCAAAGCTGAATATCTTGGAGTTTAGATTTCCCACACTATGAATCACTTTATTTGATCATTATTAAGGAATTATACA
Source organism: Turnix velox (assembly GCA_013400935.1). NCBI lineage: Eukaryota > Metazoa > Chordata > Aves > Charadriiformes > Turnicidae > Turnix > Turnix velox. The sequence continues at coordinate 63,474 of VZTY01029379.1, forward strand.
AACAGAACACTTCAGTCCCATACTGTACCTGTCAGGAGGCAGGTAAATACAAGTACACAACAGGTACATGATGTTTCAGGTGTCAAAGCAGCATCTTCCAATGATTTTAATGAGCTGTGCATGAGAACACTGGCAGATCCAGCAAGATGTGGAAGGTAAGAGAGTCCACCAACACCGAGCAGTGTGATAACTTCAAAAGAAACTTAAACATTCTTCAGAGTCATTTCTTATGAAAACTGATCATGCAAGTAGAAGCTAAGCTTGGAGTACTTATTGGTTAGTTTTAATAATGGTGGCCTTTTAGTAAAATGCAGGAAATAATCCTATCTGATATTCGGGAAATCCAGCCATGGGTTCCTGCAATGATACCCATAGCTCTTCGTTAAGGTCACTATCTACTTGGCTATCTATTACACTGTCATAGTGAACCTTTCCACTGCATATGGCTGATAAACAGCCTTTGTGTGTGTCTGCACAGATGTAGGAGAGAACAGTGCCTGTGAGAGCTGGATCCTATAAACATGCACAAGCAGAACAGCTTGCCTGACAGTGCATATGTACAGAGGAGCACACATGTGGATGCCAGCACATACACCCTAACAAATATGGACAAGGGGAAGTAAAAGTGCATGTTTACAAAACAAAATCTTGCTCTCAGGTTCTGCATTTTCACAGAAATGGTCATCAAGACAAAGAACACATATATTCAACATACATTTTACAAATACATTGTTTGCCACTGAAGTATTTCAATTGTCCTGAACACTGAAGACAACCATTATAAAGAAAAAACAAAGAGATTGCAAAACTTCCCAAATAGAAGAATATCAACAGTCCATTTTATTTACGCTCACAAAAGCTAAAAAGTAATAGTATATTAATCAGTTGGCACAAGCAAACAACCCCCTGAAATTTTCCTGAAACAGAAGAGAGGCTATGCTCCCCTTCCAAAAGCGTTTGCCTTAGGAACCCTGGAATTCATAAAGATGTATAGAGAATAGTGTTCTTACTCTGTCATTTCTAATTTTTTTTTTTTTTTTTTACACAGAAATTTTGGAAGGATGTTAAATTTTAGGAGACTGCAGGTCCAAGGCTAGCAGTTTTGAACTCAAGCATTTTTGGCTCAGCCAACTCTCCTGCCTTTTGATCAGTTGGAATGGCATCACATAAAATAAAAACGGAGGCAAACCATGTTTGATTTTCCTTTTTCCTACCTGGCCATCCTTTCTATGTCAGCAAGACTTTGATCATCATCCCACCTAAAAACAAAATAATCAGCTCTCTAAGCTAAGGTGCACCTACTGAGATTTTCTGGGCACGAACATCCCTCTCTTTTCTGGCAGCAGAAGAGCTCTACGGGACACGCCTACCTTGCAAACTTTTCCTTATCACCAGAGATTTGATCACCATCATACCTGGAAACAAAAGACAGGAAGTAAGTGCATAAGGATTATACACTGCACAAGAGTCAACACACAGCAGAAAGCAAATAGGTTCACAACTGCAAACTACTACAAATAACAGCAGGAAAAACAAGGGCATGAGAATGATAAAGCAAAGAAAACACTGAGTCTGACGAAACTTTCAAGCCATGCTGATTCAGAAGCTTCATTTATTTAAAAAAGTTGGAGACACATTTCAGTGGATTTGTGCAAACACTTTGACATACAGTCACTGCTTGAGAAACTTAACAATCAGCAACATTACAGAAAACACCAATGAGCTTTTATCGACAGCAGCCCATGAAATATTCATTGCTGTGCTGGAAGTGAAAGAGCCGTTATCTTTTCCAGATTGCAACCACAACTCACTCCATTCAGCAGAGGGCACTGATGGTCTACAGATAACACGGGAGGGCAAAGACACACGCTCAAGTGCAATGCATCATATTAGCACACCCTAGAAAAAAGCTCTAGCAGGTACAGGGCACTGTACCACCTGTTGTGAAGGCTGAGGAAAGTCAGTCAAGGTAGATGAAACTACTGGGTAAATAGAAGTGAAATTAAAACTGGCTTAAATCCCTAGAAGTAAACAGGTACTTGATTCCTACCCAAATCACCAGAATTCAAATGCCCACACAGGGACATGCAGTGTTACTGGCAGAGACTCTATGAAGGAAATTCAGATCAATGGCATTTTTGCCCCATGGAATTAAAGCTTCACTGTTTCCAAAGCATTTTACAAGGACAGGCAGCAATGCAACATTTTACTAAAAAATTACATGCTGCTACCCCTTTCCTAAAAACAAGCTAATCCTTTGACACTAGATTTTGCTGGAATACTTACAAAAAGACACCTTTTTTGAAAGAAGACCTTACTTTTGGAGAAACTAGAATATTTGTTCCAAAACAGAAAAATGTGGGTTTTCAGAAAAAAGGGTTTTTAAAAATTAAAGATTTTTACTGTTCAAGTGATATTTAATATTAGAATAGGCTTTTCCAAAATGTTGTCATTTATTACAACAGAGAACCCATGAAGCTTTCAGGTATCAGCTAGCAAGGTATTACAGCATAATTAAGTACCTTTTTTCTTCTGAAAATATAATAGCTAACTTTTCCCTTTATTTTCATAGGAAATTAATCAAACTAAGTTAAAGTACTCCAACTGTACAACTTCCTCTATGAGGCTTCATATTTTATTTCCTCGGTGAGAGTGATACAAACTTTGAAGAGAGCTTAAGTGAGACCTGAGCTGTATTTCTATGTAGTGCTTAAACACCTAAGAGAAAATATCACTTTATTCCACTTGTCTCTGCCCAGAGAACAGACTGAGCCAAAACAATTCTAAACAAAAAGACAGATTCAATGAGGAATGGCCACATGCCATCACATGAGAACTCCATGCGACAGTGAGCTGCCATGCAGAGATACCTGAGATGGTTTAGAAGTCCCAGACAAGCAAGGAGTGTTAACTCACATGGACTATGGTACTAACTACTAACACCACTACTGCCTCTGCTCCCACTAGCCTGGGGCTCATCTTCTCTTCCTTGTCTGGATGGCTAGGCTGAAGATGTTATTGCCTCCAGCTACTCTCTTTTCCTCCTACTTTCCCAGCCCACCTCTCTGCATGCTTCTTCAGACACTTCAGTCAAAACCAGATTTAATTTAAACAAAGGATATTTGCTAACCAAGTAACTTCGACCCAGACAAGCTGGGCATCAGTCAAATGAGCAATCTAAAGAAGGTAAAGTCATAAAAGGAGGGCACAAGTAGCAGAGGATGTTGGAACACAGTACTTGTCTTCTTTGCACTGGCCTTCCGTACTCTGAACAATCTGGGATTTTTACAGCATTTAAGTTTCAAACACCAGATTTTGATTTGACATCTAAAATCAACAGAGTTGAAGCACACCACAGCATACCTCTCCAACAAAAATAATGAAACTATTGGCTCTCCCCAACACCAAATTTTGAAAGGCTTGAAACCAGGATGGAGACAGACCAAAATTCGTGCACCACTGTCTCTGGAAAGCCTGACACATCTGCAGGAGCAAATCAGGTCATATTAATCACAAATCCATTTCCCCAAATGTGTACCTTCTGGGAAGCATTAGGACTGGCCCTCAGACCATCAATTTTAACAACAGAGACTGGAATGCCCTTTCTGTCAATGACACCAGTTAAGCAAGGGTGCTGCTGGTCCTGTTCAGTAGGTTATGTTGGTGTTAAGACAAATCTTCAGCATGATTATCTATGGCAAGAGCTGTGCTTCAGCATGGCTGCTGCCAAAGAGCTGTAGCCTGGATAAATGACAGGCATCCATAAGCCTCAAAGTATCTACCCCTCACTACAGCTCCTTTGTTTCTAATGAAAAAATGTGAACAGTGTGACCAGAAAGAAAAGGAAAAATGAAAAAATGTGGATGATGCTTTAACGTTTGTTTTTGTTTCTAGCCTAGAATATTCCACCTTAATTAACATTTATTTTGGCAATTTTAACTATTCGGTTACACTTAATAGTACATAATGAGCTTTAATCTTAAAAAAACAATCCACACCTCTAGGATGTATCTTATTGTCCTAACAAGCAGTTAACATCTGAAATAAATTCAAAGTGAAATTCATTTTCAGTGGCAGAAAGACAACTTCAGCAATGTCAAGAAGCCAAATTTCATCTGCAGCAGTTGAAATAATAAGCTAAAAATCACAAGTTTTCTCATTTGACATAGCTGCAGAGGAAAATTATGACACATATGCTGTCAGCTCTGTAAGCCAATAACTACACTGGGCAGATTTTTTGCCAGGATGCTTAATTTGCAGAGGAAGCCGATAAAAACAGTAACTAGAATTTAGGTCAAGTTGTTGGCAAGTTCTTCAACCACATTCATATTGACTTTAAAACACAAGTAGCAAGACAGCTGTCTTTAGCCACTGAAAGAAGTCAGTGATTTACCCAACTCTTTGCAAATGCTCACCTTGAAAATTTGCTGGGTCCCTCCCCATCCTCATCATCGAAATCCATTCTGTAAAAGTAAGATTTCAACATCAGTAATCATTACCTTGGCAACAATGACATGAATGGTCAAGCCAGAGGTTCTCAACCTTTGGTTTATATTTCACCTGGAGGTGTTAATGACTGCAGACTCCAGTCTTTCTCATATTCTCCAGACCCTCTGAAAGCAGATCATTTGCTGACAGGAACACAAAGAATGCAGGTTTTTTTTTAGAAAGAAAATAATAAATCTCTGCTGTTCTCCACAGAAATCAGCACTGCTGAAATTAATGAATTAAAGGTGATACTAAAAAAAATACGGCTCTTGTGAGATTGTGAGGAGTAGAATCCCATACCCCTGATAGAAGTTTACAGGAATCAGTGAGGACTCTGTTAGCCTACTGATTTTAAGGTTAAAGACAAAGTTCTAAAGCTGTACAAATAATAAATACAAAGCCTAGACAAAATAAAGCATGTTAAAGTTAGAGCAGAATAAACCCTTAGCCTCCCTGCTCAGAGGATAATCTGTGTTGCTGCTATTGACTGTAACTGTTGTATATTCTTTAGACGTGCTCTGTATTAGCAGCCATTTCACACAAATTACCCATCAGTCTGCAGATGGTAACTACTTTGTGTCATTCCTGTGGTCATTACTAGAATGACCTGTGGGTCTACAGAGCAATTATCAGACCTGGTTTATGTCCCAGACCTTCTTCTTAATCAGTGGAAGAGACGAGCTCTTCCTTGGGCCAAATCTCAGCCTGCCAGTATGGCTCCTCCAGGGAGCCACAAAACACAGGAACCTCTTTCTTCACTTCTTACATGGAGAGACCAGGAAGATGAACTTCCCAAATCGGTCACTTAAATTATTTTCCAATGTTAGGCAGCGTGTCTCCTTCCCACTGATAGTCAGTACAAAAGTTATGCAACAGCACAATTTCCAAAACATGTTAAGAGTTTTAAAAAGAGGTGGACAAATATATACCCCAATTATCAGGGGGTGGCTGCCATTAAAGTAGACTAAGAAACAAGCTGATATAAAATTATGATATATAGCTATTGTATTAGTGATTTATCTTAACAAGAAAATACATCAGTATCACACACAGACCATGATCAGTCACTAAATGTAACCTGTGTAGATAGGAAATCATGGTTTAGTTTTGCAAGCAATTTTGTCAAGTTTCTTTGACACTGTGAGCTTTAAAATTTTTCAGTGTAATAAAACTTTTAAAACTATTACAATTACAGATTCCACGTCTCTAACACCCTTCACATAAACAACCAGATATGTCATACTCACAATAAAACCCCTGAAAATTGACAGTAAAATTTATCTCAGTATTAAAAGATACTACTACTTATTAAAAATTAATACTTATCATGTTCAGAGTGTTGAGAATATGAAACAAAAAAAAGTCTTTAAAAGTAAATCAGCACATAGATGAGAGTCAGGCAATACCTCCTGACTTTCAACCTTTGATAATCATGAAAGATTGGGCTGTAAGAGATGTGCCTGAATCACAGCAATCTATGTACAATCAGGACAAGGGCAGTAAATAAGCATGGGAATTGGAAATGGTATTAGAAATTCAAAATAACATTTTCTAGGTGGTATGAGCGATTATTCATTTCAGGAGGAAGCAGAGGTACAATCATTTTCCCCAAAGAGTCATCAGGAAAGATGTGTATTTTTTTGGCTAAGATTGATGCAATCATAATTTTTACTGTAAATTACCCTTTCCCTCACCTAATTATCACCAAATCTGTTTTCAAAGCCGGAGACCTCTCTGCTGTCTCCTGCAGACCAATATCGACCTCCAGTGGCAGCATCCTTTTCTGTGCCTGTGCCAGTGCCCTGCTCCTGCTGCTCACACAGCTCCCAGCACCTCAGTGTGGCCTCCAGTGCTGGCACCAGCAGCTGGGACTTCCCCAGACCTGGTGCACTAACTTCTCACAGTGATTTAACTTTTATCATCAAGCCAAAGGTCTCCATTTATCCATCAGCTTCTTCTCCGTGTATAATACTGTGCCTGCAGGTGACGTGCCAGAACAAGCTTCTGACTGATTTCAATTGCAACATTGAGACCCACACCAAAAACGTGAAAGTCAAGGTTACAAGAGAGTTACTGAAGGGCACACTGGGGCCAATACTGGACTGGCTCTACCTGAAACCAGTGAGAAAAGCATAACCATTGAGTGTATCCTTCACTGGTTTTCACTCTATCTCAAGCGCAACTGAGATAGACTCACCCAGTCTCAGAATCCAGAGAAAAGGGCTACAGAAAATATACACACCCATAGGGAAAAGACTTTTCTTCAGAGATATAATAAAAACTGGCTGTAATTTGGGATGGATTTATTTTTAACTGTTTTCCTTCCCCTCCAATATACTGAGATTTTCTTAGATTCCTGTCAAATACTACTGCTGCATGCTGAGAGATGGGTTTTTCCCTTCAAATTAAACCTTAGTTCTATTGCATTTAACCCAGTGTATTATTACTGGAATGCAATGCAGAGAACCAGAGAGACCCTAATTATGGTTTACAGCTCGATCCTGCTGCCTGTGCTACATGTCTACTTCCAAAGGAATGAGCAGGAATAACACATATTCATCCAGATGGAGAGGTAGCAGCTTCTCATCTCACAAAATCTTAATGGGTTACAAATTTCATTGTGCAAAATTGAAAAAAAAAAATTCATCGTGCCTTTGAAAAACAAATTCAGGCATAAAGTCAGTGATTCCAATATCCCACCTGAGTGTGTTTAGTTGGAAGGGATCTTCAAAGGCCATCTAGTTCAACTCCACTGCACTAAGCAGGTACATCCTGCACTACATCAGGTCACTCAGAGCCTCATCAAGCCTGACCATGAATACTTCCAGGGATGGGGCCTCCACCATCTCTCTGGGCAACCTGTGTCACTGTCTCATCACCCTCATTGTGAAGAACTTCTTCCTAATTTCTCATCTAAGTCTGCTCTGCTGCCCCTCACTGCCCCTCACATGTGCTTTCAGCAAGGCAGAAAGAAAGACAGGAAATCAGCTGTAACTTCCATCAGAACACAAAAACATTATTCCAAAATCCTCACAACCTGACAGAATAGAACTTCTGTTCAGATAGAATACATTGCACATTAGCAAAACAACAGAAACAGCTTCCAAGAAGACAAATGACATCATTGCAGAAGTTTCAGAAAGAGTATCCTTTATCTTCATTTAAAATTCCCATTAAGGAGACTTTAAAAAAGAGCTGCAGTGTGCTCTTTTGTTTTGAAGAGACAGCATAAATCTTGTTTTCCTTTTTTCACACTGTTCACGTCAATTTTGAAAAGACATGATGTATGAGGTATTTATTAAAATATATTTTCCTCTAAAGATGTGTGGATACCATAAATACTGTGACAAAAAATGTTTTTTAAAAAAAAATTTATTTAATTAGAAATACCTTTGTATCAATAAACCTCCAAAACTCAAGAAGGTGGTCCTGCACAGGTTAAAAAATTGAGATGAGAGAGGATTTGAATACTGCAGCAAAATCATTATGTAAAATTCCCAAGAAATATCAAAAGATGGCTTGCCTTGAATACACAGGATAGGAAGGGGGCAGTCAGGTAGATGCAGCAGAGAGGCAGATGAGGAACTGTACCAGACTGCTTTGTTCAGTATAACATGGGGAGTACAGGTGGGCATAGAGGGAGGAAGGCTGTCAGGATGAGGTCTTTCTCTCCCCACATTACCCTAGATGTCACAGTTCTGCCTCAGAGAAAAGACAAGACCAGAGGCTGAACTGAAACAAAACCAAAGCAACTGCAAACCAGCCAACCAAAAACATCCTGACAGCCCTCCCTGCCTAAGCACAGGTAAGTTAGGAAAGTGAAAAAAAAAAAAAAAAATCCTCTAATACATCAAACCAATAAAGAAAAAACATTAAATAAAGAACTGATGCTAATCTAAGATAGTCACTGACCACTGCAATGCATTATCTTATGCACTNCAAAAATATCTTGACAGCCCCCCCTGCCTAAGCACAGGTAAGTTAGGAAAGTTGAAAAAAAAAAAAAAAAAGCCTTATCCTCTAATACATCAAACCAATAAAGAAAAAACATTAAATAAAGAACTGATGTTAATCTAAGATAGTCACTGACCACTGCAATGCATTATCTTATGCACTACTGGGCTGTCACTTTTTTTTTCTATAGAGTACTTGGTATAATTTATAGAAAGGAAAAATATTTCCCCTAGCTGTCGATGAAGCTAAATGCCTGCGCCGCAGAAACACCTTTCGGATAGCCAATGAGTTTCAACTGATCTGCATTCAAGTCCATGCAGCAATTATTCTGCCAGCTTGCCTCAGCAATTATGAGAAAAGAAACAATTTTCAGAGATAACTGAAGCTGGAAGAGATGTCTGCATTCACCCACTACATTCCTTTATCTGACACAAAGCACTCGTTTCTAAAATGCCCAAGGATTTAGCTGATACAAAGATGTATCACCAGGACAGCAATGAAAGGACTGAGCATTAGCTGCAACTTTGTTCAAAGAGGAGCCAGTAGGAATTAGACACAGCAGGCATTCTTTCCCTTAAGGTCTGAATACAGACACACTGGGAAAAAAGCAAAAGAAAAAGAAAAAATGCACCCTCAGCTGAAGCTTGGAGAAGGGCTATTAGTCTAGAGCTGTGGTGCACAGATGAAATGTCACCATCTGGATATAAGAGCAAATCTGTACTATCTTAATGAATTAGCAAATTTTTTATAAAGTTAAGTTAGTTTTATGTTCCTCCCACTCTCTCCCACTCCCACCTTCTCTCAAATAGAAAATAATCCTTAAAATGCAATGATTGAAATACAGCTTTCAATTAACATCAAGTCAGCTTTTAATACAATGAGAAGAAGATTTCAGTGAGCAGCACCAACCCTTGGTCAGAGTACTTTGCACACCAGTATTTGCAGTTGACATAGTTTATGATCAAAAAAGGGATCAATTCTCCTGCAACTCAAAAGCACAAAAGTTTATGTTATGTAGCAAGGAAAAGATGTTAATGGTTTGTCTTTCTACTTGAGTGCACGTTTGAAAAAGTTTTTTCACTTAACTGTTTTAAAATAAAAACATGATGCCCGTCAAAGACAGATACTTGGAGTTTCTCGGATCAGTTTCTTGAATTTAGTTCAGCATATGGAAGGGCATTTAGTGGAGGTAAATCTCCAAATCATCTTGTCTGAAGTATCTCTTTGGCAGACACTTTTTGATCAAAGATATCCCTATGAAAGTTATTTGTTATTAAACTCTGATAAACACAGTGGTTTTCTATTAATACAAAGGAGTAGTTTTCTGTTCCTATGTAGCCTTTAACATGTTTTTCTTCTAACATGGAGGATTAGTATCAATACTTACAGAGAAATCTGATGTGGAAAAACTACCCCTGCACCACTCCAACCTCTGTCATCAGATGAAACTACATTTCTTCTTTAGCAGAAGCCCTCAACTAGTGCAAGGGCTGAACTTGGTTGAGGCACTTTCTACCAGAAGGAGAGAGATGGAGCTGCATTTCCAGCAAGACCCAGAATATCATAAACCACAATCTCCAAAGAGTGACTTATTGTGCTATTTCTGTAACTGGGACTATAAATCAGAATCATAGAATGCCTTGAGTTGGAAGAGACCTTTAAAGGTCATCTAGTCCTTAAAGAAAACCTTTTTAACAGAAAGCATTTATATGAGAGGTTGCAAACTTCAGATGAAGTTGGAGAAGTCTGCATGAGCAAGGAAGGATGCATCTTGCCACCTTCTTTCACTTGATAAATCCTTTTGAGATTAAACAGAGGCAGAAAATAAACATTCAATACATGGACAACAGGCATGGAATCCAAACTCTGGTTTTGAGTACTCTGCCAAACCTGGAGGTCTTTTAAAGCATAAAAAACAACAAACAATGAATGCACTTATCAGCAACTCTGATCTTGCAGGAAGAGCAGATACATTGAAGAGAAAAAAACACATCAATGCCTGGTGCCAGAACTTAGTTAACATAAACAAACTTTACAAAGTCAACATAAACATACAAGAATATTTTCAGGTTTTTTAATACCAGTCCTATCCAGTTACAGACCCAAAAACACAACTTACCCAGAGCGGCGTTTTCCTCCTCTGGAAGGCATGGATCCTGCCATTCTCACTTGTCCACTTGTCATTGGTGTCACCGGCAAGGCCACAGAGCCAGGAATATCAGACGCCATTTCTGTGATGCAGAGGTAGGGAAAGAGGAGGGGGGAAATAAAGAAAAAATCCTTTAATCCATTACCTTCAAGGAAAAACATGTGATTATAACATTAGAGAAAGGTCCTTTCAAAAATAAGGAAAACTATCTTCCTTTTTATTTCTAAAGAAAAGTAAAGGTTTCTCATCAAAGACCAGCAGACTCACAGCTCCCTTAAAAGAAGTCCAGGTCTGTCGATAGCCATTATAAGTGCCTTGGGAGAAAATCACAGGCAGGTACCTCTGTATTCCAATTTCCCTAATGGCTCTAATTTTACTTCTCAAAGGGGCTGTCAGATGAAGGCAAACAACCTTTTAAGGCAGTTCAACAGCCCCAGAGAGAAATGCAGAGCTGAATTCCCAAGACAAATAAAGCTGTGGATCAAGCCATCAGGGTACAACAAAAAATATAACTTCAAAACCTGGTCAGTTTGCCAGAAGTCAAGGGTTTAGAGAAGAGATGAATCATCAGATGACACTGCTTTTTATTCTGGTGGCATTCAGAGGATGAGACTGAACCCAGCAGAGTTCCAAGGCTTTCTGAATTCCTGTGTGCTGCCTTGCAGAGCAGAGCAGAACCAAGCCTAAGATCCTGGCTGAGATTCATTCCTCTGCCTATGCTCTGGGTATAGCCACAGGTCACTGACATCTTCAAACCTCAAGACTTTGATCTGAAGAACAGGCAGGAGCTCACCTTACACAACTGCTAGTGGCAAACACTTTTACAACCTGTTAATAACAGTTCATTACACTTCAAAAAAGAAAAACAGAATATAATGTGTTTATACTGGTTTTTTTCTTACCCCATGGACTAGGCATGTTGTGCCTCTGTGCAATGCCTGTAAACTATGTAAGCAATTAAAATTTTTTTAATGCAGCTATACTTTACTTACTCTAGAAGCAAAATCTACAGTCACAATTATCTTGAAAGAAGATGCACCCTCCCTCCAACTTCTCTTCCTTTTTTAAACTTGGCAGAGTATCTGGAGCTACAGATAAATGTATTTACTAATGGAAAGCATATCTTGTAAAAAAATCTATTTTCCCCAACAGGTAAATACAAAAGAACTTCAATTATGGAAGAAGGAATCCAAGTTCTTTCATTATGCGGGGAGAGCACTTCACTTCTGCCACACTTTATATAAATCCATTATGCAACATTATGCATTTCAAATAATAACATTTTATCTGTTCACTGATTTTTTTTCTCAAGTACATTTACTTTTATTATCATCTTTTCATCTAAAAAGCAGTAGAGCAAAGTACTAATGCAGTATTTTTCAAAAAATATGGGCAAGGGGAACAATGAGATCTCCACCTACACCACCACACCATGGAAAGACCTGCCACATGGAAACACAACAATAATGTACATTAGCAAATTTCCAAACAAATACAAGTACCAGCATCCAAACAACAGGTAAATCACTATTTCCAGAATAAATGTTCTTAGCAGTCTAATGCCAATAATTCACTTGTAACATTCCAACTCACATTTCATGGTCATTTTGAAATGCTCTGCTCACTCATTTGTTAAAGCAGATGGTAAAAGCCATAATAAATCAAGCTGCAAAGTGGCCTTGTCACTCAGAAACACATTTCAGTGCAGATCATCAAGGAGATCAGAATTTTTTAAAAGTAGTAATTGCTACACAATTTCAGATCAACTCAGAGCAGTATTTCAACAATACTCTATTTGCAATTGTGATGAGCTGCTCTTGTAACCTCATTTTCCTCAGTCTAAGAGAGATGATAAAAATCAGACCAAGGGTTAGATTCATCTAACTCTTCAAAGTCTAAAACCAAAAGTTACTTATTTAAGGTGACTTTATAGATCGCTAAATGGGAAATAAAGCACCATCCTTGCACCTTATGCATCCCATGCTTATATGTACACTCAGAATAGGTTTGAGTAAACCTCTTTCTATAGGTCTCTTGCTCTCACCTCTGAAAACATGAGGGGACACAGACAGATAGTTTTGATGAAGTGGCCAATTTAGATGGTTGTGGCTAGACAGAATTGTTTCTTTTATTATGTTCAGACTTTAATGTACAGATATATGAGAGGCAAAGGTGGTTAGTGCGTTTCAAGTAGTGAGAAAACAAGAAATTTGTATTTTAAATACAAATGAAGAAAAAAACCTAAAAACTCAAACCACAGACCCAGTTATATCAGTGTCCAAAACTACCTGAAACGAATCTATCAGGATATGAGCTGAGGAGTTACTGCATATGTATCTTGAATCTCTAGAATGGACATATTATGAACAGCACAATGAATTAAAATTCTTACACCAAATAGCCTTCACTGTCCTGGGAGAACAAAACCAAACTCATTAAGCTGATCGCCCTAAAAAGATGTATTAAAAAAATTCCATTTCTGATATATAAGCACAACAGAAGAAGAAAAAAAAACCAGGGGATCTAATCCATACAAGTTAATCCCCAGGAAAGTTTGAGGAAGAAAGCTTCAGGTCCTTCAAATCTTAGAGCTTTCTATTATACAACAGTCTGAAGGTGTGACAAATTTGCATATACATCAATGTGTAAGACACCCAATTCATCTTTCCACTTCAGTTTCCTGTGTCAAAGCCAGCCATTGCATGACCCACTGCAGCTTTCACAAGCCTCCCAAGCAGTCAGCTTTCCAAGATTTTTTTCCATACACAACAACATTAGAGTTCTGCAGATGAAAAAACCAAAAGGGTTGAGTTTCTTTCAAGCCACATGGCAAGTACAGCTAAGAAATCAATTCCAAGGGCAACATCACCATGAAACACCCAGAACCCAAACTTGCCTCATGGAGAGCAGCCTGAGCAGCACTGAAGCACTGCATACAGTGCACTAACAGTGACACCAGAACCCTGTAATAGGAGGACTTGAGGGTCAGAGTTGACAGTGACCCCACTGCAATCCCAGTTGCAGCCAGCTGAGGGTTGAGAGCTTCGTCAAGGTTGGATGGTTGTGCAGAAATACATGCACTAGACCGTGGTTTCAAAAACTCCTACTCTAAACCAGAGCAGCTCCCTGATACAGGCTGCAAGAGTTTCTGCATGTGATGGAATTGATCTGACCTGCTTCCCAAACTACTTCCACCTCTATTCATCTGCAGGCATCAAAAGCACTATAGCTCTGATATTTTTACATCCATAAAACAGGCTGGCCAGAAAAGAAGAAACATTTCATCTCCAAAAATGAGAGCAAACCTGAAGAGCAAAGCCAGATGGAACACCTGAGAAGTTACCTGTCTGTGCACACATCTGGGAGAGATTAAGAGAGAGAGTAAAAAGAGACATATATACACTGGAATTTCAGACAGAAATATTGAGGTACTCCAGAGAGCCTATTACCATAAAAAACAAAACAGGAGTGTGCATCAGACACAGACCTAATGAAAAAGAAAAAAAATCAGAAGGATAACCTGCAATCGTGTTTAATTACATCAACATAAATTTAGGAAATCTCCTTGAAAACGCTCAAAATGAACTCCTGAAAATGAACCACACTGCTGTAGCTAGCATGAAAAGCCAGCACTGCAGAGCAGGTGTCAAGTTGGTTACATCTATATTTTTTTAAAAAACAAAAGGACATTACACTCATGTCCAGACAGATGTTAACACTGATGTTCACAGAAGTGTTTTGGCAGCAACGAACATTAGGAAACAAGCTGTTCTCTTCCTGAGGTTGGACCTTCTGAGAATGGACTTACCTTCTGCCAACAGAAATAAAACAAGTGTGGTTTAGTTTACCCAAAATAAAAACATGAACATAAGGGTATGAGGTTCACAAAGTAAAACAAGGTCAGGCTAAATGTTCATGCAAATCACCTATTTTGCTGCTGCAAAAATACAGAGTATTGTATTACAAAGATAGAAAGTTACCTAGAGATCTGCCAAAGAACACATAAAAAAAAATAAAATCCAGCACAAAACTCAGTCCTTAGTGGATATTCTTACAATTACATGTCACCTAACTGCTCTTGTTTTATTGCTGTCATGCCTGGGCATAGGCCCTATCCTCCTGTTAATACTCATGTTCATCTTGGGCATTCCCAAGGGGGATGAGGATCTACACTAACCCAGTGCTCAATGTAAAAGCATCAGAATTAGTCCCCCCATTTCTGTCCAAAACTAATTTCACTGCTGAACACCCCAAGTTTGGCTATTGCACTTTGCTCCAGTGTCACACATAGGTCATCCTCAAAATATTCTGGGGTCTTTTTACTTAAAGAGCATGTGAAGCATAACTACAGCAAAGATGGTGCAACACTCTGGGATGAATATGAAATTCCACAGATCTTAAGCCCAACTTTAAACCTTGAGCCCCATCACCTGAAACGCAGTGTTAACTCATCTCCAGCAGCACTTTGTGACTTGCTGGGTCACCACCTGGGGAAGCCCAGCTCTCTGGCCAGGTGTCTTCATGGCTGTAGAGACAGTGTCTCTGCTCTGCTCCCCTCCAGAAACCACACCACGCATCTTATAGACTCAGAATGGTTTGCGTTGGAAGGGACCTTAAAGACCATCTAGTTCCAACCCCCCTGCCATAAGCAGGGACACCTCCCTCTAGACCAGGTTGCTCAATGCCTCATCCAGCCTGACCTTTAACATTTCCAGGGAGGGGGCATCCACAACCTATTTGGGCAACCTGTTCCAGTATCTCACCACCCTCACAGTAAAGAACTTCTTTCTTATATCCAGCCTTATATCCAACTTTATATCTTGCTGAGAAGCTTCAAAATACAACAGGGTCTGTGCATGACAAGCCTATGTAAGACCATCTTACAAAAGGGTCTATTTCCAACACTATTTTCAGCCCCTCGAGCATCCCAGGCTGCACTCCCCTCATGGACACATGCCAGGGACTGACAGGGACAGGCTTAACCCTGCAGCCCACCAGAGAAATGCTTTAGCCAACTTCAACAGACTTTGAATATTAACTTTAATGACCAGTTCCAGGTTTGCTATTCCTTTCCAGGTACCACTGAGCTTGCTCTCCCTGTAGCGCTTTTATCCTTCACTGCCTACTGAATCTGAATAAAGTCAGATTCCAGCATCTGATTAAATAAATGAGATTCTACTTTTATCAATGCAAGTGTGACAGATTTCTAACTGCTAATCCATAGAATGGCTGAGATGTCAATCACCTCCAAGTAAATATGGATCTAAGCTAAATACAGAATTATGAACATACCCTCTCCCATGAGCAGCAATGTACACGGGCATTTTAAATGTTCTAAGAAAGCAGATCTCAAAAACTTCTTTGGAAGCAGTATTTTTCCATACCCTGAAGTCAGACAGGAGTTAAATACATCTCAGCAAAAAGGTCTGATGCAGTTGAAGGCAGAAAAATCCCCTTTGCCAAGCACCAAAGCATTTAAGACAAAACTAAATTGTATCTCCTACTTCAGAATATGCCAATAAAAGTAGGAAGCCGTCATGTAGCCAAAAATATTTCACGGAGACACCTATGCTAAAATCTAGCTGTATATTCAGTCACTGCTTTTACATCTTAGTTACATTGATTATTAAAGAGAGCTCACTCTCAGAGAATAAAAAAATATAAAGCTTCATTGTTCCTAATAACTCTGTTAATGCTGCTTTACTTGCAGTGAGACACTTTAAATAGACTTCACATCAGAAAGATCTACTGTACAGAGAGGATATGCAGAAAAGCAAAATAAAAACCATTCCTTTCCATGCTCTCAACACAATTACAGTAACAAACAAATCAGGAAATAGAATAAATCCCACCTTTAAGGAAGAATCTTACAAAGATGCTATTTCTTGCCTGGGAAGAAAACCTTCTCGGAGAGGAAATTTTATCCGCATATAGAAGTGTCAGAAACCTCTGGGAAGAAATGTAGCAGCATTGGTATTCTGCTCAGAAAATGTCATCACAGATCTGTTTACCTTAACTGTGGACCATGATTCAGCCGGTGACAACCGTCTTGCATACTGATCAATTTATTTGCAGCAAAATTACTAACATTTTCTGCTTTAACCGTTTAGGTTCTGGAAAGAGCTACTGAGATAGAGAGGGCTTTTATGAATCATATAACCCCCCTGCTTAATTAAAAGGATTCTCCTGTGCTACAATGCTTGTACTTTGGGGTGGTAGGGGGGTGTGTGTCTCCCTAAAATCTTGAAGGAAAATGAAGGCACATTGTGAGTAGTTACCAGAGAAACGTTCCCTTTTTTAAAATTAAAATCAGAGCTTCATCATCTGCCTGCATCACAGGTATATGTTAAATCTCCATGAAGGGGGGGGGATGATGGGATTAAGCTGATCATCCTGGGGGAACGGCTGTTCAGCAAATACAGTGACAAACCATTTAAGGGAACAGCCTTACTGGTGGTCTACAGACAAAATCCAGTTATCTGTCCCACTGCCTTTTTTGCTGTGAATGTGGAACAGATGCTAAAGTTCATGAAATTTTACAGACCTAAGATCTCCCATATCTGTCATCAGCAGAGGGAGAGTGTGGATTTTGAAGTCAAAGAGGTAAAATCCTCTAGAGTGCCTCCACACTTCACTGATGTGACCAAACTACCCATCAGTGGAGCCCTAGACTCTCAGCACAAACCATATTTTTTTGTACGCCATGCAGTTCACCAACACCACAGGGATGAGCAGAAGGTGGGATGCAGACAAGGAATTACAAGTCGACCTTGACAAAGAGAGTTTTGGTCTGCTTCAGGGGACTTCTTGCCTTAAGTGCTCAGCTGAGGGATGCTGCAAGACAGGAGGAGCAGTTGATACTGAAAGTTTCAGGGTCCTCTGATGCATCCCAAACTAGCCATGCAGAAAGCATGTACTCTTAAGTGATTCTGAATGCTACTTTGACAATACTTATTTTTATTTCCAGGGTCATAAAAGCCGAACATGGATCACATTCATGTTTGCTGGTTATGCCTTTTCAAGCCTGAATGACAGCAAGCCATAAGAAACTGAATAAACTCAGACCTTAGCACAATCCAGAAGAAGACCTGGACTCAGGTCTTAGGTTGGGAAGAAGGGAAAGAGTGGCTGCTTCTTCATTGCTCCCATCTTCCTGATAAACATTATGGCACCAATTCATCTTCTCACGCATGCCCACATGTTTTTCCTGGCTGTTTCTCCACTTGTTTTTCCACTTCTCATTCATAATTCCTTGTTATTTCCTTTTGAACCTATTCAGCCTCTAGGCTTAAACTATTCCTTGTACTCCCTTCTAATCAGCCAACACACATGACTGCTGGCTGGCAAGTCTTACCAAACTAAGACCAATACCCTCAAGAAAAAAAGTTGATGAAATTCAAAATAAGGAGGAAAGATTAAAAAAAAAAGAGACCTTAATGGTTCTTGTTCTAGCAATTGTATCTATGGTCCAGGAAAATAATAACCCTGATAGAATTAAAACAATGTTTCTGTCTGTAGAATTAAGTCTGTCACCTGAACTCAAGTGCCTGGTCTGCTTTAAAATTTCAAAAATCTTTCTTGCTACAGAAGTAGGGGATTTAACTCAAGCAGAAAGGCCCCTAGATCCTCGTCACAATTATGATGGACAGATGCATTAGAAGAGAAGCATTTCTCAGTTCTGAAGTCTAGAAGTGCACTAAAAAGAGGACCAGAAGCAAATCCAAGGACCTGGACTATCCTTGCATGGGAAACACAACTTCAGCCTCCAACAGTCGGCAATTCTCTCAAGTATAAATGCTCACAAGTGGTAAAGTGCTCATGCAAATTGGGCCAAGAAAGGGGAGTAATCACTGTAAAAGGCCAGTTTGCAGAGAAGATGCCCTTGAAATTACCAGTGACATGTGACAAAAGTTCTAAATAAATTACAAAAAGATCAGTCTCCCCAAATTACGCATCATTTCCACTTAAAATGAATGGTGGAGCTCCCTCCCCTTCTGACATTTTGCAGTTAGCTAAAATAGCTGCATTAATTATAAGTTATGTGCCAGAAACATAAGGTAACATTCAAAAGTTATTTCCCATAATTTTTCACTTTGCAGCAGAACTAGAAAATACCATATATGGCTGTTCTGTTGTGCAGGAGTAGCCAAAGCCAACCCATTAATGAACTCACACAAACCCGAGCAGCACACACCCAGCCTGGCTAAACAAACACCATGAAAAAATAATAACGTGTAATGACTTTCCTTCAAGTTTCTCAGAGACTGATCACGTTCAGTCCATTAACTCTTCATTTAACAAGTCTGCTTCATTTAGCTTGTTTTGGTTGGCACCCAATTCACATACAGGAGGTTTTTTTCCCTTTTTAAAAACAGAACACTTGCTGTATTTCAGCCAGTAAAACATCGGGAGGTAAAGTGGAAGCTGCAAGACAAGCTCAAGTGACACTAAAGCCTGGCACAATAAAACAGAATTAGGCAAAACACCTGCATGTGGGCCTGCCCCACAAAATTATCACTATCCATTTGTTAAACAGGCTTGGTGAGATTTACTGCCCGGTAGAGAAGGAAAGAGGTACTTAGGTAATTCAGTTTCTTCCACTCCAAATTAAAAAAACAACCCAAAACACTGTACCATCAGCTTTACTGGGATTCCAGTTATGTCCAATTTCTGTCGCATCTGCCTCTGCATTGCTAAGACTTGCTTTGATTGGTCTTTTTATACAGAAAGAAAAAACCCCTCCATCCAGCTATTCTTCATCTCTTACTTTGCTCAACATCAGGTTTCCTGCTAACCATCCTCTTGACTACATTACAAAACTGCTGAATCTGGATTCTTCCTCCCATTCTGTTGCTTGTCCCCACCTGGAAGCCACTAGAAGCCTGTTCACTCCTCAACAGTTTCAGCTGCTATCAAACAATCACACAACTTGACCCTTCCCATCATTTTAATATCCCCTTATTACTTTTGCCAACCTCATAGTAACTTATCAGTATCTGAGGGGGTCCTACAGAAAGCAGGGGAAGGAATTTTTAACATAATATCGGATGGGAGGACTAGAAACAATGGATATAAATTAGAGGGGGATAGATTTAGACTAGACATAAGAAAGAAATTCTTTACAGTGAGGGTGGTGAAATACTGGAACAGGTTGCCCAGGGAGGTTGTGGATGCCCCCTCTCTGGAGGTGTTCAAGACTAGGCTGGACAGGGCACTGGGCAACCTGGTCTAGTGGGAGGTGTCCCTGCCTATGGCAGGGGGGTTGGAACTCTATGATCTTTAAGGTCCCTTCCAACCCAAACTATTCTATGATTCTATGATTCTATGACCAGTCACAACTCTTTCTGGGTCCCCCAAAATCCCTGCAAAGGAAAGCTTAAGATGCTACAAGTTTATATGGATTTCAGCCAAGTCTGCCCAAAATTGTGGAAAAAAAGGATCTACTGAGTGCTACAAACGTTGTGCCTGTCCCAAGAGCCTCTGAATCACACATGGCTGGAGCATGGGAAGGCACCCAAGGGAAGCACCATAGATGCTTGCTCAGATTTTATACTCCTTTAAGCATCCACTTTTCCCCAGTGCTGGAAAAGACACTGGGCTTAGAAAATCTTTCTCTCGGGACACAACAGATTGTTTTTCCATCACAAGCAGGGGACACAACATTTCTCTAGTGTGCTTTCTCAAAGGTAAGTAATTAGCCAACTACAACTTTGATTTATTTAATTAACAATCAAAGGCATTTTTCATTGAATGCCCTCGCTCTACATCGTCAATTATTAGTTTCATATAATTGAGGATATCTGTACTTACCCCTCCAGATTCCTCACATTACTTCATTTCCTTGTCTGACAGGACAGCTGTGAAGATGTTTACAAGCTACTGCCCTTTTGTAAATTCCTATGCAAATGTTTTATGACAAATAAATAACAATTACAGATAAACTGTTGAGCAGTTACTGTCATAATCTAAAACTTCATCTTCGTTCATTTATCTTCAAATTATTAACTTTAAAATAACATTTCTGCAATCTTCTATCAAGATGTCTGGCTTTTTGTTATCTATCCAGCAATTTTTTTCCAGCAACAGAATTTGGTTTAGATTTCAAGCAAACAGCAGCGTTTTAACACGAATCTGTCTTATTCACATACAAATTCAACTGTCAGTTTGCAGAAATTATTTTGAAACTGCTATTAAAATACTTCCAATTGTATAGACAAGAAAAACCCCACCAAGTTCAATTCTGTCATTCTCCAGAGTTCACATTGTAACAAGATAACAGAGCCAGAAACTCCTATCACCAATATAAAATACATGGAATAGCTGAAAAAATGCAATGAAATAGGCAATGGGTAATAAATAGACCAAAATTTATCTTAACCAAATGGAGAACAGGGGGTACCAAAGCCTTCTCTTGACTATTCTACTTTACCTCTCTACCCAGAAATAAGAAGAATTCACATGAAAGTCATTTTATCTGACTGGAGAACCAACACTACTTGATTCTTGTCCATGTTCTCTGGTAACCATGACAGAAGTCTATTTCATGAGCATGCAAAGCAGTATTTCTGATCACATCTGCTGGTACAAGTTGGAGGAACTTTGACAATGCATTTCTTAAATAATGAGCAGAGGTGGTTGCATAGATCAATTCATTTCTTGTCCTCTGTTTCACATAAATATTCTCATAATCTATTCTCATCAAGGTAGACAAGCCTGGTAAGCATTGTCTAAGTTCCTAAGTGCAAGGATTTATAGATTTTATCCTAAGTTTGAAAAGCCAAAGTGACAGACTAAGAGAGAAGTGGTATCTTAGAATCATAGAATCATAGAATAGTTTGGGTTGGAAGGGATCTTAAAGACCATCGAGTTCCAACCCCCCTGCCATAGGCAGGGACACCTCTCACTAGATCAGGCTGCCCAGTGCCCTGTCCAGCCTAGTCTTGAACACCTCCAGAGAGGGAGCATCCACAACCTCTCTGGGCAACCCGTTCCAGTGCTTCACCACCCTCACTGTGAAGAATTTCTTTCTTATGTCTAGTCTAAATCTATCCCCCTCCAATTTATATCCATTGCATCTTCCACCAGACCTGCCTACTACAACAGATGGGTTGATCACCAGGAGGAACCATCAGTAATAGTCATCTTACTGACCCAAGTCATGTCCATCACTGGTACTTATCTTACTGACCCCAAGTCATGGAAGGGCTAGTAAGGAAGACCATGAAAATCTGCATGATGTATTTCTGAGGAAGTGGTGACTGTCAAACCACATCAGACCCATGAGCTGCCCTGTGAGCTCCTAAACACAAATTCCTGAGGCCTTGGTGATGCCCTCAAACATATGAAGATACCCACTCCCCACCCATTGCAGAAAGCAAAGGAACAATATAGCTCAACTGCAAACATAAAATTTAGAGCACTCCAATTTAAATTAGTCGTTGAAAATTACTTACTCATGTCCTTCAAAAGCCTTTATTATTTATTACAAAATTTTTTTTTGAAGTGTGCCTCAGAAGGGTATGTTAATTCTAAATTTCAGTCAGAATAGCATCCTGCATTACCAAACACTTAATTATCAGTATATTTACAGTGTCCTTGGGCACTGCTGGGTAATCAGAATGCTATTGTTTTAGTTAAACAGCATTTTACTGATAGCACTAATGACTTCAGTTCTGCTTGATCAACAAGCAAATGATGCCTATTTCATCTTCTGATAATTAATTGGCCTTTCAGGTGCTTTCACATCCCAATTTATTACCAAGAACAAGAATATTTATGTGAAACACCCTAAGAATACTATGCATCACAAAATATAGTCTAAAAATAAGGTGTGGTTTAGTGATTTGTCCTTCCCTCACAATTTCTAATGCCACATTCTCTGTCTAAAAATCCTGGGGGAAAAAAGCTCAATTTAACTCAATTTTGAAAACCCAGCCCGAGTCTTGCATATTAAACATTCAGTTCATTTTCTCCCTTCCTGAGCTTCCAGTAAGTCACCAAAGATTTTCTGATTAATTTCTTTTTTTCATTTTTTTTCTCTCAAGATGGGAGAAACTCACTTTTCCCTAGCTATGACATGGATCAAAAACTTCACAATTCAAACAATATGTAGAAGTGAACAGACTCTTCATGTAATCTATTACTCAAAAGTATTATTTTTTCCAACTCCAGGCCCTCTTTATGAAGGACTATAGTCCAACCTTGACACTGTGGATAAGGGCTGTAGATAATAAAATTCCAGATTCAGACTGAAGCAAAACTTAAAAAGCCACCCAAAAGGAGTTCACCAGTCCTCCCTCAACATTCAACCAGCACCCACCAGAGATCTGGATGCGTTCACTTTTCAAGAAGTGATCAGCTGCAATCTGAGTACTTAACTGCTCTGACACACCAATCCATTTAAGAATCCATATAAGCAGCCACCCTCATCTCCAATGTCCAGTTTCCCAAAACCTGATGTTTTCTGCAAACAAAACAACCTCCCAAATAAAGGGATCACTAATTTTGCTTTTTAGAAAACTCTGCCTTTGAGATAACTTCTACGTCTGCAAATATTAAAAAAAACCCCAAAACCTCACCCCCAAAAAAGCCCACAGGCTTTTAAAAGTTCAAAGTTATGTGTATTTGGATTTTTGCATTATGTCTAGAATTTTTCACTCCCACAAATTTTCCAAATAGAACACTTCAACACCACCATAGCAGAGGGGAAACTTTCACAGTAGCACAATAAAGAGAAAATCAAACATAGATACATTCTGCTGCAGAAGATTCTTTAGACTTGCTTTAGGTTTGCTACAGACTTAAGATTGTAATGATTTTTGGAAAACTTGATTTACACCTAACTTCTTCACAGACCCATTTTCCAAACCTCATACTTTGATTTTGAAATTACCAACTTACATTAAAATAAGAGAGAAAATTATGCTTCCAGGTAAGCTGTTCAAGAAGTGATCAGCTGCAATGGCCATATTCCTGCTGCTTTTTCAGAACTACCAAATACAAGAATTCACTGGATGTTCTACCAGTCAACTTCTAAGCAAATGAAAATACATAAAGCATTATTTTTCCATGCCCCTATATTTATATTGAACATGATTCAAGATCCATTAGAAGCCAATTGTTCATAAAAAACACATAGACAATCCTGTGGATACATCAAATACAGAAGTGAAGAATGAGACTGGAAAAACCCCACACTATAAACAAACTGGGTGTTTGTCAAAAAACAAGCTGAGTATTTGTCTGTAAATATTGACTCAAGGTTTCTGCTCTGATATTTGCTGAGTGAAGAGCAGCACTGACAAGTACAAAGGACATACAAAATTAATCTGAATGCCAAACTTGGGGATCGGGTTCCAGCTACTACAGGGACTCCACGCCACAAAGCAAACAATGAGTGGCAGCCAAAAGCACTTACCAAGAAATCACTACAAATAGTCCATCATTACTTTTCAACATCAGAAAGAATCCTTATTTGATTCCTGAAAATGTATTTACTGCCAGTGACAGCTCATTGACGTGATTTAAAGAGCAGTTTTAACATACCAACCAAATACCCCCATATAATGCATTTTGCTACATTTTAAACTGAACTCTCAAATATACAACAAACACTTGAAAACTATCTCATAATTTTCACCATGTGTAACTCTATTTATCATACAGCTTGATAATCTCTTTTGTGTATGAAGCAATGTATAATTTGCTCTCAAATCTTAATTCAAACTGTAACTGGCTGAGAACAAACTAATGTGTTTTCAAAGACAAATTAAGTGACAAAGCAACTGTAAGCCAAGATAGCAAGAACTGAGTTGTGAAGCCTGTGTTAAGAATTTAAAGCCAGGTGGATCATTGGCAGCTCAGCACTGAAATAACTATCCATCTATGCTCATGTGTATATTTTGCCAAGACACTTAAAAAGCACATTATTCAACATCATTCCTATTGCATAAAGAAAATACATATTATTGGTTATTCATGTGTCTGGAATAAACAATATCTGCCGTTTCCAAGGAGAAAAAAGCTATATATACTGCTTCTTTGTCTCCATCCCAAAGGGGAAAAAAAAAATCTTTGCTAATCCAACATAAATATGGTTGCAATAAAAGTCCATTTAAATTAAAGCATCAATTAGTACATCACAATGAAAAAAAACCACCTCTGATTGCTCCATGACAGGCACTGCACACCCTCCTACAAATGTCATTTTATAACAGACACATACATAAAAAGCACTGCAGAACACACAGTCTTACATATAGGGCATAGGAACTGAAGGTGAAAGAGATGGAAACAAAAACCAGTTGACTTAACAACAGCATGAGGATATCACTTGCCAGAGGTTAAGCAGGAAGTCTGCAGTGAATCTGAACCCTGTCCAATGCCTGTAGCGCAAGACCGTCTCCTGTCCCTAGCTGGCTCTCAGACAGGACATGGCCAGCCAGCAATAAAAGTGAAAAATGCAGCTTCTAACAGCCAAGAATTCTCCTGCATGGTGAGAATTTATTGGTGTCTGAAATTCTTAATTAGCAGAGTCATTTTAAATTTCACCATGATGAAAGAACAGTTTGTCCTTAAGACCGCCTTGAAAAACTAATACCAACAAAGGGCTGAGACACAATGAGAACTGGAGCCAAACTCAGGTATAGCAACATTATTAATCTCCACACGTAAAACTAAGAGATGGAGCCCCTGAAACATTTACCACATGTATGTCCTTCCTGGAGCATCGAGGACTGGCAGCCTGCCTGTCTCTTACTCAGTCCTGCCAAGGGCAGAAGGGCTTTTGCACATCATCAGTAGATGAGGCAGAACCACTTCCTTAATGTCATATCAACCTTTTCATCAAAGTAGTCAGATAGCACTTTAGAGAAGGAATAAAAAGGCATGTGCCAGCTATGAGACTAATGAATAGTTTTCCTCAAGCAAAACATAATTCAGCATGAACTTCATGTTAATGTTCTTTCCACCCACTCACTCATCTCCAAACTGACTCTACTCAACCAAAATGCCAACAAGTAAAACCACCCATCTTTTAATTCAGCTGTTGTATCCCAGCAGTAAGATTCTGTTTTACAGTACCATCCTACAGCTGCTTAACCTCAAATGTTAATTATACATTTACGTGGCCTCCTTTTTTAAAACACAAATGGAACTTGGAGAGAAAAACAAAAGTAACAAAAGGGAAAAATTGGAGAGTAAAAGGTATTCAGGCTGTCAGCTTTCACTAAAATGTTAAAAAAACATCATAAACCTCAGTCCTGTTTACAGTTCAGAACTATTTGGCTTAACAAGCACAAGGAGGACAGCACTTTAAAAAAAAATAGATTAAATTCCCAGTCAGGAAACACACAATGTTAAGCTTGGTTGAAGAATGAAAGAGTAGCAAGATATATTTAACCAAAGACTATTACATTTCCGAAAGGCACAGGTTCATCTGTTGTTTTACAAAGATAGCACATAGCACAGCAAGTCCAGAAATACTTGATTTAATTTAAGAAGAAATAAAACCAACAGCTGTGATCATTCAGGAGCCAAGTCTCAAGCTTGAATAAAGCACAAGGAACCCTAAAGACTCATATAAACCTAAGTACTTCACAGCAACAAAGATAAACATTCTCTATTCTATAAGTATCCATAATGTAAAATTTCTGCTTTATTCTAATCTATCTGTGATGGGCTATTTTTCTTGAGAGGCTTCACGTAGCCCAAGTCTGATCCAGCATTTTTGTTTCTTAGAATCCAGTCCAGCCTCAGATAGGTAACAAAGAGAAATATCTTCACTAGGAACAACCTTAACTCAATTCATGGGTGCAGAGATCTTCCAGCAACCTACAGAGACACTGCACGTTTTCTTAAGGACTCGAGTAGGAAAAGCCCTTTCAGCACCATGGATGGTAACCTCCAGCAGCTGCCGAGCTGGATGGACGTCCCGGACACTGCAGGAGGTCCTTGGTCACCACCGGAGGCATCACTTCTGCGGTGCACAAAGAGATACTTCTCCCACCTCAACTATGCTTCACCTTCAGTGAAGATCTGAATACCCCAATGTTATCTTCACAGAAACTTTGGTCTGAGAAGAGGTCTATGAGAAAGGATCTAATTAATATTTATTAGAACAGTAGTTCAATTTTTAAACGTGCCCATGCAATCAGAAAGTAGTTTTATTTTCCAGTCCTCATGAGGGGGTTTGAAAACACTCCTGTGTTTTCTCTTGGTGATGGTTCATTTGCTTTATTTTCAACAATGAAAATG
Organism: Turnix velox; assembly: GCA_013400935.1. Taxonomy (NCBI): domain Eukaryota; kingdom Metazoa; phylum Chordata; class Aves; order Charadriiformes; family Turnicidae; genus Turnix; species Turnix velox. The sequence goes on from VZTY01029379.1 coordinate 90,319, forward strand.
CACACAGCCTTCACTGGAAAGCAAAAATGCAGCTAAGATGCAACTGCTGTTCCCACAAACCTGACTGCACAGAATTCTTTTTTTTTCCTTTGGTTTTCCCCATATATCAGAAAATTTTGTCTGTTTTACAAGAAACCATTAATAAAAAAAAATGAGAGGCACATTTATCCCAGAAACACTAAAGTCTTTACATAGCTCCCATAATTTGTCTTCCTAAGGCTGCTGGGAAATCTCCTAAAATAAAGGAAACCTTTCATTATCCACCCTTGTTTTCTGCTGGTCTAACCACAACTCACTGCAGAGAAATGCAGAGCACTTTCAGGGTGACAGAGCTACACGTGGAAGGCCAGGTGATCTCCTACAGATGATTTAAAAAATAATAAGATATGATTAAACCATTGTTCTCCCCATGTACTACAACATGAACATGACTCACAGCAGTAGTCATCAGACTGACCTCTATCTTCCACGCTGTTCCTCCTAGGGCCAGTCTCCACAAACTGCTGTTAAATGAGCTGCCTCTCAGTGGATGGGAACACAAGCCTCTAGCATTTCAAACCAAACTTTTACAGCTTTTACAGAAATTCGAGTCTTTTAAAGTTGGACTCAAATTGAGCTACCAGCTTCTGCTGGACAAAATGCAATGGAAATCCAGCTCATCCCTGGCCTTACTGGATCTGAGGTACCAACAGCAATAAAATTTTTTGTCAATAAACAGACCAAACATGACTGAGAGGGCAGTGATATAGTAGCCAGTGCCATTTTATAGCTAATTTTATGACACTAATCCACTTCTCAGAGCTACCGTTACAACCAGCACCTTGTTTCAAGAGTTTATTCCTCCCACGTGTTGAGAGTCACTGTGCAGTTTAACTTTTCACATGACAGAAGCTCAGCAAATTAAAACATTAGCCACATGCCAACGTGCTACTCAGCCACTTAATTTTGCCAGTCTGGCCCTCTTCAGGACACTGCTGAATGAGTTAAGAGAGGCAAATCAAATACAGACTGGTTTCATTTACTGAGGTAGTATCTGAAGATCGGGAGGGCAAAGCAACAAACAAATAATGAAGACAGTATGCATTCTCAAAAGAATTAAACAGCAAGTTAAGTAACATCCAAAACTAGTGATGTGATCTATTCATAAGAATAAGCTTTAATTCTCCTTGCATTCAAAACAGTAAGTTTAAAAAACATTATCAGTTCAGGTAATGCAGTTTTTAAAACACATACATTGCAAGGGCATTTGACAGCACCCTGATGTCCACCTACCTCTACTGAGAGAGAAAGCCTGCAGTAATAAGGGCCTAAAACTATCTACTTGCATGAAATTGTGTACTGGATTATTACTGGGAAAGCACCAGAGACCATTTTTCAAAATCAGGCCTGTATATTGCACAGAAACAGGTTCTGCTTTTACTTCTGAGGAATACAAATACGCAGTGTTTTTGTTCTTTGCAGCACAGTGATTTACTGGCATGTCTCTTCCCATAAAATATTTGCATATATCTGAGAGTCAAACTGTTCTGATACATTCTGTGTTTGCCAGGAAGTGAAGGCTTCAGCTCAGTGTAACTGAACATTTAAACAAGGACAGGCACCAGGACAAATGGCAGCATAATTAACATACCAATGAAAAGCCCCTTGTTAATTACTATCCATTTCAGGCATTTTGTATGAGCAACTTACCTGAAAAGCCTTCCCATTGCATGCTGGTAAAGCCAGCAATTAAACAATTCAACACCCCTTTTGCTTGATTAGGGAAAAAATTATAATTATTCCATATTATTCTATTTGTCACATGCGGTTGACATTTAGATGAGAAAAAAATTGCAGCAGCCCAAATCTAACGGTTTGAAATTAATGTTATGAGCTGCTCTCAAACAAAACAGCAAAATAAATACATTCAGGACAGATGTAGGGTAACAGGCTCCTAATTTGAACCAACTGGTTACACCTTACAGTACCTGCTGGGTTCCATGGAATGCAGCACAGTTGCTGCTTAGAACAGAAAAAGTGCATTTTTTTTCTCAGGGGGACTTCAGATGATACCTATGGAATGGAATCTGAATTTATAAGCTGTTGAAAGACTTTGGAATAGCAGGAGCACAATGCCAGGATTAATTTACATTTAAACAACCCAGAAGTCAGTAACAGCCCAGCCCAACAACACAGTTAAAATCCAGGAATTACAGGAGGTGCAAAAATGGTAGAGGCACTTCAGTGGAAGGAAAAAGGACTGAAACCATAGGACTGAAATACTCAAATAGGCAAAATGGAAATAGAAGCTTTAGAAACATTCATCAATATGTAGAGCATCCAAAACAAAGAGTTTCTCTCTCTCTCTCCCTGTACAGATAGCTTTGGCCAAGGAAGACCAGCGTGCTTTGGGTACAGAAAAAGGAAACTACATCTATCTATCTTGAAAGCATCTTCTAATTCATTACACAGGGCAAGACTACGACCATTAATCCACATAAAGAATAAAACTGAAACCTGTTTGAAATTTTGACTATCCAAATTAAAGTTTGAATCAGTTCTTGTTAAAAAAATTAGCATCCTATGTTTCATACTGAAGTTCCAAACCATGTGATTTATACACTTTAAAAGGCCAGATTTTCCTAAAATTCTGTAACGTTTGGTGCCAAAGCAGTTCCCTCTGGAGTAGCCAAAACCAGGTATTTGGTCCTCATGGACTTATTCAATCAATTTATTTTCACTTTAATTTTTATTTTAAACAAAGGATGGCAACAAATTATTAACTTCATGAAGTTTTTTCCTTTGCTAACACAGTACATCTATCTTCTTTGGATCATAATCAGAGGCTAACTAAAACACACAGCCTTGTAAAAAATCCTTCTTTCTCTCACTTGACAGAATGATGGATACAGATGGGGTGACAGGAAATGCTTTGCATTGGAACAAAGGAAATACTGTCAGCAAGAAGCAAACTGCAACAATTGTTTATACTTTGAGCACGCATTCAAGTTTTCTGGACCTTCAAAATTTTTGCCAATATTGTCCAGCAAATCTCAATTTGTGGCCCACATTATCTTACAGAGCAGGTGAGGGAGCACTTTCATCTTTCCAGATTTCTTTCCTGCTCAACCTTTATTGAGCCCACTCCTGAAGTTAAGAAAATAACACAGCTCAGGTTGGTACCTGCCCTCTTCTGCACCCAAGGCAGCTTCTCTGCACTCAGCTGTGCTGGCCAGAGATGGCAGCTCATCCACAGACAATCCATCATAGAATGGTTTGGTTTGGGTTGGATCTTAAAGGTCATCTAGTTCCAACTCCCCTGCCATAGGCAGAGACACCTCCCACTAGACCAGGCTGCTCAGGGCCTCATCCAGCCTGGCCTTAAACACCTCCAGGGAGGGGGCATCCACAACCTCTCTGGGTGACCTATTCCAGTGTCTCACCACCCTCACCATAAGAATTTCTCTCTTACATCTGGCCTGAATCTCCCCTCTTCCAATCTCTAAGTACTGCCCAGCACACAAACAGACTTGACTATGGACAGATTGGAAAGTCTGTCAGAGATCTACAAGATCTGAAATCTAATTTCCCTTGTCTTAAACTCAAGACCCCTCTTCTCCTTTTCTATTGCAAATTTTAATAGCACTTTACTTTCTACAGGTAGCACTGAATTAACACATTTTCCATTCTAACTTGACAGTTATGAAGCAGTAAGCCCCCAAAAATTACCCTAAACGACACACATATCTGATATTCACAAGCCATTTAAGCATAATTTGTGAATACATCTTCATAATGACAGCCCCATTTCTGTCCTCTTAATAACAATAATCAAGACATCAACAGTGTTATTTTGCCTTGACTGTTTTGAAAAGGCTATTTTTTTTTTCCTTTGCTACCTAATCCCTATAGCAATTTTTCTTTCTGGAAAGTAAAACCAGCAATACCAGCTGGTATTAGGGAAATCATCAATATCCCTTTTGGGTTTGCATTTTTATTAAGGGCCACGGGGAAACTTTGTTCTGTTTGAAAATACATTTAGAATAACCAAAAGCTTTTAACTAGATGTTCTGCAACAGAAGAGATATCTTGAACTAAATTCTTTTGGATGCCTTATTTATTAGGGTGTCCTTTCCCTCTAGGGATGGATATCTCATCAGGAAGAGCTGAAAGGACGCAATCGGTTCATTTTACATCACCTGATCACAACAGAAAGTTGCTGTTCTGGGACAGACTCAGCCAGATTGGAACTCATCATCCAAGACCAAGTAATGTCCCAGGAAAAAAAACCCATTGAATTCCTTAAGAATTTCATATTTTCAACCCAACTTGGCTAATGCAAGATTCACCACACCATGTTCTTCACTCAGGTCTAGCAAAATTTGACCCCAAAGTACCAACAGTTACGGACAACTTTGCATTCCAAAAATATATACAATTAAAACAGACATGGCACTAAGTTACTTTGCTGCAAGCACTAATTTATGAAATGCTTGTTACACCTCCACAATTTTTTTGTTCTTAAATCACATTTAATATGCCAATCTTATTTCAGGAGGAAATAAATTAGCTCTGATGCTTTGTGCCAATGCAGATGAGCTTCCCACACACCTGTATTGTGTTTCACACTTCAATTAGTCATCCAGATTACAACAAATGAACAAAGTACTTTGAACCAGACCCTGTTCCTCTAGCCTAAGCATGTAGGAAGAGGAAGAAAGATTCTCTCAAAGACCCTTTCAGTTTTGTCAGTTCAATGTCTGATTGCAGCTATGGATGAACACCTTCACCAGAAAGAAATGAGATAGATATAACACAGCCCAGGAAAACCACAGAGGTGGCCTCACATCCACAGTCATTCAGTCCCTGACAGTGGAATTTCCACAAGCACTAATCAGAATATGTTGTAAACTGCTCAGGCTCCCTTATAATTCAAACTCTCCATTTTAAAAAGTAGGGAAAATGATCAACCTGTACCTAAAGACTATGCTGCAAAGCAGTGAATGGTTCTGTACCAAAAGATCCCACAAAGAAAGACTTTCACACCCAGAACTACAGCACACCCAGCTTTCCTGCCCCCACTAATCCCCATTACACTATACAGAATATTACTAAAATCAGATGTATTTGTATTGTGGTGGCTGCAAGTTAATGTCCTGCCTAAATTATCAACTGTTATTAGAACCCCAGACAATTGCTTAATAAAAATTTAATCATATTGTAATTTCTAATCATTAAAGATGCTTTACAAGTTAATCTCTCCATTGTGCTCCCCTAACATTGTGGACCAGAAAGCTAAATGGCACAAAGCAGAAAAGCTTCACCAATACTAGCAGAGCTACTTTCATGTGACTCCATCTGAGGATACAGCTCCAAGAGAAAACAGCCATATTAAAATCCTCTCAGTAAAGCTTTTGACTGTTTCTCTGTGCTGCTTCATAGTTAATAGAAAAAAAAATAACAAAAGCAACACAGTATGACTTACAAAAAACATACAGTGCAAAGGATGCTATTTCATACAGCTCTATCTTCTGCTGTGATAGAGCAAACCAGCATCACACAATACAACAGAGGTCTACTTTTCACACCTCTTCACAGCTCAAAAACTTCTCACACTGTCCCCACACAGCCACATTTGTGTGTGAGTATTCCCTTCAGACAGACAGTGTGGAAGGACCATTAACAGACAGTCAAGTTGGCTTTCAGCTCTGAGCTGCCTGGACAAGGAGTGGAAAGGCAACCTCAGCTTCACAGAACTCAGCATTGCTTCCTTTCAGGAAATCAACACATTTCCTCATTCTTCTGGTAGAGCAACAATCTGTGCTTGGGAGAGTTTGAGGACCAACCACACTGCAGGTCAACTTTAACTACAACAGACAGTTACACAGAGATGCATCTAGACAACACACTTGGATGTCTTTTGTCTCGTTTTTTTGTCATATTTCTTCAATGATCCCATAATGCTTTCTTAATTCACAGTGCAGTCAAGGGAGGACAACCATGAAGCCTTGTTCTGAGGCTGCCCTGTGTGAATAATACATCTCCTGAAATTACACCCTTTTCTGGTTTCACCTGCAGGCAGGTGAACACAGAAAGCCGAAACAGTTGATGCAAAAGGGCCATAAGGCCAACCTAACACTCCGCAGTTTCTAAGAGCTCCAGGCTATTCCTTTTGTGCACACCTAGAAGGAGCAGATCAGAGAATGGCAAAACCAAACCAAAGCCAAAAAAGTCTGTTCTTATCTCTTTTTGCCCCCAAAACAGTTCATTAGTTCCTGATGAGTGTGCACGTAATCAAACTCTCTGTTATCATGCACAACATGGTAACCTGGAAGCTAAATAATATCCATTTTAATAACCTTCCATTAAATATTGATTTTCATTTAGTATGTAGAATTCTTACATTAAAACTTAATCCGATTGGCAAAGATCTGCTCCTGTTTACTTTATTGACACTTAATGAACCAAATTAATTGTTTATATCACAATATTTACTTTCAGTATGACAACCATGCGACCAACTACAGCAGGATTTGATCTAAACGAACAGCTTTCAAACATTAGTTGGCGTTTACTCAAGCAAACCCTTAATTGTTGGAACTGAACTTGGCTCTAGAAAAAAATTGACAAATAGTGATTATGCATTAAAACAAGTATAATCCACCTTTGACAAAAATACTCATTAGAATTAATCCCAGAGCAAGATGCGTTGTCCCACTTATTTTTAGTGTGGGGGACACTTGTTGATTCAACACTAACTTAGTTCAAGCACCTCCAAAATACACACCACGGCATCTCGCCCAAACCTATTTTAATCCAACGCACGGCCAACAAACCCATGTCACACCTCATAGGACACATAACACAAGGTCGGGGAACACCTTCCCTCGTGAAAAATTCAAAGAGAAACATTGTAAGTTCCTTCTCTAAGCAAATGCTCCATTAACAGAAAGTGTTTATTTCACCCTTGGTAAGAAAAATAAACACGCTGCAAAGACCCCGCAGGCACTTGGGCTCCCTGTGTCAGTTTCGACGCCTTGTTTTGGTTCCGAGTGATGCTTCCCAAGGCAAGGCGATTTTCCTTCCCAACGCCAAACAAGGCAGGAAAAGTAAATACTCCTTCCAATTCACAGGGCAGCAGATCCCCGCAGCCCCACGGCCGCCCTTCCCGCCTGGGGAACGCATCCCATTCTCCTTCCCCTGCCCCATGTCCGCCAATGCTTATGCAAAACTCTTGGCTTCTGCGGCGCCCACACCCGACGGCAGCAGCCCCCGAGGGAGAGGAGGCAGCCGGGCTCCGCCAGCCCCACAGACCCGCCGGCTCTCCTCCTCCTCCTGCCCCGGGGGCAGCCCGGTTCTCCCCGCCGGCCCCCGGCCAGCGGCCACCGAGAACGAGAGACGGGCCCGGGGGGCTGCTGGCTGCGGGAACCGCGCTGTCCCCGGGGACGGGTGTGTTCCTACGGCTGAGGGGGAATCGTGTTGTGCGGCGGGGCCACATGGCGGCGGGGCGAGATGGACACCCTGCAGCGCAGGGGGGCGACGGCAGCAGCAGCTACTCACCGGGAGGGTTTACCGCCGCCGGCGTTGCCATCTTGTCTCTGAGAAGAATTAAGACAAATGCAAGAGGGGAGGAGGGATGCT
>VZTY01029379.1:97989-142327 GCA_013400935.1 Turnix velox
GGGGGCGGCGGGCTGCTCCCGCCCCGGGGCCCGGCGGCGGCGCTGCCCGCTCCGTGCGGGGCGGCCCCAAGATGTCCGATGGACCCCGCGCCGCGTCTGCTCATGCGCCGCCCGCAGTGAGCATGTGCCGGGCGGTCGCACATGTGCGCTAGGCCCGCGCCCCCCGGCATCCCGGCGGGACCCTCCCGCTCTTCGTCCCGCGGGGACCGGGAGACAACGTCTCCTTCGTCCCGGTGCCAACCCAGCCGCCCCCCTCGGGACTCGAACCCGCGGCCCCGATGCGCGCGGCTGCTCACAGAGCACCAACGTCTCTAAGAGAGAGAGCTCCGGCAGAGGCTCTTCTGCAGAGCTGAGGGGTGGCGGCTGTGTGTTCCCCGGGACTGGAAAATGAGGAGTAGTGGTTGGGAGGCTGCCCACCACCCTCAGAGTTGGGTCATCTCTGCCACCACCGAAAACGGAGGATGAGCGGCTGAGATGCTGCTCGCCACATCCAAAACGGGGGTGGGTTGAAAGGCTGCCTGACGATACCGAAACTGAGGAGAGATTAGTTGGAGAGCTCTCTGCCACTCCAAGGATGCAAGAGAGGAGCCATTAGACACAACCACTATCTGTGTCATCTCAGATCACAGAATCACAGGATGTCAGGGATTGGAAGGAACCTTGAGAGATCATCTAGTACAATCGCCCTGCCAAAGCAGGAAATTACAAAGGACATCCCTGAAAGTTGAAAGTTGGGTGGAACACCATGAGTTTACTCACCTCCAATTATTTCTCCGATCAGGGTTCACCATTCTTTGGGCTCCCAAGATCAACGCTCATACTTACATTCAGCTTATTCAAGGGTTGAGCTTTTGGGGGAGAAGAGGCATTGTGGTATTATCTTCATGTCACACTGAGCATATGTCTGACACCAAGATAGAATCATAGAATGGTTTGGTTTGGGTTGGATCTTAAAGATCATCAAGTTCCAACCCCCCTGCCATGGGCAGGGACACTTCCCACTAGACCAGGTTGCTTAGTGCCTCATCCAGGCTGGCCTTAAACACCTCCAGGGATAGAGGGGGCATCCACAACCTCTCTGGACAACCTCTTCCAGTGTCTCACAATCCTCACCATAAAGAATTACTTACTTATATCTAGCCTGAATCTCCGCTTTTCCAATTTACATCTGTTGTTCCTAGTCCTTCCATCACATATCCTACTAAAAAGTCCTACACCTGCCTTTCTGTAAGCCCTCTTCAGGTATTCATGAGCTGCTATGAGGTCCACAGCCTCTCTGGGCAACCTGTTCCAGTGTCTCACCACCCTAACCATATGGAATTTCTTTCTTATATCCAGCCTGAATCTCCCCTCTTCCAATTTGCATCTGTTACTCCTAGATGGAGGAATTGGTGCTTCAAATGGATAGTGCTATAGAGAAACTTCATAGTCCTTTGTTAGTAAAACTGATTTCCTGGAATTACAGAAGAAAATAATAACTCTTCCTTGGAGTTCTGAAAAAAAAGCATCCCAGGACTTGAAGATAGAGTGTTCTGTACTGCTCCAGATGGAGAGCAGGGATTGTATTGTGTCCCTCTAAAAACAGTGGTTCACCTCACACTGTGCTCATGTTGGAGCCGAGTACTCCAACTGAACAACCAGTCCTATGTACCTCACTCAGCTCACAGTTTGTGGCTTTCCATTAAAAACACAAGGGCTAAAACCACACTTTCAATGAAATCTACAGTTTTTCTCATACTCTCATAACTCAGGTCTTTCAAGGAAAAAGCCTTAGTATCACAGAATTAACAAACGGCAGGATTTGTGAAAAGCAGCCAGGGCAATAACTGCAGCAGTCACACGTAGTGCTAAAAAAAACACAATACCACCTTTGATGGCTTTTTTGCACCTTTGGAATGCTACAAAAGCCTGTTAATCTTTAAACACCTGCCTGTGGCTTTGTCCAGTTGCCCTGAGCAGCAGCCCCACACAGGTAATGGGAGTCCTCAAATTAGAAGCTGCAAATCAAGCCCTTGCTTTGCTGAATTACTAACCTGAAACAGTTTAGCCATTAAGGTGTGAAGTGGCAGAAAGATGGAGGAAGCATGGAGGCTGTGTGTACTCCTTTCCCCTAGATGAGTTTAATCAGAGTAACATTAAATGCGCACGATTATTTAGAAAGCTTATCTCTGATTTATTGCACTTTGCCTTCCAGATGTTGAGCTGTTTTTCTGAGCTACTTTAAGTGTGTGTGTTGCTGCAGAGTTTTGGATGCTCAGCAAGCATTCTTAATTCTTATCTTAAGGCATTTACCCTACCTTCACTAGCAGATTGTGTTAATATCAGCAGTTGTGTACACATGGCTTATTTTCGTTCAGATAAAACCATCCTGTTGTGATGTTAGAGGATTTTGGTCATGGTATTTCTAGACTCTTAACTTTAATGGGGAAAGCAACATTTGGTTGCTTTCTCTGCTGCAGGAAACAGAGCATATCTCAATACCTTCAGGATTCTATGAAGTCTTGTGTTCAAAAAGTTTGCAGAGGTAATAATGCTCATGGAAGGTTTTCCACAAACCTTTGTTATGTGAAGTTGCATACGTGCATAAAGGGTAAAGGGCCAAACCTCTAATACCACAATGTTGGTAAAATACCTTATAAACTATATTTTATAGCATTAGGCACTTCTGACGTATCCTCTGAAGACATTTACAAGCATTCATGGGTTAAGCTTTATCTCTCTTTTATCCAAAGATCACTCATATTATTAATATTTTTGTATTTTAGATAAAAAGAAGCCACCCTGGAAAAGAAAAAAAACCAAACAAACTGGGAGAGATCTGACAATTTGCTGTCAACAGATGTATGGAATAAGGCAAACAATGACTGAATATAAACCAATGAAAGCATTCATCTGTGTGTGCTGTCCCCTTGTGTGACACCCCCTGAGACATTAGATTAGCCCAGGAAGAGTACATTATAGCCAGTATATTTGATACTGTGCTCCACCTAAAAAAGACCTTTGGGCTTAGAATGGAACATGTTCTGTCAAATCTACTGTGATTCAGATTCAGACAATTATGCAAATACAGCTTTTTTTGTGTGTGTGTTTGTGTGAGCTTTGTTGACTCTCTCTGTTCAGCTCCACACGCAACTCTTTGTTCACTTAAATAGATTGAGAAATGAGATTGATTTTCCTCCTCCTCATCTTCTGTATCTCAATAGGGAGAGTTAGCAAAGCCTTTCAGAATCCCTGAACCAATCCATAAATGAATGGAGCTCTTCTCTGCTTATCTGTAATAAACTGCTTCCTGGCTATCTCTAGCTGAGCCTTTCCATATCTGTGGTGAGATGTGTAACACTGGTGGCTGAAGAGAGAAACCACCACTGCCCTTAAATGGTGGAAATGCATGCTCCTTGTTTTACTTTCACTGAAACAAAGAAGGTATACACAGCAAAGCAGGAAATCAACCTGTTTGCTGAATTCCTGTCTCTCAGAGTTCATGCCAAGCTGTGCAGCCTGAAAGCCGTACTCCTGTGGATTTAGAGGTTCCTCAAAGACAGAAGCAGGGACAGCACTGGGTTCCACCTTTGTGCTTGCTGAGGAAAAACTGCTATACCTATACCAACTGCAAAATATAATGCACATGCAAGATAGCAACATGCAAAAATTTTTACTGGGACAATGTGGGGAGGGACTGGCTTCATTTACCATATTAATATGCATGATGAAAGGAAAGTAAATTAATTTAGTGATTATTATTTCAGTCTTGATATTGTATGCCTGAGAATGTCCATTAGGAGTCTTTACATCGGTAGTTTACAAATTAAAGGGTTATTATTACTGATACAGCACTCAGCATACATGTGTATTCTCTATTTTGGCACTAGAAGCAGAATAGATCAGCTGGGCACTGCAGCATAAAGTAACTGCTTCTCATTAACCCCTTTTCTTTGAAAGTTCAGCACTGGCCTGCAAACTGGGAAACCTGAATGTGTAACTTTCCAGTTTCATCCCACACTATGCACTAAAAATTTCTAAAAGACTTCCCTAATTAAACTAAACAGAAAATTTGGGGGGTTTCTATTCTTTCCCTTGGAGAAGCTGAAGTCTTTCCAATATGGTTTACTCCACGGGAGTGAGTAAAGCACAGAAAAAAGATTATAAAGTGAATAAGAATGACTGTTCAGTGTCAAAAATGGATGAAAAAGGTCTTTGGCTTTTCTAAAGAAAGAAGTTCTTTACTGTGAGGGTGGTGAGACACTGGAACAGGTTGTTCAGAGAGGTTGTGGATGCCCCCTCTCTCCCTGGATGTGTTTGAGACCAGGCTGGATGTGGCAACTGAGCAACCTGGTATAGTGGGAAGTGTCCCTGCCCATGGCAGAGGGGTTGTAACTAGATGATCTTTAGGTCCCTTCCAACCCAAACCATTCTATGATGCTATGATTTTATGATTCTTACCAGTTAATGGCAATTCCACTCCAACAGAATTGAAAACCAAGGTCTGAAGCCTTGAACATACAGTTCCCAGTAGGATTTTCTTTTCTGGGGAAAAAGAAGAAGCCAAATGAAGGTTCAGATATTTTCATCCAGTTTAATCAAATCGGTGACATTTTAGTAAAGGTTCATACTTTAATAAGAATTTCCAGCTACATCCTTTGGTCCACATTTCTATTGTAATTGAGTTAATATATTGTACCAAATTCATCCAGAAGTCTTGGATAGTTTGGAATGAGTCTGATAGATGTATATTAAGCAACTTTATCCATCCAAGAACTCAGAACCGGAACATTACATGCCCTTTTTAAATTTGTTTTGTCACGTATGGATGGTCACACTTGCCTAAATAAGCTATAGAGAAAAATTAAGTTTAAAACATGAACTATTATAGCAAGGTCTTAAAAGCATTTGTTACAGAAATTGCAATCTTGTTCTTTAAACTATCCCATATAATTTAAAATAAAATTGTATTCTTCCTATAAAATGCAATAAAATACCTTGATAAGAATGTGTAAGTTACATTAATCTCTAGTCAGTCCTGGAGGTATAGAAATGTAATTTCTATAATGTTCTCTATTGTTATTGCTGTTAAGTTCTGCAGTGCTGTTTCTTTAGGGAAAATGTCATTGACTGTTTGAGAAACCCTTCCAAAGGAGAAATATCTGAAGTCTTCTTACTGAAGAAATGTAACTAAGATCAGATTCTGTGCTGGCAAAAGTCAGAACTAGGAACCAAACAGGAGGATTCACTCCATAACTTTCCCAGAGCTGAAGTAGGACCAGTAGGTCTGTAAGTTCCTGGATCCTCCTTGAAGCCATAAATGGAGTTGCACATCAGTAGACAGTTGTGAGCATCCTTGGTCCTTTCCATCTTCAGTAATAACCAAACTAAATTCTGCAGAAACAAACATGCACATTACTGTCAGCTCCAGCAAGGTGAAGGCTTTCTTTTACAGTTCTGCCACTGTGCAACATCCCTTCAACTTGTTACCTCTACAGTATAGACTGGAATAAAAAAATTAGTCATGCTCATTAAAAAACAGAGGTAGTCTTTAGCCTGAGTGTTTTTTCACTCACTGCTCAGCGTGGTACCAAACTGCTGCTTTCCCAGATTGCTGATGCCCTGTCTGGTCTGTTACAAAGCCCGTGAATGCAATAAAATGTAAAGATTTGGGTAATATCACAGGTAATATCCATGTATCTTGACAAAAGTATTTAATTTCTCAGTTCACAATCTGTAGGTTTACAACAATATTTCTCAAACTGATCTGTCTGTAACCCACAGAAGATTGACACATTCTGACAGGCAATAAAACTAACAGTAGGACTAGGAGATGTTTTCATTTCTGGCAGTGCAGTATGAGAAGTATACTTTAAGGACATGGTATATTAGAAAAATACTGTTGCCAGCTTGGTGGAGGTCTTTACCTTGTTTGAAATGAGAATATATGAGGAGTATTTTGATAGGGATAAACCCTTCCCACAGTTTTCTTTACTTCAGAGAGATTTTCTGAGGATCATAAGCTGCAAAAAGATTAAAATGGCAGAAAAACTCTCACAGCTAATTGCAACAAAACCATCTGAGTCCTCTGAGAAATAGAAAGCAAACTGTATCCTAGGGGAAATAAGAAATTATGAGGAATCTGTAGCAGACTGAACTGTTTCAGTTGAGCACAGGACAGCTGGAATAAACAAATCCATGAAGGAAGAGGCTTTCTGCTATTTGCCCTCTCTTCTGTTGTGCTCCTTCTCTGCTTTCTTTACCCCCTCTGTCTCCAGCAACGCAAGATAACAATTTCCATGAATCATAAAAGAGAACAGAAACACATGCATTTAATTGTCTTTTAAATTGAGTTATGATTTATGACAGGTTTTACATTTCACAAGTAAGATGTTATGCAAATTTTCAGCAGACCCTTCCATTTAAAAGCTCCAACAAAATATTTTTGGTAGCTTCCCACTTCATTTTGTTTCAGAAACAGACAAACTGAATGTTTGTACCTGTGGCTCTGAGGCAAGACAGTACATGCTTAATTACATAAAAAAATCTAAAGCTTGAGTTTGAGAATGCAGCATCATTCATTTGTACATTAGCAAAATGTGCTTTAAAAGTGATGGAGCATCCCTTGCCATATGCTTTATGGTTCTTGCATTTGCATTTACAAAGAAGGAGCAACCATCTTGAATATTTTAATATCTGGATATGTAGCCACTGATCATTTTTCCTTCTTAACCATCCTATCAGATCACCTCTAACATAGCCTAAATCTTTTACTGTATCTGCTAACAATGCAAGTGTATTAGTATAAAAATGTTAAAAATAGTTACTAATTTATAAGAACTAATCAGAAGATTCATTTTGTTTTCTGACAGTGGCCACTAACTCTCCAATGCTTGAGAAAAGGGGGTAAAGATGAGGCAATTACTGGATTATACTTCCCTCTGCTGTACTCTGGTGGCTTGCAGCAAACTGCAACTAAGGGAATTTGGGAAGTAGGAGGTTTCATCTGCATAATTAAAATCCTTTTTAGCATTATCCCAGTGTTCTGAACTGATTGTAAAATGTCACATCAATTAATTTCTATCCAGCTAGGCTGGGTCATGTATTGATCCCCTCAAAGAGGGGGTTGAGTGTCAAGATTTCAAACGGGAGTGTCAGAGCTGGCACACAGATTCCTGTTCTGTAGCTGGGCCTTTTGGGTGGGAGATAATGGTACAGTGCAAATAGCACTGCAAGGCCCATGGAGATGAATTCTTGTAAGAAAAAGTCTGTGGAAAAGCAATGCCTAAGGTGCATGCTTTGAACTGGACAAAATACTAGGGATATCCATCACAAAATATTCTGAATATTCAGAGAGTGAAATGCATTTTACTGTGTTCATCTCATCTGAATCCCCAATGCCCAAGAGTTTTGTCTCCACAAAGCTGTGTTAAGGCTCCTGGACAATACTAGCCAAATGCAATTGGTGGAGAGTTTGGAAGCAGAAAAATAATCCTCCTCCTTTCCCCTCTCATCTTTAACAGAAAATAAGGAAAAAATCAGTTGACTGCTTCACAATTCAGTCGCCATATTGCAAATCACAATGCAATGAGCTTTTGCTGTTTGGCCAACAGACCAGTTCACACCACTGGGAGAGCCTGTACTTCAGGGCAGCACTCCAGGTCAGCTTGCTCACAACCAGCTGAGAATGAAAATACACCACCAACAAAGCTTTAAAGGTTAAGTAGGATGGTGGTTTTTCATACTGCCTCTTTTATGATGTATTTTATCCTGCTCATTGGTGTGAGGTAGAAGGATGGATGAAGACAGGCAAGAAGAAAGGTGGATTGGTGTGTAGTTGTTCAGAGCCTGAGCTATCGTTTTGTGATGTGATGTTTACAGGTTTTGTCAGGGATTTCCCATTCTGAGCACGTTATGCTTCACCTCAAAGTTACAATCAATTAGAGTATTGAACAGTGATGGAAGGAAGAATCAGAGGAGAGGATTTTCAAGAAATGCCCTTGGTGCCTCAGAGTTATAGATGACCAGAGAGATTATGCTAATTCCTAAACCCCAGCAGGGAGGATGTTAGGGCCATGCAGCTGTATCTGTCTGGGAAGGGCTAGAGGCTTTCCCCTATTCAATGTTTACATTACCAGCCTCTGGGCAATGTAAGACTCACAATGTGAGTGATGGAGACAGACCAGGACACCAAGCAAGTACAGAAGGGAGCTGTGTGAAATGGTGTTAGCCAGAGCCTAAGTAACAACATGGGATCACAGGATCTGCATCTCCCGGTTTAGCTGCAGCTCCCTCACTGAATTTACCATCCTGAAAAGGTCTGAGGAAGCCAGGCCTTTGAGAGTCTCACTTTGAAATGAAAGATGGCTATTAAAAACAGGATTGAGCACCATGCGTCTCCCTGTCTGTATCACAAATCATAGAATAGTTTGGGTTTGAAGTGACTTTTAAAGGTCACTTAGTCCAACCCCCCTACAATAATCTGAGATACCTTCAGCTACATCAGGTTACTCAGAGTCCCATTTAACTGACCTTGAATATTTCCAGTGATGAAAATGTTATCTTTTCATTCTTAAACACAGGTGACTGAAGAGTAGGTGTCCTCAAGACTAGTATCTACAAAATGCATCTTTTCTTGCAGCATTTTTTAATGGAACACACTGACACTATATTTTCATACTATCATGGCTAATATCAAATGCTTTCCTCATGCATTATTCAAATTGTTGTTTCTCTTTAAAAAAGTTAACTTCTATTAATACTATATGATATCAGATTAGCCCCACTGCTGAAAGATCCACAAGGAAGCCAAATCCTCCCATCTTCTCTCATCTAAGCAACAATAAAACAGTCAGCAACAGTGTGATCACTAGTTTGTGGGTGATACAATTCAAGGTCATATCAAATCATCCACCTATCACTTGGCAACACACAGCCACACATGCAAAGCCCACTCCATTGGGTTGTTACCACAAAACAGTGGTAACAGGGAAGGAAAATAATTTCTTAAAGTTCCAGTGATTTATGTGGAGTTCACACTATATTCACCCTGTAATTTTAAGTTAACTCCAAATTTTATGGTTTTCCATATTGTGTCTTCTGAATCAAAATTCTGTCGCAGTCAAAGGAAGGTTTAAGTACCCACAATTAAATGGTGTGTTTCAATGTTTTCAGATTCTTAAGTGTGATGCTGCAAGGCATGTCTCAGGATTAAAATAGAGGAGAACTCCTCAGCAGTAACTGCTCATTTATTCCTGTCTTCACTGCCAGGCAGAAGAAATAATACTCGGTAAATTCATGGCTTTGCCTCACCAGCAGATCACATGGACTTGGAGCTTCACTCCCAAATCATCTGACATCCATTCCATGGCTCATCAGCATCACCTTTTTGTATTGAGGAGCATGGGAATGTGTTATCCAGCCAGCTGGGCTTTATGTTAATACTTGGGGCTGTTACAGTACAAGATAAATGAACTCTAAGTTCTATTCTACCAGGATTTGGAATTTAGGCATTTCTTGCTAGCATGATGACACCATCAATCAGAACAATTTTGAGGGATTTCTGTAACATTCAGTCCTGCACAGAACCCCCCTGGTTTTTTTAATCACTTTTCAGGAATAATTGCCCACAAAAGAAAGGAATAATTTGAGTTCCAGTTAACAGCTAATATCAAGTACTTGGCCTGATGCTACACACATTCTACAGTTCTGGTATTTTCCAAAATAAATTAATCTTTTAGAAAAATGTATCTCCATTCCTTCATGATTATGAGCAGAGGAAGAAAAGTGTTAGCTTTCACATTCATTGAACTGCCTGAATGAGCCTCAAGATAAAGGTCACAGACTTTTTTTGAGTGGAACATTTTTTTCCAGCATCTGCAGTTTCATCAAAGTCTGCCTTTAGAACTTGCTCTTTTATTTTGCCAGAAACATTTCAGTCTTTGGGGAAAAAAGGTGAAGGTTTTAATTACTTACTAACTTTATTCCAGTCATATACACTGGAAAAGTAGTCTAATACTTCTGTTCCATAAAATAAAAGAAATCATCTCAGCTTTCTGGAAACAAATATAGTTTTGTCACATCAGCCCCCTGCTAAAAGTTAGTGGTTTTAAAGTCTTAATAAGTCAGGTCCTTGAGATGCTAGAACTCTATAAGCAACTGCAATCTTATTTTATTATTATATTCTATGATTTGATTTTTATTTATATTTTGTTTATATTTCTAAATATTATGCTTAGCATTGATAATGTTATCTGATTATTGACAGCATTGACAATTTTAATTAGTACCATTAGGTTTCAGAGTAAACAGTGTATTTGCTATTATTTTCAACAATCTTACCTGGCTGCTATACTTGTCCTCTGCTTTATCCAAAGTGCCTCCAAACTCTAGTTGATAAAAAACAAGACAGCCAACAGCCAAATGGGTGTGCAGGATTTCTCAATATAAAAAGCTGTAAGAAAATAAAATGACAACACTGTGGTTATATAATTTTAAAAAAAATTAAGTAAATGCATGTACAGAATACATAGTACATCAGCATTTTGCATTCAGTAAGAGTCTCAGTTTTAAATATACATTAAGCTGCTACACAATTTCTTTTTTACCAGAGCCAGATTGTGAAAGAACATCTAAATTCTTCTGCAAAATTTATGTTTCATTCTGCTGCAGAGCAGAAAGAGCTTTAATGCACAACACACAAATTGTCATGTACTTGTCTGTGGAACAGTCTTGAAATCATTGGTCAGTTTGCCAGTGTAAAGAACATAGCACAGGATCTGTGAGATGCATATGTTAACAACTTCAAATCTTATGACCAGTCTGATTTTTATAACAGTTTGTGAATACCTTTATAAGTAAATTAGATTTATTAATCTTCTTCCAATTTTGGATGGGTTTTTAAATCTTGTGTCAATGATTTTTTTTTTGCAGAATTTAATGCTTTCCTTTTCAAACATATGCTCTGTGATTTGAACAACAGGGTAGATTGGGATCATTTAAATAACATTTATCATGTGAAACTGTTGTTGCTGGGTTTGGAACATATCTACTTGTTTTAATGTGTTCTCCTTAAAGAGAAATAAATTACCTCATATTCCTGGGAAAGTCCAATCTGTTCTGAAGAAAGTCATGCTTCTTTAGAGCTGCCTATGCAGCCTTCCTTGGTTTTCAAGATGCTTTCTATTATTTTATTTTGCCAGTGTCCATCTCCAGGAATGTGCTTGTGTCACAAGACCCACACATGGCCCATTGCAGGGAAATGTGCAACTTGTCCCACTGGAAAAATGGTTTGTTTAAAAGTGTGCAGCTCAACTTTCATTTACACTAATTAAAGCATTAATGTTATTGCTCTAAAGTTCTTTAAATTAGGTTTATTAAGCTATATGCCATACTTTGGAATGCAATTAGTGTTTGCCTAAGCTTTCCATGTCCTTTAATGTCATAGGGGATGAGTTTGATATTATGTCATTTAATATTTTAACAGGAGCAACAGAAATGGAGATTAGGCAAGTTTGTTATAAATTAAAAACTAAATAGAACTCAGGGAATCAATTCTTATTCTGGCAAGAGTAATTTCATCTGCATGTTATGTTTCTTCTGTATATGACTTCCATTTCAAAATCCTACTCTTTAGCATGAAGGATTTATACACAGTTGGGCCAGCTTAAGGGCAAGATAATTTTTGTCCATCTTTAAGTGAAAAATAACATTCACATCAGGGTCATGGGAGGTTATTTAAATTGTACAAATTTCATACAAATGTAAATGAATGCCCAGATTCTACTTTCACTGTGAAGGTTGGTCTGTATATCAATCTGTTCTCTGAGCCACTGGAATCAAGGGTGTTACTGAACACAAAAAGACACAAAGGAGGAGAATCAGGTTCCAGAAAATCTCTGGGTTTTATCATTTTAAGGGACTAACTAAGAAGACTCAGACCTGTTTTATCACAGATTAATGCAAGTGCTTGCAGGATCACATGTCATTCAGTGTTTTCATTAAAAATAAAAAGGACAAAATGCCAAGTTGTAGCATTGCAGGTTGGGCTGTGCCTCTCCTGAAGTTCCCACTCACCTGTGGTCTGCAGCAGGATGGAGACAGTCCAGTTTGCCCCCTCCCTAGAGGTGTTTATGGCCAGGTTAGATGAGGTACTGAGGTCTAGTGGGCAGTGTCCCTGCCTATGGCAGGGGGGTTGGAATTAGATGATCTTTAAGGTCCCTTCCAACTCAAATCCTTCTATGATTCTATAAGTGGGAGACTCCAAGTCCCACAGCCTTGTGATAAAGTAGATCTACAGGATCCATTTGTTTAGGCCACCAGATTTGGACCTCCAGGACATCAATTTCTTACCATCAACATGGTGCTCCATTACTCATAAAGGTTTAAATCAAAAGATGTGGGACCAATACACCAGGTCACCCTGCTGTTCAAGCTGGCTTTTATTACAATGATGAGAGAATTTTACTAACACAAAGCAGAGAAGATACTTGAAGAAATGCAATGTATAAAATTAAATTCTTGCCTTCTTGCCTAATGATCAAGTGCTCATTAGCGTGAGTGGCTTAAAGAAGTATGCAGATGTAAGACCTTCTCATTGTAGGGAATGAAGTATTTATGATCAGTAAAATGAGACTGAGGTAGTGAATATAATTTAAATCACTGAGAGAGCAGCTCTATCTGGAGCACAAGATTTGTTCTGTGTGAGCTGCAGGAAAAAAATAACAAAACTGAACAGAGCATTTAAAAAAAACAGAATGCCACTTAACTGCCAAGATCTCTTGCTTATTATATTCAATATTTCCACATCTCTATTCCCACACTGTTAAGGCACAGAGTGTATTTGGCCACTGACTCTGTATCACTGAGGCATTCTGGCTATTGAAGAATGCAAAACCTGAGTCATATTTCCATAAAGGACATCATTTGCAGTTAGGCATCTTGTTTGGGCTTGGAAGTCTGACTCTTGGTTTCATAAGGAGGCCAGATCACAGAAACAGAAGAGAGGGATGGACCCAGTTGCCCATCCTGCCTGTGAGGTGATGAAGGAACAGCATCTCTTAAAACAGGAGCAATGCTTATGGCAACATAATTGCTTGGGTTTTGTCGCCGCTCCACTATGAGTATTTCTGGCCTTATAAGATCTATAAGATCTATAATCTATGTAATCTATAAGAAATATAATCTATAATCTATATGAAATATAGATTAGTTTATTTGCAATAAGAATTTATCAATTGATTCAGTCAATGAATACAGTTTCTCTGAGAAGGCAGCATTATTTACTACCATCTAGATGAATGAGAAGTTTTAATTTGGATCTATAGAAGAGATAAAAATCAAGTCATGGAAAATGGAAATGATCATTTGGATAGAAATGAGAAATCAGCCCTGGTCCAAAAGATGAATATAAGGTAAATAAAAGACCTTCAATGCCAAGGTAAAGAGTTCCAGTGCAAAGATTCCTGGCTAATGCATATATATATATATAGTGGAAAAGAGTTTAGAAACCCCAAACTAAATTCTGTCATTGGTTATGTCATCTCTGTATACTTCTGTGAGATAAACAATAGCTGTTAGTGAGACCTTGCTAAACCAATGATCCCTAAATATGAGGAACACAAAGATATTGTGGTATTACTGTCTTATCTGGCAGCAATAAGAAATAATATCTACCCTGACATGAGTTTGGGTTTGGCACAGAACAGCACAAAATCAAAAAATATTTCTTACAGACCAGTGGAATTATATCTGACCAGCATTTCCAGAAATTACTTTTTAGAAAATCTCCTAATAAACTCTCCATGGGTTATGAAGTAATGCTGGATGTCAAGCACAGAACAGCAAGAGGTAGTAATACACATTTTTGGGTTTATTTGCTTATGACAGAAGAATGGAATACATGCTGGAAGAAGAAAATGCTTGGGCAGACAGAGAATACTTTTCTATTCTATGGATAGAAAAAAACAGGGAGCCAAGTTATCAAAACAGTGCAAGTGGATGGAAGCAGTTCCTGTGGAGCATATCCCCTGAGATGCTTGAGGGTGTCAGAAGACAGAACAAATACATTTTTACCTTGATAATCAAGGGTTAGTAGGATTAGATAGCATAAAATTTTGCAATTTTATTTGAGCTAGGACAGCTTTCCCTCTATCCAGCAGTAAGAACTATGGATCAAAATGAAGAACATTTATTTCATACAGATGGAGGTGCGGTGTTCAGAGAGCTACTGGGAAAGAAACATCAAAGTAGACTTTCCCAATCCTACTCACGTACTGTTCCCTGGTAACAGACAATATATTGTTCCTGTTGACAAATATAAAATGAAATTTATAAGTGGATCAAGAATCTTAAACACTTCCAGCAAGTTGTTATGAAGTTCTCTATAACCCGTCCTACCTATTTAAGTGCAATCACCATTAATTTGTCTATTCAGATACTTATTAAGCCTTTATATCTTTCTCTCACATTCTATGTCACTTAACCCCTATACATCTCTTCCTGTCCTTTATCCTGCTACAAATTACATCAGTGTCAATGGGAAGAGATAATGAGTGCTTCTGATCATTGAAATCATTTCATTATTATTTTTAAACATTTCTTCCCCAAGGAAAAGTTTTGTCAGTGGTGACTTCAGATAATTCATTACATTTGGTAACCAAACATGATGCTTGGTCCCATTCTGCTGAATTAAAGCAGAAAAACAAAAAAGCAAGAGAATTCATGGGAAAGGATCAAGTGATAGGAGCCAAAGAAGAAATGTAGCAGGAATCCTGAAAAACACTCTCTATGGGACACAATGAACTTCCCTAAAACCAGTTCTCACACCCCTGCCCTGACACCCCCTGATGCTGCAGAAGCCAGTGTTCCTATGTCTGTAGCCTCTGCACAAACATCTTGGAATGAAAACACTTTTTTCCTTTCTTTTTTTTTAATTGCCAGGCCCAGAAGTCTTCATGGGGAGCGGTCACTGGGGACTACTGCGGGTTTGGGGTATGTGAGTATTAAAGTGCAACAGTAATGAAATACAACAGACACCAGTTCTACTCACCCACTGACCATCCCTGATAGGGTGTCAGGGTAAGCTCTCAGTGAGTACTGTGCAGAGCCAGAACCATTGAAATTTTAACCTTTTCCTTTTAATCACCCTTCAAGACTCACTTTTTCCAAGTTCACATGTTTTTTTTCCAGGCAGGATGCTGTCAGGTACCAAATCAGAGCTGTAAATCTGTGATTATTTAAGACCTGGTCTTACCATGGGGTGCACAGGGCTGTCGGATGCCTCCTTTGGGGTGGCAGCTTCTTGGGAGCCATTCTGAGCCTTCCTTCTCCCTGTCACAGGCTGAGAACCTGGTTGGCCTTTATCCAGGATGCAGAGACTTACTCAGCTGGTAGTTAATTTCAAAGAGGCAAATGATGGAGGTTGATACATTGTCACTCTGGCACAGGATTTCTGATAGACTTTATAATCCCCTGCTGTGTGTCATTGTTTTCAATGGAAACATTCAGCTATCTCACTAGAGAAGGAAAAGAGAAGAAATGAGCTGTTGCATTGCTCAATATGTGGTGTTAACATTAATCCATGGGTGGGACTGGACATCTAAACCCACACTCACACTAACTGGGGCAGAATTTGTGTGCTGATAATATGATTGGTACAGCTTTCTTTTGTTGAGGAGAGAGGGAATTGGCTTAGGTACACCACTGAGATCTGTGATCAACTGCTGAGCAAACTGAAAATTTTAAAGCACCCATAAAAACTTGATACTTGTTACAATATCTACAAAAGATTCAGTCTAAAATAATGACCATTCACCACAGCTTAGAAGCAAATTCAGGACTTCATGTTCCAATCAAATGAGATCCACCATGGAAGACACTGCTCTGCTGCGGACACTAGTTTTTATACCGTGGAGAGATTTCCTCTCAGAATACTTAGTCTTTTCCAGAAGATTTGAACAAGAAATTCCAAATTCAAAAGCAATAATTTGATGCTTAAATGAATCCCACTCAGATGAGCTGCTGTTATTATTCTGTAGCAAAAATTTTGGTAGGATGTTGTGGCCAACTCGCTGAGACATGAAGTCAGTGACAGCCCTTGCTCCCTGCAGCTCTACAGCTGAGCCATAGCAGACAGCCAAACCTCTAGGATGTTTGGGAGCCCAGCACAATGGGATTCTGAAAAATCCCAAACAAACCCAAGTCAGGAACCAGCTTCCTAAATATTTATTAATGCTTGCAGGGCTTCAGAGATAAAAGAGTCCTTCCAGACATAAACTCTAAACCCCACTTGTACTTACACACTGCTTTTTCAACAAGCTTTTCTTTTCCATAAAAAAACCTTATAGCTTTTGAATACAGTTGCTGGCAGTAGATTTAGCAGATGGGATGTTGACTACAGAGAATTACTGCATATGGAAAATCACAATTAATTTACCAAAGGCCTGTGTATGACTTGTCTTTACCTGTATGGATTAAGATGAGTAGTAAAGTGAGGAAAAGGGGAAGGGAAAGAGAAATAGGTTACCATCATTTTCGAACACAAGATGTTTTCTAGAGAAGTTCAACCTAAAGGGACTTGCTTTCCAGACAATTTCAATGCAGCATATTCTTTTACTTAGAGTTTAAGCAAACTTTGAAGAATTTTCTTTTTCTACCAGCCAATAATGGGTAGAAATACCAGCAATCATTGAAATTAAGCCAAGATGCAGTGGCTTGATAAACAGTGCTTGATAAAGCAAGCACTTAATAGATCCTTACAAATTAAGCTGACAAGAAATTTCTTTCCTGTGTAGAAACAATATCAGGCTTACTCACAGGGGAAATACTAGTGCAAAAAAGCACCAATTTCTCAACTACAAGGGAATTTCAGCTCCAATATCCAGTTTAGAGTTCATCTTCCTTGTACTCTGAAAATCAAACACCATCAAAAGCCTGGTTATCTGTGCAAATCCTTATGATAATTGGAGATTTCTAGTTGCCATGTGCCCAGGTGCACTAGGATTGACTTCCACCTGCTGCTGATGTATGTGCTGTGCAGAGGTGAGTCTCAGTCTGCTCAGTTACCTACAACTTTTTAGGCTCAGCTGCATTCCCTTCCTTTTTCAGCCTCTTTCTCTTATCCCCAGGCAGCTGCTCACAACCCACTCCTTTCTTTCTTGTTCAAAATAAGTTCTTCCATGTTTCATATTCTTTTTGAACTCTGGGCTCTCAGACTGGGCAAGTATCTGCCTGGAGACTGGAAAATAGCATTTTCCCAACTGATTGTTGAGTTATTGTTATTTTAACTCCCTTGAAGTTGTTTACCCCAGGTATCATGTCTCAATCACTGGTTTTTTGCCCATTGGTTTCCATCTTCTCCAGACTAAACAGCTTTCTTGGACTTAACTCTATAAATAAATTTTCACATGCACAGGCCAGAGCATATAAACTCTTCATGAAAACAGTATACTCAAATGTCCCTGGTTCTCCAAATTGCAGTAGTTAAGATCAGCTTTCTAGAACATTATACTAACAATTCCAAGATTTAGAGGTTAGATCATTGGTGGAAGAGACTTCTGTGCTGCAGGGTCCCTGACTCTTGGATTTGCTTTCCTTCTCAACTCTCTGCAGTTCACAGAGGGCTGAGGGGGTGGGTGAGTCACCACCTGAGGTGTTGTATAAGTAGGTATCCTCTTTCAAAAAAATCCCAGCAATCAGAGGTTTCATGCTTTATAAATTCACCTGCCAAAATGTACCCTTTGTTGAATGGGTTCTAGTTTTCCAACCCTTTTGTTTTCTTACCTTTCTTCTTTCACCCCACAAACTTCAGGTATTTTCACACCACTTATTTTTATAAACCGCTTTACACCCAGATTATTTTAAAATACAGCCCAGGGTTTCTTACTTTTTCTTTTTAGGAAGGAACCCAAGAGAAGCCTTCCAGCACAAAATGGAAAATACTTTTCAAGATTTCTTACAGTGCTGTATTTTGGGGTAGGGCAATGCACTGAAAATTCTGCACTCTGCTTCTTTGCCTAATTTCTCACTTCTGCTACTTAGAATTAAAATTAGATGCACTTCAAAACTGAAGGAGAGAAGCATAAATACCTGTAAGTGGAAAAGGAAACTGTAAAGTCTGTTTCCAGAAAAATGTAGCTTAAATCTGTGAGTGTGTCAGGTTTAACACCTGACATGGACAAACAACCAATTTACATGGTGATCACCCCTACTTGATGTTGCAGGAAGCAACGGTGAGAACAAAAGAGGAGGAAGAGCTGCAGTTACTGCTGTACTTCACTCTATTCTCATCAGTTTCATACATAACACTGTATTAAAATTCTGTGTTTTGATACCTTGAATGTGCCTGGTTCCCCAGGCACTGCTAACAAGGAAGAACACAACAGGAGCAGAGAAAAAAGCTTTCCTAAAGGAGCCTGGATCCCTCTGGAGGTGAGTTCTCTTATCAACACCCAAGTGCTCTCTTCACAGTCGGTGCAAGGCTGAACAGTTTTCTTCTAATTTAGCACTGAGGTGAAACTGCAAATGCATTAGTTTTGTGCTGCTCTGTAAGAAACTGCTGGAACCACTGCAAAATCCACCCAGACAAAACCTCCCACTGTTATATAAAATGTGGTATCTTGTGGCAGAATTAGGAAATGTTCCTTTGCAGTGCAGGAAAACTATTCAAAGTGCAGATATTTATAAATAGCCACACATCACAGACATGAGCTGCTAAACAACACATTCTTTCCAAGAAGAATGTCAATGTTAATCCACTAAAGAGTGAGTGGGTGAGTGCAAGAGACAGTGCCAACGTGTGAATGCAGCAGTGCAGGATGGATGGAAGGATGTACAGCAGGAGAAATAAATTGAGGCTCATTCCAGGGCTTCCTCACCTGGTCCATGCTGGTGTCCAGCAGCCAGATCCCTCAACATCCAGCACTGGTACTGTGTAAAGCCTTACACATCTGACAGACCGTGCAGCACTGAGGGAGGAATGCACAGAAGAGATGGATGTGAACTGCAGCACACAAGAGCAGATGCAGGACTATGTTTGCACACTGATGCTATGATAGAGAAAAGCCCTTTTCCAGCCTTTGGAATCTTTCCATTGAGCCCCTTTTGGGGTAGGATAGAGAAACAGATTTTGGGATGCTCTTAAGGAAAAGTCTGGCCCTTATCTTCAGGTACTTCTTAACAGTGGGACTCATTGAGAGGAATTAATTCTCTTTTCCATGGCACATGATGGAAAAAAATTCATCAGTGTGGCCTTAGTAGCAGAAAGGAATAAAAATTGCTATTATAGATGTATAAGGCTTCTCAGAAAAGGATACAAGAAACTCTATTCCCTCTTTAGCTGAACAGAGAATGAGAAAGTCAGCAAAGGGATTCCCAGGAATATTTCCATCAGTCACACTGGAATGGTTTCTTCAGTGCGAGTAGGCTCACAGTACACTGAGACGTAGATTTTTTTCTGCTTTTTCATTATACTAAAATGTCTGGCATAATGAAATATCAAACCATGAAAAGCAAAACATGAAAAGAAGTTGTCAGGTCATTAAAAGATCAAAACCCTAAAAACCATGATATTACAAAAACAAAGCTAAAGTCTAGAGGGACTTCTTAGTCATCTTTAAATTTGTGGGTGAGATTTAAAAACTATTTCAGTAAAGGACAGATAATCCTAATATGAGCAAAGAATTAAAATAAATTAGTTCAGCTGTGGACCATTGAGAGACACTTGGTCATAACAGAAGAAACAACTCATCATTCTTAATGCTATTCTTCTCCAGGGAACTGAGCTTTTTGTTTGCTGTAATGAAGTGCTATAATTGAGCTCAACTTTACTGGAGTGGAGCTTTTTTCTTTAACAGCTGAGGGATGGAGATTTATTCCTAGTAAAAACAGTGCAGCAGAATAAATGTGTGTGTGATATAACTGGGCTCTCCTGCACGTGTAAAAACATTACATTCTTACCTTTATATTTTCTTCTTCAAGGAATGGAATTTAATTTTCATCACTAATATATGCTGGGCAGAGTAGATCAGATGGCAGATATTATAATGAAGTGCTCTTTGTTTGCAGAAAAAATTGTATTCATGATTTTTTAATAACATTTGACAGTTTCTTCATAAAGAAATGGAGGTCTCAACTGGGATTGCTGTATGCCTGAGGTTGATTTTTTTTTTTGTCACCAAGCTGAGCTGATTTTATTGGGACTAGGCACTGAAACTTCTCTGGTGTCTTTTGCTATGACAGTGCAATGGATGAAATGCTAATGTACCAACAGCATCTCTCAGAAAACTCATCATTATCTGGATGCAGCCTTTCCCTGCTAATTTTTAAGGCTATTCTCTTGTATAAGGAGGTACCTGAAGCAGGCAAATCAGGATACAGGCGTATTTTTCTCTTCCTTCTACATCTGCAGCTCTGATCAGAGCTGAGAGCTCATGCCAAATCAAGCACCAACTTAAAAAACAGACTGATATATAATGGATGCAGCAGCAAAATAAAAGTGCTATTTGTGCAGCTTCATCTCAGAACCACATTGAGGTTTGTGGTGTTTCTAGATAATAAGCCCACAGGTGCAATTTAAATACCATCTCACCAAGCACATCAGCTAGAAAACCTCAGAGGTGGTAGTTCTTGTCTAAATTGGGCTTGGCATGCTCTTTTACAGCACCCCTTGGAAATCATCAAGGATAAGGCTGGAAAATTTTGTGTAATGATAAAAACTAGTAGCATGTAAATGCTGCCTTTCATATTGCTCAGAAATACTCTATGGAAGGAAAGGGACTGTGACAGCAGAACAGACACATCCCACCAAAGCCCATCACCTGGCTCACTAACTGAAGATCAGTTCTTCACTTCCAGATGAGCATCAGCTCCACTGAAGTGGACTGTGAAACCTGCAGTGAGTTTGGGGTTTAGTATTTCTCCATTTGGATCCTAGATATGCTTTTTTCATCAGCAGAGAAAACCTGGGGACTTGAGGGATGGTATCATTTATCTAGGGGTTTGCTTCAAAGCACAAATCAAAACCTCAGGAGGGAACCGAGTGCAGGTAGGACTTTCTTCCTTCATGCTAAAGAGCAAGTGTGGGAAAACCATGGCATTTTCCCACTGAACACATTTCTTTTTTGAGTGGAGGCAGAATACAAACATTTTCCAATAAACATCAATTCATATGACAAATTTCATATTTTCACCACTGCTTAAGCAATGTGAGGTTTTCTTTGTATGAAAGAGACTCATAACTTCTCAGACTTTCTCAACCTACAGCCTGGAAGATCATTTTTTTTCTCCCTTGCTTCATGCTAAACTACAGAGAACAACAGCCTGACTCTTAAGGTTTTTTTGAAAATGCCTTCAGACCATTTTTCAACCCAAGATGGCTACGTGCATTCACTTTGGCAATGCAGTCCCTGCTGGCAATACTGGAAGGTTCATGCTCTTTTAAGGTATTTTTCCTGCAGTTCTCTGCTCTACATCAAGGTGCCTGCTTCTTGCACAGAAACCCCAAAGCACCCATGGCAGGAAGGCATGATTTGCTCTCTAGAAAAAAAATAACCTTTCCACTTGGCATGAGGACCTCTTTTTTGTTCCAAGTCCATATTTTCATTTTGGTTCTCCCAGTCATAAATGTCTTGTGATACTGAGTAACAACAACATAATCTGAAAATTATGCACAGATGAATGAGACAGTTCTTAGCTGTTATTCCCCATCTGAGACTCACACATTCCACAATTTATGTATTTTTTACCTGTGTGCTGTTCCAAGGCACACATGCCATGCACAGTGGTAAGAATTTGAGGGGAGCTTGGCTTAATGTATGACCCTGTTACCCATGGGAATTATGAGCCATCCTATAATAACTTATTTTGGGTCTGAGATTATTTCCATCTCTTAAGAAGATCTCCCTTACAAGAACCATTTCTTAATTTAGTTCTGTTTCTTGGACATCTTCATTCGCAAGTTTTTGGTTGTTGTTTAATACAAGGCATTAAAAAGCAGGTTCACACCCAACTATTAACCACTTGATGTATCCAGACATTAGCTAATAAGGTAAAAATTAATATGTTGAAAGAAATTCTAATGGTCTGGGTTTGTCCTCAGAGGCCATCTTAAATGCACACAGGATTCTTTGCTGTCACTGTTACATCAAGTACACCCCAAATCACCAATCTCCAGTCGATTTGGCTCAATTCCACTGAGAGATCAAGTACATCAGCCCCTGCAAAGCCATGAGATCCATCTGCTTTCAGCAGGGCTCATTAGCCCCTGCTCAGCACTCCCAGCACCATCACACAAACATGCTACAGATAGAAAACCTAGTTATCTTCTGGAGAAACACTGGGCTGTGAAGATAACTCACAGATATTATTTCTTATGATAGTGGATTCTTTAAAGCATTGCTTGCACAAGACCGCTATTTCCTGTGTCAGACCCCATTTCCCCCCCCAAAAAACCCTCAGACCTGAACTTCTCTCTCACCCTATCTCCCCTAGATTAAATCAGAAGAACGTTAATGGAATGGCATGGGCACTACAATTGCATTTCTCTTTGGAGAAACTGACTGGATAAGAGATCCATATTACTAAAGTCTTCATTTGCAGTCAGATTGCTTTCTCTGCTATTGCACTTCTTTTGACCCAGCCTTTCAAATGCTTGACTTCAGTGCTGAAGAGAATGAGAATAAAGACACAGATAAGGAGCTCATCAGATCATACATTTTCCCAAAGACACAGAGGGAAGAGAAGAACATATTTCTCAGAAGTCATTCAAATTTTGTTCCCTTGGAGGCTTCTGGGAGCTGCCTGTATTAAAATATTTTGGTTTATACCTCTGAAGTTTCAATACCAAAGGAAGTTTGATAGGTAGAATGAACTCTGTTCAAATGGGGAAAGAAACTTCATCTCTCACTGCTGTGCATTAAATAGCTGTTGCAGAAGAGCAGTAAGAGCCTGGTCACTTGTCCCAGCTTCATGCCCTGACCTGTATCAGAGTTGTGAATTCACAGCCTCAGTCCTGGCACAGTGGGTGATAGCTGGGGCTGTGGTAGGTCTTAGCCTCCAGATCTCACTTTCCTTTTTTTCTTCAGCATATTCAAGAGGCACATTCCTCCCTCTTGGAATATCACATCACTTTCCTTGGTTGCTCTTTAGGAACCTCAGTAGGTCTTGCCATCACCACCTCAAGTTCCCATCCCCACAGTGACAAAATGAGAAGTGCCTCACTTAAGCTACCATTCAGCCTCTAATATTATTACTGGTCAAATCAAAACCATCTCCAAAATGAACACACAATCCTTCAGATGTTAATATCAACCATTTCCCCCCCCAAAATCCAGCAGTAAGATCCAAATGTAAAATGCATTTGGAGTAAAGACGTGCTGTGATCTCATGGACAATCAGGGCTGTCTGCATGCCTTTCAGTTCACCTCACTAACACCCTCCTCTTATTTCCCTCACTCTGAAATACAAAACCAGAGCCTCCCACAGCTCCATAGTGCATCCTCTCAGAGCACACACAACTTTGCCAGACTGAGGGGTTTGTAGTGCTGGGCCTGCCTTTTCAAATACTCCGAGTTACACCAAGTTCAAGCTCCATGATCCCACTTGAAATTTTACCTGGGGACATGCCTGGATTTTCTCATGCAATGGGAGGATTTCTTCTCCTTCTTAACATGAGGGAGAACAATCATGTAAGGAAGAGAAAAAAGTTGTCTTCACATGAGAAACTTTATGGATGAGAAGCTGGGGATTAAATAAAACATTTTTATTTGTACTAAGACAATAAGAGTAACAGCCCTAAGCCTAATAAAAGAGAAAAAGTTGAAATAGAAGAGTACTCTGCATACTCACAGAGGAATATGCAATCTGTTAATGTGAAACAAAAATGAGGAAAAAGGATTACCTTTTGCTTCACTGTTTGGAAAGAGGCACAGAACATCCCTGGCTCTTTACAACCTGAAGGTGTACACTTGGAATTCTCTGAAGAGAATACTGAACAGGTTTTGCTCAGTACCTTTCTCCCCGTTTTTAATTCCACACCTGAATTCAGAGTGAGAAGGTGATTTTCCCACATACACTGGCCTACAGCTCAGCACCATGCTCTTCACCAGTACAACAGCTACCACCAGTTAACACAGACCAATGCTTGAGCTGGCAAATGCAGCCAGGATAAACTTGTCCCGCATTGTAACAACCCATAATTCAGTAAAGGCACATCCTGGCTATTTCTAAATTCTTTTAAGCTTATAGAGTCTCTTCCTGATATAACTGTATTGCTATTATATGTATCCTTATACATTTACGACAAACAAATTTACGATAAACAGAATCATGTATGTGAACTAAGTTTGCTCTTCTCACGAATGAGCCCTCTGCACTGTATGGCTCTCATCAATATTACACTTCCAGAGTCAATTATAAGCCCTTTATGTTTCCCTAGCAGGAAGGTTAAAATTCAATTCTCTTTTATTGCAGTTTGCAAATATAATATACTCTCCAGCTGGCTTGGAAAAGCTCTTCCATTAAATCATCTTGTGTGAGGCTGCTGGTGCCTCCTGACCCAACAACAAACCAACAATCCCATGCTTCCAGGGTATTTATTAGTTTGTTCCTTAAAGACAATAGTGATTTTACAATGGATTTATATTTTATTGAATTTTTGTTTTGTTGGTGGTTGAGTTTGTTGGGTTATTTTTGGTTTGATTTGTTATGCTGATTGTAATTTTTTTTTTTTAGTAAGGGCACAGCTATGCTTTTAAATTTAACATGTCTCCTAAAGGTTTTGTGTCAATGTCTTTTGTGTCTCTCCCTATTAAATCCATTGCTTGGCCCTTTTTTTTGTTCTCAGGGTTTAAAGTGTTTTTACTAGTAGAAAGTGATGTGCTTGCATAGCAGAGTTTGCTGTGCTGTTGAGCTGAGGCAAGGAGCCCAGAAAACCAGAGGAAAATAATCCAATGAAATCTATAATCTTCTCCTTTGCCCTCACCACAGCTCCAGAACATGGAATTACTGCACTCATTAGAATTGCCACTCATCTGCCCAGGGCCAGGACCAGGGCTGGTGGCTGCTGGAATGTATCACTTTGGTTTTCACTGGATATTCCTTTAGACAGGTGTATCTGCATTTTAAGAGTTAAGATGCATGCACTTGATATGTAATTATTGTATACAACAAACTTAAAATGGAGGGCACCGTTGTTGGTTCTTATTTTCTATGACTCAACAAATTTGTTACCTTGAGGTGCCAAACAGAGCTGTGAGCATGAGGGGGGGGGGGAAACAAAAAGGTCAGTTTTTCTACTACAGGAGTGTTTTCCTACTTCACAGAAACTCACTGAGTCTGACACCAATATATACTGTGTGCTGTTTTCCCCTCTCCAAGGTGTTATTTTTGTGAAAGGCCAAACCAGCACCTTTCCAGCAACATCTGTCAGCTGGGAAGACTGAGTATCTTTGGCATTTTCACAAGTAGGAACTACAGCACTGAAGAGAATAGGTATGGTACTGATGGTGCTGAGGGATGTCATAGGAAGCTGCATTGATAGGGAAATTCCAGAAACAGAAGTGCAGATAATAAAACACTTTCCAAAGGGGAAAATGTGACCTGCTTCTTCTAGATGCCTGTCCTTGGCTGACCTTTTTCTAAAGAGTCCAATTAATATTCCTATAAACCTTATTAGCCACGCTGTCTTGGTGGGTGGATCTTCCCCTGCTATCAGAAAGGATCATTCTCTAGGGATGCTCAAGGCCATCAAAGCCTTCTCTTGCCAACACAAAATTGCTGTTGTTTTCATGAGGTCTTACTGCTCCCAGCAGTGGCAGAGAATTCTTCCCTTCTCTTCCTTTAAAGAAATGAGTGAATGAACACCTTACACAGTGCTTAGCCTTAGGAGAGCTTAGTTAACAATTGCTGTGGAGAAAGCACCATATTTTTACCTGCAGGACTGCAATGACTCTGTTTTCCCAAATTTACCACATGGTTAGGCACAATAAGCACTGGCAGCTGACAGGTCAGCATGGCACCAGGACAGGACAGGTCTTTTCTCCTGAGAATCTCTGTGAAGGTCAGGGTTGAAGTGGGCAGCAAATAAATCTGCTTCTCCATACAACCCCCTCATTCTAGTTAGAGGGGAAGCAAATGCTTCCCTACAGCTTGCTAAAGGCACAGGGTCAAATATGTCACCGCAGTAAGAAAATTAGAAAATTCAGCTCTTTAATGAGAAACTATTTACCATGGCTCTTTCTGGCTCTCTATTATTCCTGCTCATTATTTCTACCCTGTCAGCATGCAATGGGACCGAGCTCCCCACCATACAGTGGCTGATACCCCACAGACAGCAGTTGAGGGTTTCAGTACTGCCCTTCAAGATTAGAACATTTCTTGGAGCATGTCAAATAGGGGATGTTAATCCATGAAGTTTTAGGCTAGCACTTTCTGACTGGTACTCTTTTATGTAGATAGGGCTGGTACAGAGCTAGGAAAAACCCTCCCCTTCACATCTGAAAAACAGAAGATTAAGTTCAATGCAAAGAGTTTGTCCCTCAGCATATAAAAATGCATTGCCTTAAATTTGTGATGTAAACTTGAAATCTCTGTGAGACATGAATAACAGCGTTTAGCTGTGAATTTGACTGCAAGTAACAGAATAGAACTTTCTCTCCAGAGAGCTGTAAGGTGCGACTGAGACATCCCCAGCCCCTTCGCCTTTAAAATGCCATGGGAGCAGCCAGGCTTTCGGCAGAACACCTTATCTGCTCTCCAAAGCTGTGACTCTTCATCCTTTCCCTACCAAGCCCCAGGGGATTGCTTACTTAGCACACACCAGAGGCAATGGCTAGGGGCGAGCAGCCTCTGCAGCCAGGAAAGCCCAGTAGGGAGCAGAGGCAATTCCCCTCCACACACAGAAGCTCCGGCGCGGATTCCTGCTGAGCAGAGGAGCTTCTGAGAGAGCCATGTGTGCCCGGGGACAGCAGCCACTCGCTCGGGGCTGAAGAGCAATGCAGTAAGTGACTCGGATATTGCAGCAGGCACCGGCACCCGGGCTTCAGCGGGAGCCAGAGCCTCGCAGCTTGTGCTGGGGAGGGAAACAATAACCTCCAGTCCGGGAGCAGCGTCAGGGCTGCAGGATTCCGTTGTTGTTATTTCCAATGAGGTGGAGGGATGGAGGGGAGATGCGGTGACAGTGGCAGTCCCCACGCTGCGATGTGTGTATTGCGGGGGAGCGCTCGCCTCACGGTCCGGGGCTGAACTAGTACCATTAGCTTTGTGGATGCTCTCTAGAGTCAGTTTTGACTCTGCTTAAACAGCGATGGTGCTCAATAACTTAATATCACTATGTTTGCATGCTCTTTCCTAATTACAGCAAGCTTTCTTTGCCTGGGTGCAAACTATTTGCTGAACTATGGCTCTAATACTGGATTTCTAGGGACTGTGCTGTGGGGTAAGGAGAAACTGTAGATTGCAACTGTGTGAATGAGTGCCTCGATGATGAATAATACTTTCATTTGACTTCAGCAAGTATGGCTAATTTCTAGCTTGAGGTAAATACTACAGTATGACCTGAAGCAGCAGATGCTTTTTGGTACTTAGATGTTCATAAGCAGGACTTTATCACTGTGTTTGTTTAGCTTTTCTTAAGATACAAGTGTTATGTTCCTATACTCTGCAGTAACAAAGTATTGGGTACATTTTCACTGGGTGGGAGAGGGTAAGCATGATTGAAAGTTTGGATTCAATGAAGGGGGATTTTTTTTCCCCCGATAGTTTATATAGTTTGCCAAATTCAGGCAGTAGTTCAGGCAGTAATTGTGGGCCTTTGGAAGAAACTGTGCAACATTTAAAGCAAATTTGGCTCTGTAGCATTCAGTCTGTTCATTCAGGGACTAATATTAAGCTGTATTCCCCTGGTTGCTTCTACAGAATTCACAATGACTTATGAGGCTCTGGCTTTAGAATAACTGCATGTCTTGAGAACCACTGCCATTTTGGGTTTCAGGCACGTTTAACTCCTTAAGGCAGTTCTGTTTCAGAGAGCAGTGTGTGCAAGTGCCAAAAGTTAGGGATTATTTTATTGCTGTTCAGTCAAATGTCAGCATTAAATAGCCATCGATCTCACTTAAAGGAACACGAATGAAAGCAGTCTTAAATTTTCTAGATCAATTTGGTTTTAGAAGTTGATGTTTATTTAGTTATTTTAAACTACTGGGATGCATATAGGAAGTCTTTACATAATGAAGAAAATTTCTTTTTATAACTGTCATTTTAGTTTTAAGCAAAATTTGTAGTGTCCCTGTATTAAAATGGATAATTCTCTGAAATTAAACAAACTAGGTTCAGTTTCTTCTGCAAGAGTTTTTTCAAGGATTCTGCTAGAGATGTGTATATGTTTAGGTCTTAGCACAACTAGGAACTCTGAGAAGTGACCTAGAAGTTGTGGGTAGCTTTCCACTCCTATGCAACATACATGTATTGGGGACTTTTCTCCTCAAGGCTAACGTTTGGGCACTCATTTCCTCCAACATAGCAGGCAAGAGAATTTTCTCCTTTTTGCCTAACAAAACCCTTGTGACATATGGTGCTGCTGAGCTGGAATCATTAAGGTAATGAGCAATTAATAAGCAATAACTTGCCTTCATTAGCTGCACAACTTTGAAGATGGACAAATCTACAAGGAGGTTGAATAGCATCTGGTTCTGATCTGCTCCCCTCTTCCTGCTTCCTTCATCTCAGCTTCTCCTTTCCTGTTCATGAACACTTGGTGGGTTTTTAGTTGCTCTCACTGAAGGATCTGAGCTTAAGACAAGTGCAGTTTTCCCAGTTAACAATCAGTGTACATGTCATCTGTCCACATTTGCTCCATCTAGATAGCCAGTAAAGGCAATAATGAATTTGGAACATAAAGAGATTTATTACAAATTATTTTTGGAGGAGCATTATAAAACCTAGTATTGATTTATCTATCATTGGGAAATAGCAGAGATTTCACCTGCAACTAGGATGAACTCAGAACACATGTTATCATCAGACATTTTCAGGTAAACTAATTCTGGGAATTTAACTGTGTGCAAATTATTTTCTCTGAGGAACAAAATGGGGGGAGGAAAATAAATGCAAGCAAGAGTTGATGCTGGAAAGATACTGGATTCATGATGAGAATCACTAGAGGAAGAGAAAGATTATAGCTGATTTTTTATGCCTTATTACAATCCCAAGTCTCTAATCAATATGTGTTTCCTGAACTGGAACCTTGGAGTTATTTGCCAGATATGATTGTTCATGTCAAATTCAAAATGGAGAACACTGGGTATAAAATCTAATTACTTAGCAGTCTGAAGCAAGTGTATGAGTAAACAAATGTTCTCACTTTTTCATCCTGTCTTCTAAAAAATCTCTGGCAGGAGCCTTGCCTCATAAGTCAAGTTCACTGTGTTGCATTGTAGTCTTAGAGAAATACATCCAAAAGGAGGTTTACTGATTTTATCCTACATTGCCAGCAATAAGCTGCAAGTCAACTTAATTAATCCACAGTGGTTGCTCAACATTTGTCATTACCTGAACTACTTCAACCTACAACATTGTATCTCTACCACTTTTTCACATGCAGAAGAATTGATGTTTGCTTGAAACGTGAAACACATCTTGTCATTTAAGCACCAGAGACAAAACTTCCAGAACTAAACCACATAAAATAACATAACAGTGGGTGGATAAACATCCTCCATAATTTTGAAGCACAGTGTAACTGTGTCATAGTTACAACCAGGAAGCCATGGTGCAGACAATATTCCATTAGAAGCTGCCACATTTACCACATTCTCAAAGAGAGAAGATGAGCTGTATTTGTACAAGAAATAGAGAAGTTTTGAACCATCATGTTGATAAAGAAAAAGCCTTATGTCTAGTGATGTCCATAGTTAATAGCTTCTTTCTGACTATGGAGGGAAGGAGATTTCCCCCTTTTTCTGTTATTCAAGGGTAGACTTTCTGACTGAGTCAACTACTTAGATATGCTGCCTAATAACTATTTTATTCATATGTATCCAAACAAATCTCTTAGAATCTTCATTATACTTATCTACATCAAGATCAAATTTAATTGAAACTCTAAAAATTGCTCAAATATCTGCTTAAACACTTCATTTTCAACAACAAAAGTACTATGACGTTATTTGCTACTGGTGCTTCTTACCAAGGGCAATTAATGAATGCTTTGTAATTGCTACAGTTAAAAATATTTTCTTTACCACGGTGACTATCTTTGCTTTCCACATCCACACAAGTCCCCAGGACCTACTGTGCATACAGCAGCAGTGCAGTAGCATTCAAGGAGGATTAAAGGACTAAGATTGAGTACTTTCTAAATACTGCTGCTGCCTGAGCTGTTGTTTTAAACTGACACTAAGTTGATGTTCTTGGCTCTTCCAAATACTGTTCAAAATATATACCTATGCACCCAAAACACATACAGAATTAGCAAAAAAAATAGAGCACAATCTTTCTAAGTACCTTCAACAAAGTACACCCACAAGGCAGTTTGACCTTCAAGAGATACAGACATCTATGATTCCTCCACCTTTTGTACTGTCCCCTAAAGATTTAGACAAGAATTCTGGAATCTGGCTTTCTCAAAGATAGTTCAATGCACTGAACTTTAAAATAAGGCTGTGAATGTATGCATCCTAATAATCTTGGAAGATCAATGACTGGCTGAAAATCAGGTATCTGATTTTCTCTGAAACATCACCTGGAGGAGACTCCAAATGCCATGGGCTCAGTTCTGAATCTTCATGAGCTCTTTCATGGGACCTTTAATGGTCTTTTAATTCCCCTTTTCAGCATAAATACAAAGGAAACAGCATGTGAACTGCACAAGTTTGCTTGAACAATGGCTGCAAAGACACTCACCTTTTTTCAACATTATTTTGGCATTTAAATTTCAAATCTTTTTTTTGTCTAGCTCTGCCCAGACTAAGCCCCTGGGGGTCCCATCCACAGTTATTCCAAATTCAGGGGAGTCAGCCAGAGAGATTCCTAGACAGGAAGAACATTATATCCCCAGTGTCACTCAGTACTTTGTTCAGAGGGAAAGATGAGGAAATGAGACAGAAGGTTGCTGAAAACACAGATGCTCACATTTGTTCTGCTAGAAGCAGAAAAAGGATTTATTTCTTTTTATCATAAATCACAGGTTTTCTCTTATTACTTTGCTTTAGATTTTCAATCAGTGCTGATGGCTGTGAGGAACCACATGCTCAAGCAAATCAAAATTATCTGGTGGAAAAGCCTCTTATTTCACTCCCTGCCCCATCTAATTGATTTCATGATTAGTGGAGATTTTGCTGTATTACATTGATTTTGTACCATAAATGTGTCCAGAGTAGCCAGTGCCACCCATCTAATTTTTGTTTCTGTATTTAAATTCAAATTCTCACTCTCTTGGTCAGCATCACCAATATATCTATGACTTCTTACCAGATAACCATCTCACACCATATGTTGCAGAATTGTTCTGGATTTTCTCCAGCTTAGTTTAAAATTCAGCCCTCGGTCTGAGCATAATTCAGGAGCAGATAGAGTAATAGATCATTTTTTCAGCATCACTTGGAGGCATTAACTGTTTGTCACATTGAGTCTTGGCATATTGATTCCAGTTCCTCCACTACAAAAGTGAAGCATCTGGTCAGTGGAGACACCCAAATAATTCAGTGATCCTCATGCTTTCTTTATTGGGGAAAATCAGGGGAAAGAATAAGGCAAATCATTACATCGGAGTGGCTGAACAGTGATTGCTCACTTTTGGCAAGGACTTCTAAAAATTCTAGTGGGAGCCATAAACCAGAAGCCACATCAGAGTCTGAAAAACAGTAGGATTGAAGAAGAGGAAACCTTAACCTTCAACACAGTTTCCTGACAAAAACTGTGTCCCCCCCCCCAAATGTCCCACTGAGGAGACTCCCACTGACTTTGGATCAGAACCTAAGAGACTTCTATCAAAGGCATATTGAGAAATGTTTTTGTAATCTCCAGCTACTTGGATTTGCAAAAGTCACTGTGTTTGTGATGCAGAAAAAAGGAATAAATAAATCCTGATCTTGCAGTCATTCCCCTTCATGAGCAGGCCTCTCTTGTGTCACCAGCCAGTCTTTCATCAGGGTTTGTTTGCCTAAGTCCTTGCACATGCATTAAAGATTTATAACAGGGCTGTTATAGACAACGAAGTTATGAGCTGTCCTGTTGTTTTCTAATGGTGGTTTGATTTAAATTCCATGTGGAACAAAAGAAATAATATTTTTCAAAGTTGAATGAGAGCATAATACAAGCACAAATAAGGTTTGATCACGGATGGAATTGAAGTAGACAGAATAACATTTTTTATGAAGAAATACTGTGCCAAGAGAGAAGGGTTTATATAGCACTCCATAGCCTGGGATTTGATTTTGACTGCCCTTTAGACATTCTTAGATCCCTAAATGCAGCCCACTGCAGCAAACCAGCACAGGGATATGAGTTTTTCCTCAGCATTTGCTTCATATAATCCTCATAAAAATGAGATTTTGGTTAAGAAATAATAAGTGCATACAAATGAGGCAGTATCTCTCAGAGAAACAAAACACAAAAAAACCAATAAATCAAGATTTGGAATGAAAATTAAAGCAGCATATATGCCACAGGAAGGTTTCCTTGAACAGTATTTAGCACTAGAGCAGTAAATTGTCTTTAATCTAAAAGAAAAAGCAATGTGCCACCTGAATAGGTCCCAGCTGGATATACCTGCCAGTTGAGAAAAGAACTGACCATTTCAGTAAGCAGCCAGAGGAAAGGCATATTTCAGGTTCCATGGACAAAGCTTGGACAGAAATGGTCACAGGAATAGCCAATATTAGCATCCATTTCTAAACCTATCCTGTAACACCATGGCTGACTGAAAAGATATTGTCTAGCTGTTTGGAAGCACAGTCCATGCAGAAAACACCACTATTTATAAGAGAAAGAGTCTGAATTACACTGAAATAACAAGAGTAGTTGTATACACAAAGAGATGCAAAACTTAGGGTTTATCTTTGGGGTTTTCACCAGCTTCCCTTCAAAATAACTACTAAAGAGGACTTGAGACCCACTGTAGCCCACAGACAACACAAAATGTATGTAGTTTTTATCAACAGTATGAAAGGAATATACTGATTTTCTTACAAAACAAAGGGCACTCAAATCTACTCTATTCTCTTAGCTACGGATGTGCCACCTCTGCGCTTCCCTCCTTGAGCTTGTAGACCTGAAGAAGTAGTACCTTATCTGCTCTCTTCCCCTGCCCTGGATGAATCATAGAATCATAGAATAGTTTGGGTTGGAAGGGACCTTAAAGATCATCGAGTTCCAACCCCCCTGCCATAGGCAGGGACACCTCCCACTAGACCAGGCTGCCCAGTGCCCTGTCCAGCCTAGTCTTGAACACCTCCAGAGATGGGGCATCCACAACCTCCCTGGGCAACCTGTTCCAGTAGTTCACCACCCTCACTGTAAAGAATTTCTTTCTTATGTCTAGTCTAAATCTATCCCCCTCTAATTTATATCCATTGTTTCTAGTCCTCCCATCCGATATTATGTTAAAAATTCCTTCCCCTGCCTTTCTGTAGGACCCCCTCAGGTACTGATAAGTTACTATGAGGTCCCCTCTGAGCCTTCTCTTCTCCAGGCTGAACAACCCCAACTCCTTCAGCCTGTGAAGGAAGCAGAGATTAAATATAACCAAGATTGAGCTAAAACGTGCAATGTGAGTGAGCACAACAGCTTTTTTTTTGGTTGTCCTACAGCCAGAATCTTGCTCTAAAAGTTATGTTTTCAGGTGATACTTGATCAAACAGTCACTTGTTCATTAGAACACACTTGGACTGACTTTTAGCTTCTTTTTAATTTGGTTGAGGCTAAAACGATGAATGTACCAAGCACGAAACCATCTCTCCAGTGGTATTACCCTGGTTTTCCAGTACTTGGACTTGCTATACACATAGCTGCTGAAACCTATCAAGCTCCACATTACTGCCAAAGGATCAGTCTCAGCGTTTGTGGGCAGTAGACTTACCATTGCTTTTGTAGCAAGTTTGTCCCATGGATTCAAAATTAAAGTGCACAATCACACCACCCTCAAACCCTATTATACATGCTCCAGTGACTTCCCTGGGCTGCCTGGTAACAGAGGATGTCATTGTATTCTCCTTAGTTAAAATTCACAGAAGTTACTGTTTAAATCCAAAAGACTATTTATATAAGCAAACTACAGGTGTGATCAACCCAGGCTGAGATTTTTATGAAGTTTTTGATGTGGTGGGTTAAACTTTCTTGGGTTTCTATGATGAACTAAAAGCCTATGGACAGTCTCAATGTGTCTCAGCTGACAAGAGATAATTCCTAAAGATGCAATTCCTTGATTACTTGCTTTCTGAAAAGCATAACCCCACTATACTGCAAGTGTAATTCTACTAAGTTTTGCTGTTTCCATGACAGCAAAGATATCAACATTAGCTCTGCTAGAAATAGTCAGATTTGGAAGCCACTTTCAGGTGAATAAAGAGTTCACCTTTGAAGCTTTTCATCACAAGGAAACATGAATCTCCCTAAGCCTTGGCCAACTGGACACAGATTTTATAGGACAGCACAGCAGAGGCCCCAGTAAGCTGACTCC
Organism: Turnix velox; assembly: GCA_013400935.1. NCBI lineage: Eukaryota > Metazoa > Chordata > Aves > Charadriiformes > Turnicidae > Turnix > Turnix velox. Next base: position 132,641 of record VZTY01029379.1, read on the forward strand.
AGCACAGGAATTGGAAGGAATGAATTTTGCTTCTAATGGAAGTTTTTGTGGAGTCAACATTTTCTAAGAAGCAGAGGACAGAGAGTTTCAGCAAGGTTGATGCATACACTTTGTGACACTCTGGGTCATGAAGGGGTAATCCTAAATCCAACTGAGCCAGATGAACTTGCAGTGGTCTTGCAGCCCACTCTCGCCACATGCATGACTTAAGTGATGCTGTGGGACTTAGACCATAGTCTCTCTGTGGGCAGGTGAGTGTAAGAGACTGTCAGAATACACACACACACATTCAAACACCCCACTTTTTTTCCCACTATCTGATTTTCTGCAATCCTTGCTACTCATCTACCAAAGGTAAAGCTTCTGTGTGAATGGTATGTGTGTGCTGAGACAGGGAACAATTTTGCCTGCTTTTGGTTGTTCGAACTGAAACACTTTTTTAAAGGAATCCTTCAGGAGAGAAAATCTATGATGTTCCATTGCCTTGGGACACAAAACTGCACAGATCTCTGTTCATATTTTGGACATGGTGCAGAATTGCTCTGTGATGATTTCCCATCTCGTAGCAAGATAAATATTGAGTTTTCTTATTTGCATGTGGATATCTCTTTGCAGCTTAAGCAACTACCTGCAAATCATTAATGCCCACAGCAATTTTTAAGAATCAAGAAGGAGAGAAGGAAATAACACCGACACTTTAAGCAGAATTTTATCCATTGGTTTTGGTAAGAATGGGATATTCTGTATAAACAAAGTCTTGTTTCCTTATTTGTGCAGGGATCAGAGCTTTCTTCTCTCCTGACAATTCATTCCTGTAATCTCCTTATGTTCCTACAATTAAAACCTTTGGCTAAATTGAGAGATCACTTAATTGACAATTTAAGCAAGACATTAGTAAACACAACTGGAGGCAGTGGAACAAGTAACCCCTCCAAGCAAGAAAAACATTAAGCAACAGGAAGTCTGAACTACATCACCTACTACATTTTATGCTTTTTTTACTGTTTCTTGCAATGACTTGCAAGTTATACCTTGATCTAGTTAAAAATGTCCCTGCTTATTGCAGAGGGGTTGGATGAGATGACCTTTAAAAGTCTCTTCCAGCCCAAGACATTCTATGATTTTCTTATACTGAGTTAGTGATTTGCAAAATACATGGCACTCAGGTCTATTCTAAGGAGATCTTTGATATTTGCCAGTGATGAGCTCAGGACAGAGGAGCTGCATATAGAACTGCATGGCTGGAGGGCACTGAGAGTTTGCACGCAGCCAGGAGAGCAAAGTACCAAGGTAGAGACTTGAGATGGGCTAAGTGACCTTGTTTCAGGGCATGTAAGAATCCTCAAAGTGGCTCTGAATCAGAAGAAAACATCTTGTGAAGTACAAGGTGAATGGTGTTACAGAACCTTAACTGAGAAATCACACCACAGCTACTTCTAGGTAACTCCTCCTGAGAAATAGGGACACCTTCCACAATACAAGCAGAATGCTGCTTAGAGTCAGAAATAGCTGCAGCTAACAGCAGTGTCTTGTCTGAAGTACTGACCAGGTTGTCCTGAGCAGTCTCAGAAACTTGAGAAGGAGCCATCCCTGACACTATCTTACCTCTGTGCATGGAGAGTGGGCAGAGGAAGCTGAAACATTTTTGGCCAATCAATATAGTAAGTCTCATTTTAGCAAAGGAAACCCAAGGCTGCAAAACCCCAGGGCCAGAGCAGCAGCACCCAAAGCTCCCTGAACTTCAGAGGGGAAGGAATTCTTCTAAGGCACCACCCAAGAGCTGCAGCTTCTCTGTTTGCATACTTTCCTTGCTATCTTTTCCCTCCTCTTCATCCCACAATGCAACATAGTTTCTTTCCCATCAAATTTCTGAAAAAAAATGTAATGAGGAAGAGGAAAGTTTCTCCACTAGCTCTATTAAATTCACTTGTTCTCCTACAAGAGAAGGATCTTTGTACAGAGCAGCCCCCCTGGAGTATTGCGTCCTNATTCTTTACAGTGAGGGTGGTGAAATACTGGAACAGGTTGCCCAGGGAGGTTGTGGATGCCCCCTCTCTGGAGGTGTTCAAGACTAGGCTGGACAGGGCACTGGGCAGCCTGGTCTAGTGGGAGGTGTCCCTGCCTGTGGCAGGGGGGTTGGAACTCGATGATCTTTGAGGTCCCTTCCGACCCAAACTATTCTATGATTCTATGATTCTATACAATTGGAAACAATTTTATTACAAAACTGTCCACTAGCACTTTTCTGAAATATCTAGAGTTCCATGGCACAGGGAAAGTCAGCATTTTTAGAGAAGTCTAAGCCATAAACCAGAGTAGTAACTGTCAGGGGAGAAATAAGAATAGCTGTTCCTTCAAGAGTTTTTGAGTGATTAGACTAATTTTCAACCTTTCATGTACATGATCTATTATTTAATATCCCACCTCACTCCGTATCAGCAAACAACATCTTTCTATTCTAAACTTTTGTTTTTTCCTCCATTATTGATGCATTTCTCTCTAAAATAATGGATTTTTTGCAAAATGCTTCTGTAAGAGAGAACAGAAAGCAGGAGGCAGCTGCAAACAAGGCTTCAGGTGGCTGTGGCAGTGCCCCTGAGTGCAATGCCTCATCACTGCTGCTATTTGAGCATATTCCTCACCTTGAAAGTCAAATCAAAGAGAATTTTAAAACAAGGAATGGAATTAGGAGGCCAGAGATCTAGGGGTGAGGAAAGTTAGATCTGATCCAGTATTTACTAGGATGAGTGAAATCAGAATTAGGCTCTTAATCACCATCTCTACATTCATTCCCATATTAGTATTATGACAAAATAAAAATCAGTCAATGCTGTAACTACAATCTTATGTCAGTGGGGAAGGGAAGAGTCAAGTTTCTACAAGGTTTTGGATTCTCTCATATGACATATGGGCTAACACTTGCTTGTTTTTTCCACTGGATCTCATTACAAGATTATCTTAGTGAATTTTACCCCCATGATTTGAAGAACTGAATATGAAAAACCTATTTCTGAACAGATTTTCTAGGCAAAGTTGTCTGTTTTCTGTACTTATATTTTCTTCTGGTTGTATTATCACTTCCTTTTTCTTCCAGTTTCTCCTCTTATAGTTCATTCTCTTTTTTCCCACAGAGCCCTGGCTAACACAAACTTGTAGTGGATTAATGTGTCATTAAATGAACCCATAAATAAACCAGGATGCAGGTTATTTAATAACTAGTAAAGTCCCTGTTAAAACATTTAGCAAGTGATCATGAGTTTGAATGAAAAATAGCCTCACTTTCAAAATAACAAAGACAATTCTCCAAATATCTACCTCAGATTTTTAGATCCCAGTAACTTTGAGAAGATACTGTTTACGAATGTGAGCTGAGTGTAAAACTTGGTGTCATTTACCTGCAAACCTTCTCAAATAGGCAATGTTTGCTTAGAGACCAGAACAACTGCAGGGACTCTGAAAGGGTGCTGTGAAAAGCACTGCTCCATGAAGTCCTTGCTGGAAACTGTTTAGAAAAGGAGCTTGTGAAGGAATAAAGGCACTTTTTTAACCAGGCTGAAAAAAGGGGGATAAAGAAACAGTTTCCAATTGCTGGAAGTAAAAAAAAAAGGTGAGCAAGTGCATGCAGAGGGGAAACACTATTTTCCTTTGCAAAGGGGAAGGAATGATGAGCAGGTGCTCAAGAAAACACTTCTGTGTGAAGAAAGATTTGTATATAATCAACTTCTGTTTGACAAATAGCTGTTGCCAACTTATTTTCATGCAAGCCAATGCTGCTTTCCCTGCTTGAGTGACAGAGCAATAATAAATACATTTATTATTCATTAAATGGCATCAAACTACTTCAATATGCCTCAGCATTTCTGAGGAGTGTTCGAATTGCAGCAATACAACACCCTTCTCACCTAATTTGATGTATTAACAGCTATTTATTATAGTTTGTGCTATAAACTGTCTGTGTGCTGGAAGGGGAAGAGTAATTTTCTTCTCTGTGCATTACAGCCAAGCCATAGATGGAAAAGCAGAAGCTCATCTTGCTGAAGGATAGGACCAGACATTTCCAGGTGGAATGGAGAATCACTGAGGTATCCCAGAGACAATCCATTATACACACCTCAGCTCTTCCATGTTTTAAAATAGGATTAATAAAATTCACCAAGCTTGAAATGTGGAAAATTTCTAAAGTAAAGAGATCCAAGGACAGATGCTTTAATATCTTCATGCATTGTTTTCTGTGAGAGTTTGGGTTTGTTTTTTTTTTTAATCTCTATACATATAGATTTTAAAAAGAAAGGAAAGAGGAATCAAAAATATTTACACCTTTGGTTTTGTCTCCTTGCTTGTTAAGAAGCAAGTCTTCACACTGCTGTCTTAACTGGCCACAGGGTCCCAGCCTACATTTGCACGATGGAGAGCTCTGCATAGCATTTATCTGACTACTGCCACACACCAAAGGAGATGGAAGATGATTTATGGACCTTGTTCTTTATGGGGATAAATAAGGACAGAATTATGCCTAGCTCACTGTGTCCCAAATAATTCCTTGAGGTTATAAACTTTGTACAGCACTGCCTTACCAAAGGTTTGTTTCTGCCAGCATAAGAGCAATGCAAAGGGAGCTAACTGAAGCAGAATTCACAGGGAATATACATAGTGCTGTGGGGGATGAATTTATCTGCAACTGAATTATATCAGCCATGGAGAGAAACGAAGTTTTATTCCCCCAGTTAATTCTCAGTGCTTCCAATTAAATAAAAATGGATTTTGTTACTGTCACCCAGTGCAGCATTTGGCAGACTGTATCTACAGAGTCCTGAAAGGTTTAGAACACAAATTAATCTGAAAGCTAAGTAGTTTTTACTTTAAAGATTAGCACTTGAAACATCTAATAGCAATTACCAATACTCTGTCCTCTTATATACACAGAGAGAAACCATTCATTGATCTAAAAGGAAGCTGCAATACAACAAACAGTGAAAGGGGGATGCTCCAGCCTTTAACCAGCATGTGACTGCTGCCACCCTTGAAGAGAATTCAGGGACACTACAGGTGTGGTCCTATATGGCTAACTCTGGCAGCAACACCTCACCAAGATGCAAAATAAAGCTGAAAATTAATATGCAAGTCCATTGATATTATTTACTGCATATCTCCCACACAAGAAAATGGAACAATGTGGTTCTAAAGGATGATTCTCAGCTTGTGCTATCTTTTGAGCCTTAGCAGTGAAAGAATTACCCTTCTAAGAACTAAAGTTGATTTTATCATTTACTTAACACCAGTGCATTTCCAAACTAAAAATGGAATACAAATCTACTTGCTATAACCCTGGCCAAAGGCTTATGGCAAGGAGCTCTCTTTTTGGTATGTTAACTCTTAGCTGTCATAGCTGTATAATAACATCAGGCACTGGAAAACTGGCTGGTTTTTGGGGCAAATGCTACTGCAGTGGCTGTAGAGGCTGTAGTCTCAGTAAGCACAAGATAGGATTTACCATTTGGTTATAAAAAGAAGGAGTCCAATATTTGTAAATAAAATGCTCTGAAAAGGTTCTGTGCTGGGAGGGCAAACCTTCCAAAATAGATTTCCAACTGCTTGGTCCAAGTGCACAGAGGTCTTCGATGTTTCTGCAAGCAGCAAGACAAATACCCATTGATTTCAGTTTCTAATGACTGCTAGGTCAGGCTTCCTATATATTTGCTTAATTGATTCCTCTGACCTTCCTTCTGTTTAATACTCAGGATGACAAACTTCCATTTTACCAGCTGCTTGGATGGAGCACTTATGTCAAAGGCTTCATATTAATTTACTGAGCGAGTTATTTCTAGACATTTTTTTTGCAAGTATGCCTGGTCAGCAAAGATTTATGATTTGTTTTTTTCACCACAATCTGATATCATTTTTCACATGGATATAAATGAATGGACACACATTGACCTACAGGAAGGAGATGGTTACTGGTTCATGAGGGAATAATCTGAATTCCAGGGAGGATTTCAGATAAACACATTAATGTTTAAGGTTGGAAAGTGATTAGCAGTGCTTCAGTTTCCTTCCTTAATGTTTGCTAGCAGAAGTGGAGACTGCAAAGAGCAGTAATGTGCTGTGGAGAGTCTGTAATGGCAGGGTATTCTCGGTGCCATCCAGCAGAACAGGCAAATACTTAGGGCATATGTATAAGTCTGACAGTATTAGTTGGATTTAGGTTAAAAGTGAAAGGCACAGGAATAGATTGGATCCCAAATCCTTCCTGAGAACCTCTGTTCTCATTAAAGTCAATGATTATTTATGAACCCAAGCCCAGTTATGTACCATGGCCTCACTGCTTTACCTCTCTAGGCTGCATCTTTAAAGTCAGATACCTGCTTCAGCCCTTAGGTGAAAATTGCATTCAGAGAAGTGATCTACAATTAAAATATCAACCTGACTCTTCCCTACTTGCAAATGAAATCTGTTTTGACAACAGATTGACACAAGACTCACCTGAAACAGCCTAGAGCTTGATGGATTGTGTGATTTAATGCTCTGCAATTAAAAGACAAAAACCCAGAGATGCTGCCTTTCAAATGAGCACAGAAAAGTTCTACCAGGGTTCTGGTGTCTGCCTGCACAACAGTAAACTGGAGCAGCTGCCATACTACTTCAGGGAAAAATATTTATCCAGTCAATGATTTATTTATTCTGCATAAAGGAGGCAGGATAGAACTGGGGGCTGGTATCACCATAATTATGCTATTATTTTTAATTAATATTGAAAAGCCTATACTGCAGCCAACTTCAAGGCACTTCAGAAGCCCACTTCTCATTCTCGGGCTGCAGAACAAAAGCCTTCTGTCTAGACAAGAGTAGGATAAAGAATATTTTCATTCTAGGACCCTACAGAAAACTAGTTTTCCCAGAATCTTCCAAAACGGACTCATGATTTTACTGCCTTGTCTTCAAGGGGAGACATTCAGGGGTTTTTAACTCCCATTTCTTAAAACAGAAATATAATCCAAGTTTGCATCAGAACAGTTGGAGGCCCAAGTCTGAAGATCCCACGAAAGGGGAATTCAGTCCTATCTCTATAGTTCTGTAACTCAATACCTAAAGAGCTCCCTCACCCAAATGACCAGGGAGAAAAAAAGATTGCTTCCATCCATGCATCCAAAGCTTCCCAGCACATCTGGCCTTGTGCCCCCTCCCAGACCTGCTCTGGGTATTGAGTGCTAAGTTTTTTTACCCCTTTTCAGAGGTAAAACAACATTGATTTATATACTAAAGACTGGGCATTATGACAGATGGAGAGAAGGTAAAGGAGAGAGCAGCTGGGCACAATAACTTCAGCTCTGAAGTAATTTCCTGACCACTAACTTCTACCTCTTTGGAATAGCTGAACTTTACACAACCACTGGAAGAGTCTCCTTCAGCTCATGCAGGAGATAAAAGCTAAAAGCCACAGGTATATCACTATTATTCACTGACTGGGTCAGTGAGGCAGAGGCAGGTGACTCGCAGGCCCAAGTGATAATGTCTGACTTGTGGGAAGCCACAGGAATTCAAAGCTGCCTGACCCAAAGTGGCCATTGCCAACTGCAGCTCATCCTATTGCAATGGTAGAACCCTATGTTGAATTAAGTCCTTAATAGAAACAGTCTTCAGAAGCTATTTTAATCAATTAAGAATAGTCAGACCCATTAGTGCATGGTTGCCATCATCTACTTATTATGTATTTAAAGGGCAATTACAGAAAGGGAAAAAAAAAAGCACTCATTTTCTGTTGAACTCTTTTTACTCAAGTGAATGAAGTCTGCTTCTCATCTGCATTCAGAGCCCCAGCTGCTTCCTGGCTGAAACAGATCCTGTAAGCTTTTTATATCCAGTAGCAATGCAGCAATGCCATATGTGAGGGTGGGGTGTGTGTGGGAGCTGGGATGTCTCCTGGCTCCTGAATTATCAGGCTGTTCCAAGTTCCAGAATCTTTCCCAGGTTGGTGATTCATGAGGTAGCAAAGAACCTAGATGCAGTTCCTAGGCTAAGTTTTCAGGCTTAGAAAAGCAATGTTTCTTCTCAAGCTTAAAAAAAAAGAGGAGGGAGAAGAAAGGAAGATGGTTTTTAGAGTCCCATTCTATAACAGAGCAGATCTCTTGGGCTATTAGCTATCCAACAGGCTGGGGGTAATGTATAGTGATGGAATTTTCCTAAATATATATAAATAGTAAACTGTCACACTTCCACTGGAAGAAGCCAAATTTGTAGGAGGAACAAGTTATTACCCTTTAAAATACATCTGACTTCAATGATTCAACCATCTACATACAGAAAACATCTGAAATTCAAGGCAAAGCATGAGAACTCACAAATGTTCATATCCCCTAAATGGTATCAGTGCAAGTCACTCCTGGCAATTAGCTTTGCCAGGAGACTGGAAATAGAAAGAAATGGAGGGGAGTCCCTGCAGCACAAGCCAGCAGATACACGTACCAGAGAGTGTGTGGTAAGGATGTCCCCAGCTGAAGAAAGCAGATAATTTCTGACCATTGCTCCTACATTGTCATTTGATGGACAGATATGCACAGCCTAGCTATATTTCACCAGAGTGTTAATGCAGTTTCAAGGTTATATTTATAAGCAGCCTGGCAAATGCTTTAATTGGTAACCACTGCAGAAGGTCACCAAGGAAAAAACCCAACATACTCCAGTATGGCATTCAGGAGACTGCTTCATAAGCTTCGAGGAGTTTTGATTTGGGAGAAAACAGTTATCAGGTCTTAAGACTTCTCTAAAACCTCGTGACTTTAAACTATGCTTTCAGTAGAAGCTAAAAGAATAATTGGAACACTGTTCATTGTGGAAAAGCTTGAATTTTCATGCTGGTACTATCATACATAAACACCTCCTACTAAAAATTACACATCAATAGAACTAGCTGTATTGAACATCAGAGAACTGCTGGCACTTAGATTTCAAAGTCAAAACTCTGCTTGGACTTCCCTTTGAGAAAATGAAGACTTTATTAGTTGGCAGAGAAGGGGAGGTGATACCAAGGGGATTTTGGCTTGGGAATGCAGTGTTCTAGCTAGAGCACCCTTTCTGGAAGAAAGGCTTTCCTCAGCAATAAAGTCCAGCAGGGTTTCCTGCACCTTCTTGTCTGCTCTCAGATCTGGTTTTACCAAGACCTAGGAAGGTGTTGAGAGCGTTCCTCCAGACCTGTGGACCCATCCAACCATGCACAAACCTTGGTGTCTTTTCTCCGTGTAGTCAGCAGTGAGTCAGTGTGTGGCACTTGCAAAGAAGAAAAGTAGGGGAGGTGGAAGAAGGATAAAGTTTGTGCTTGTCATGTTGTTGCAAAATATGGGAAGTGCCAAGTGCAGGCTGTCAGTTTCTATAGCACTCTGGTTTCATAGATAGGCATCTCAGAAGCACTGGTTATCTTTACTCAGCCAGAATATCACATTGTGTCCCAATCTCTCCAGACCAGATGTCCATAGGAATAACCCTGCCAGAAAGATGATATTTTTCAGGTGCCTCTATTTAGGTTAGCCCCCAAATATTGGGTTGAAGTGGAGTGATAAGAAGTTTCTAGCTGCACACAGTCTGTCTGGTTGAAGTCAAGGCAGGTTTTATGGGGTGTTTTGTTATTAATTTCTCTAGAATTCATAGAATGGTTTGTGTTGGGAGGGACCTTAAAGACCATGTAGTTCCAACGCC
>VZTY01029379.1:142351-153731 GCA_013400935.1 Turnix velox
CCTATTAAATAGTCCTACCCCTGCCTTTCTCTAGGCCCCCTTCAGGTATTGATAAGTCACTATGAGGTCCCCTGAGCCTTTCCTCCTCCAGGCTGAACAACCCCAACTCCTTCAGCCTATCCACTGCCAGCACAGCATTCACAAAACTAATTTAGTTCAAGGATGCTCACAGTCCAGTTAATGCAAGATAAAACATTATTCTTCAGTGGGTAAAAGTCAAAGCAAGGTATCAAGCAAAGCACAGAGCATATTTTAACATGCCCATAAAGTGCTACTTTTAGTTTAGTGCCAGGTTAGTGTTTATATCCTGCTTTTGAACACTGCAGTTGAAATGTTCATTCAACCCAGGAAAAGATGTCCCAGGTAGCTCTAGAGTATGAGCCCTGTTCCTCACTCAGGGTATCATCACATGCATCAGGTGGTGGACCAGCAGCCTCTTCAGCCTCCTTCCCACACTCTCAACATAGAATCATAGAATTGTTTGGGTTGGAAGGGACCTTAAAGATTGTATAGTTCCAACCCTCTGCCAACCACATGTTTTTCTGCTTTGAGTCTCTAAGTGTAAGACCTGTATTTTAAAGAAGCCCTAGGCTACTTCCCATTGCTGTTTCTCCCTCCCAAATAGTGTGGGTGCAGTTGGGGTAGCCATGTATCACTTTGAGTTAGTAACTCCTTTCACCTTATTCTGGAAAAATACTAAAGGTCACATGATCTTATTTGCCTTCCTTTGGAAGTAATAACTCTTAAACTCTGCAGAAACTGAAGTCTGTGCATCCTCATTAAAAGTGATGGAAGCGTTTTGCTCTGAGCAGCCAGCTTGAGGCAAATCGGGGGTCCTTGCTTTAGCCTGAGGTAAAGAATCACTGTCACCTGCATTAGCTCTCACCACACCAAACCTGAACATTGCCCACACCTTTGCACTGCAGACAGTACACAGTATCATTTTTGAGTCAATAAAAAAATACCACACAAAAAATTACAGGAGTTTTTAGTAAAGAGAAAACCATTTTCTTCCAGTTGCTACAAGGAGATAATTCTTCATGTAATCTGCAGTAACAAGGGAGGAGATCATGGCCTTTGTTATTTCTGTGACTCAGCTGATGTCAGAAACACTGAAAAATCTATGAAAATCAGTTGCCTTTGTAAATCTAAGAGAATACCTACACCAAACCATAGTTTTAAAGGCTCTTTCTTATACTTCCCAGTCAAATCCCTGGTTTAAGAAATCCAAGTGCTGCTAGCACAAGGGCAGGAGAAGCTTCTGAACCCAGCAGTAATGGAATGGCTCCAGGTGGAACTGCAGCTGAGCAACAGAAAAGCTGAATGTGCCATCCTTCCAGATGCTCCCAGACTCAGTGGTGGCACACTGAACCTGTGGGAGATCTGGACTCATTCCTTAGCCTGACACACTGCACTAGGACTGTCTATAAGACCTTGCAGGGAAAATATTCCAAGGGTTAGGAAAGTTTTTGAAGATTCTCTTCAGTGAATACATAAATATAAAGGGACAGAGTTAGAGTTAAACGAGAAGCACACATTAGTTGCACAGAGAGGATGCTCCCTCCTTGAAAGTGTTTAAGGCCAGGCTGGACAAGACACTGAGCAACCTGGACTAGTGGGAGGTGTCCAAACTAGGGGCTTTGGAACTAGATGGTCTTTAAGGTCCCTTCCAACACAAATGATTCTAGAATTCTATGGTTCTAAATGTATTAGAACTATATTCCTCAAGCATATAAATAGAAAACTGAGACAAAAATTATAGAAGATCTTTAATTATTACCTCTTTTAATGGCAGGTTTCCACATGTAAGCTGGAAAAGAAAAACATCAGCAATCAAAGAAATAAGAACATAAGAAATAGGTTGCTGGGTCAGATCGGTAGTCCATCCAGCCCAGTAGTCCATCCCTGGGAGTGTGAAGAATTGATTAGGGATATCAAAAAGCCTGGTCACATTTGGCTGTTCATTCTGTAACATCCACAACTGTTGTGGAAAGGAAGGTTTAAGAAAACCCTCCGCTTAGTGCTCTCAGTGTCTACTTGACAGATGTCCAAAACTCATTCAACCCCTTTGGAGCCTCCAGTCTTCCATTGCAAGAAGTTTCAGGAAGTCACTACTTGCTGAATGAAGAAATACCATTTTCTGTTTCCATCATTTCCTACTCATTCCATTGAATTCCTCAAGTATCTTTATTTTGAAAACTGGTAAATTTTATTTGGGAAGAAACAATTTTCCCACCCATTAGATCTGTGATCTTATATGGCTCAAACATATTCTTTTTCCCCCAAAATGAAGAGTCACATCTTCAGGCACTCAGCTGGCAACTCACCATCCTATTGGCCATCATAAGGAGTTCTCCTTAGAGAGCTAAAAGAAAGTGTCTATTCCTCAGCATGCTGAATTACTTCCAAATTACAATAATTCTAGTCCACCAGAAACCAAAAATAATGGTGCCCAGAAGGGTAAGGAATAAATCAGTATTTAGGCCTGGAACATTCAAGCACATTCATAAGTTAGTGTGATCCCTGCAAGGGATAAGAGACTTTCCAAATTGCTGAGTCAGTTCAGACAAACCCTCAGTGATCCCTGCACATTAGGGTCACTTAAAAACCTTCCTTGTAGCTAATGGCTCATTAATAAGGTATTGGCTGTACAGGACTGTCAGATCCTGTGCCAGAAACAGTCTTTTATAAATTGAACATGTACAAAAGTTCTGTCAGTCTGGTTCCAAATGATCCACTGAGAGGCTACTGATGTAGCTGAAGGTGTGGAGACAGGATATAATTGCACACAATCTTTTAAATCAAAGGCTACACTTCCAGTAATCCACTGCAGTGACAAAGAAAACAACATCAGGCTGTAATACATGGCTGGAATCAAAGCTCTGCTTGGTACAGTCTTAATTAAAGAGTGCTTCTGACTACAAGTTTTGTGGAATACTCAATGAGCTTCCAGCTGAGGAAAGGACCTTTCATAGTGTGATGAAATAGCTGCATGTGCACTTAACACATGATCAAAAAAAAAACCCAACCAAATAGGTAAAACTAAACTTGGCAATTTTATAGCTACAGTTTGGGATGAGAGGGAGTAATTAAAGGCATTAATTACCCCCAAAACTTCAAGGACAAAGATAAGTCCAAAGCCATCACTGGCACAGATCAGAGCCGCTGCAGGGATGTTGCATTACAGCCTGGCTTGCAGCAGCACCCAGTGTTTTGGGTGGTCAAGGACTAGACTTGGAGGTAACCCTGGAAGTACACCCCCAGAAACAAGAACATCCAGGGTAAGAGCCATTGAGTGGTCTTTCACCCCTTGAAAAGTCTTCAATCCCAGGCTGTGGTCACTAAGTCAAGATTCTGCCCATCTCATGCCACCAAAGCCATACAGAAAGCAGCCAATTGCTTTACTGTTCTCAGAGATCATTTTTGTCTGTTCTCTGTCTTTGATGAAACACAGGCTGTATTTTACACCCATCCATCTGGCACTTCTCAAATACATCCTGCCACTAAAAGATACTCAAAATTTCCAAGTTTTTGTCACCTCGCCATATGAATGAATTATAGTGTAATGACCTGTCACTGAGGTCAAACAAGTTTAACTATATTTGCACAGGCTGCTCTTTGCCAGCTTCAGTGCCAAAAAATAGTCTTGGATACGTTTGTTTTAGTACAAGATACACCCCACGTGTCCTGTGAAGGACAAGAGAAAGACCATGAACAGCTGGGACTTAAGATCCTGACTGATCCTCACTCTTCTGAGCAATAGGCCATTTATCCTTTCACCCAGCCTTACTTGGTGACACATGGAATTTGGAAGCTGCTGTATTTGTTATCTACCTGCAGAGCTGGAGACTGGAGTTCAATTATCCTTAAACTCTTATCAGGATCCCTCTCTCCAGCCAGAGCTGTCATGGCAATGTAATGCATGTCCTGCCTCAAGGTTTTTGGTTCATTGGTAATAAAAAATCATCTGGCCTCTCTCTCAAGGAAGACACAATCCATCCCCACTGGGAGACAGTTGAAAATACAGTTTATCTTGATGCCAACTGGATCCTGATCAGAAAGATGCTTTGTGCACTGTTCACGTGCAGCATTGTAGAGAAAAGGGAGAGTGCCTGAAAAAAGGGAGAATTTTTGTGATGTAGAATTGTTTGGCTGGTCACACTGATTCCAGATGGTGCTTCAGGCATTCACTCTTTGAAAATGAGCCAATTTTCATTCTCCCAGTTCTTAAAGTAGCAAGAAAAAAACCCTGCTCTCTTGAGAAAAGAGCATTGGGAAAAAACTAGTAATGATCTTTCTACTTCTCCTGTTGGCAAATTATTCCCAAAATTAGCTAACATGCTGCAATAATTCTGGCTTTCCAGCGGGATTGAGTGAAAAGCAGTGAGCTTGTCTGGATGCCTCCTGCAGCAGGAACCACTGCTCCCTGGAGCAGTCCTGACCCAGACTCATATCAGATCATCTAGGGCCTTAATTTCCGATATTGAATTTTATTTTTTCTTCTCCAGTTCCTCTTTTTAAGTAGGGTTGGTTTTTGACAATGTTTTCTAAGGGTTTTTCATGCTTACTTAACAACATTTCTGGGCTTTGGGACTGTTCCTTCTAAAAGTCTGGTTTTGCCTAGGGACCTGGCAGCAGAAGTTGAGCAAACTGCAACATAGAATCATAGAATCATAGAATAGTTTGGGTTGNCAGGTAGGAGGCTTACCAGAGATGGGTTGATGGTTGGGCTTGATGATCTCAAAGGTCCCTTCCAACCTTGGTGATTATTATGATGAAATTAAGATAGAATGTATTTCACCTCTAGACCACCACAAAGAAACATGTTAAGTAGGATCCAAGCACAAGCTCCCAACTTCTGCATCCAGACCATCCTCACTGTCCCCTTCTCAAGCTCTGCTCCAGCAGGGACTGAGGATACAAACAATAAAAGGCTGACACACACTCCAGTATCACCATCTGCAGCTTTGAAGTCAAGGAAACCACTGGAAGACTTCAGGGTCTGCTGTGGGGCAGGGGGAGCAGGATGGAGCTGGTTGACCACCATGAGAGGCTGTGGATGCCCTCTCTCTGGAGGTGTTCAAGACCAGGCTGGACAAGGCACTGAGCAGCCTGATCTAGTGGGAGGTGTCCCTGCCTATGGCAGGGGAGTTGGAACTCTATGATCTTTAAGGTCCCTTCCAACCCAAACTATTCTATGATTCTATGATTCTGTCCTTAGTGGCCCTTAGATGCACTGAAAAAGAGCAGCGTCTGTGAAGGGAGCCCAGTATAAAACTTGTATCATTTCATTTTGAACCACACCAAACTCTGGACACTGAACTTTTATTTTACTTTTTTTATTTAATCAAATCCCTCTCCCCACAAAGTACTGAAGTATCTGAGAAAAGTCTGTTTTAAAAAAGCTTAATAATTAGCTATCAATATGGATTGATGAGTATTTGCACACACAAAGCTTACAGCTTTCACTGTAGCAAAGTTTATCTACCTTTTTATGCTGTTTTGCCACCAAGCTATTAAATTAATGCCTTCTTGAGGAGGATTTCCCTTAATTAGTGATAATTCAATTTCCATTTAAAAAAAGAAATCAATTTAGAAATTAGGCAGAGCCAAGGTCTGTGGCAGTTCTACAGGTGTTATCCACAACACCTTGCCTCAAACATCAAAACCTTGGTACAGCCTGGGGCTGATCCAGGTATATGCAGCTTTTCAAGATGAAAGAGCAAAAGATGTTTCTGAGAAATATCCTGCAAGTTGGAGTATTGGTAATCACCACAAGGTAAATATGCATATAAAGAGGAGTTGCTCTTCTACCTCAGAGTGCAGCTTGCTGGGGCTTTTTTTTTTTTTTTGAAGTTTTTTTAATAAGTCAATGAAAGCTTCAGGAGTGGGGAAAAAAATGTTTTTCTATTTTCCTCCCTGTCAGCTTTGCTGCAGTGAAAGATTTCCACATAGCTTTGCTTCTACTTCTCCTGGCCAACAGCCATGGTTTAATTTATAAAATAACTGACAGGACCAACAGGAATGTTTTCTCCTTCTGCAGGATTTAAACAGCAGGGAGTTTAAACAGCAGATACTCTGTTAAAATGAGTTCATATCATATCTAGTCAGACTTTACAAGCTTTGGATTAAAAGCCAAAGCCATTTATTTCTTTGAGACTCCATTGCATGTCCCCACTCACCATGATGAAAGGGGATGTGCACACTGTGCATCAGAGCATTGAGTGATGAGGAGGATAGAGACAGATATTCCTTCTCAGCCTCATTTGAACTTTTCATATCACAGGTATTACTTTGCACTTTCACAGCATCATCTATTAAAGGATTTCAGCACCTGATGATTCAAATGCTCCCAGCAGCCCCTGGGTGGAAGTGAGTGCTGCAAGGAGTCAAACCATGTCAGAGAATCACTGCATCCCTCTCCACCCACAGCAGAACCAGAAATAGGAAATCAAAGAAATGGCCCTGTAGCCTGCACAGGAGGATGCTTTCCTTTTCCCAGGGCTGGGCAACCAGCTCCTATATTGCTTGCAGCCTAATCAGCTGAGGACAATAGTGGGGAGATGCAGCAGAAACCTCTGAACTGGGCTCTGAGGGAGCACCGAGTGTTCTTTCTTATCTTTCCTCTTGTGAAGCAGCTAATACAACACCACTATGATCAGAGTCCTACCAAACCTACCCTTGTTTAGCAAATATTAGTTGCTGAAGTCCTGGTACTTCCCAATGCTGTGCCCAGTAGCCAGCAACTCATAATATCCATCGCTGATTCTACTTCACTTTAACTCTCAACTACAATTTCCAGTGTCTGAAAAAAGCTCCTAGATATCCCCAGGCTTTCACTTCAAAGTTTACTCAAGGATTATCCACTCAAGTTAAACTTCAAGAAACTGAAGGTGCTTCTCTCCCCAGCATACAAACTGTCCATCATTCACTCAGTAGTTCTAAACAGCTACTTGCTCCCAAGCACAACCATCTATTATTGTCCTCCTTTTGTTAACAAGCAATACCACATGCTCCTCAAGTGAGTGAGAAATTATTTGATTTAGGATGCTCTGAAAATATAAGCAGCCCAGAGTTATTTTGTGTCTATGTTGGAACTTTGTCTCAATGAAGATTAATGTTACTCTTGCCATGGGGTTATGTAAGAAGGAAACATTTGTGCAACAGCAATTTTTAACACTGGGCCACAATTGATTTATGTGTTTAGTTGTTTTCAGCTTTTTGGTAACCGATAAATGATGTCTTTAGCCTTCAAAGGGAATACCAACATCCACTAATTTATGACTGGCTAACAGCAAGAGTGTTGAGAGAAGATTATTTGTCTCTTGACCATATCTGAGTGAGTGAGATGGAATAAATGAGTTTGTATGAACTGAGCATAAAGATGGGGAGTCAATATGTAAAGTAAGCAAAAAAATAACAAACATGGTTAAAACAAAAGATTAAACTTGCCTGTGTGCTACAGTTATGAAGGAGAAATGGTGCTCATAGGGAGCCAGAGTTTCTGAAATGAAGTATTGATTTTCTGCTGACAGAACTGTAAGCATAAAAGGACAATTAAATTTTAAATGAAGGTAGTGATCATATTATTGCTCTCTGGATATAGAAAGAAGCTCATCTGTCTATATCTTATCTACAGCATTTGACTGTGCTCAGAGGCAGTGAGTTTTCCAATCAAAGTTGATTGTTAAGAATAGTAGAGTATGATTAAATGTCTGGAACCCTCTTTCATAGATTTGAACTTCAGATTGAAGGTGAGCTCATTTGACACACAAAAATATATTCCTGAAGCAGCACTTCACCTTACTGCTAGTACTAATACCCTTCCTCCCTTGCCTGAGGAACCCAGTACTAACAGCTCCCCTTGCCTTGGATCTGTGGGCATCTGACTCCTGTCCTTCCCTCCATCCCACATCTTAAAACTCCTTTCTATACCAGCATCTCAGAGGAAACATCCCAACAGGCATCATGAAAATAATCAGGCCAGTTCTTACCACCTCATAGTTTTAATTAGTACAACCTCCTCTTCAGCAGCTTTGACGAGTATCTCACCCTGCCACTGCTCCAATTAGTTCTGCAGTCATCAGCTCCCTGTCCCTTCCTTCAGAGCTTCCCACAGACACATCTGAGCCGTTTCCCCCCTTCAAGGGCCACAACGGCTTCTCCACAGCTCTTCCCACCATCTATCTCCATTCCCAAAAGGCCATTCTGTGCTTGCCTTTGTTTCAGCATCTGTCACTTGGTCAAAAACCAAATTCCCTTCACAAATGGGAGGAGCCTTCAGGAGCTATCTGCAAAGTAAACCTCACTATTCCTGCTGTTACTCAAGATGTTGGGCCAATAGCACTGAGTCCTCAGCTGTTACCTGTCTCACCATGAACTCTCCAAGCCAAATATTGTGTTTTCTTCTTAGCCTGTAAATTCCACTGTCCACTATGGCCATGCAGCATCACACATGCTTGAGTGCCAGGTCAGTCTCTCATAGAACATGAGGAGTTTGAAGAAACCTTCAAAGGCCATCTAGTACTAATGCTCTGCAGTGAGCAGGGACATCTTGCACTAGATCAGGTTGCTCAGAGCCTCACGAAGCCTGGCCTTTAACATCTCCAGCCTTAGTTAGGGCTCTAAGCATGGAAATTCATCAGACATTGAGTTTCCCTAGAAGGGAAACAAGCACTTTTTACCCTTTTCCTAACTGGGGTGGGATGCTGGGTTTGAGGAGGTCAAAACAATAAGGTGTGTTCTCTGGGCCAGAAGAAATTCCAGGGAGTCCTCAAAATTAGGTGGGGAAATGGTCTTGTGAGCCAACAAGTTTTATGAGTTAGTCTGGTTGGAATTATTTTGCATGCACATTAAAAAGAATATAATCTTAAATAAGAATGAAAAATTAAAATAATTACTAGTTTAAAAGCTGGTATATCAGTTCAGATTAAACAAATAGTTTTGTTAAAACAATTGAAAAGTTAGGCTTCAATTCTGGACTCAGCTGTAATACTGTATTTAAAAAATAATTCAAAAAACTAAAGGTGCAGACTCCTGATCGGCATCAGTTAAGATCTGGTTGATTTTTTAATGTAAATTCAATATGAGGGTTTTTTGCTTTTTTAAGAAGCAATAGGGATATGATGACTTTGAGCTCAGACACTTCTCTTTGTATCACAAATGCTCTTCTGGGGAATGCCTGAGAAATAAATCCATCTTGCCTATGACTGTATCCAATTGCCTCAGGCTGTCACTGGAGCAATTCCCAAGTGCTTCACGAATCTGTAACGCCCACATCCTGCTTGGTGAGCAATGAAGAATTATTTTTTTAATTTTTTTTTTCCCCTCCCCAGAACACAGCAGTGAGAAGAACTGCTTCCAGGTCTTGGTGGCCATGAACCTGAGTGGAACCTGAACGCCGATAAAGCCACATGGATGAACAAAACTTCAAAAATATGACTACAGTCAGGATTTTAACTCCACAATGCTGCTATGCTGGGATGTGACAGGCTTCCAACTCGGGTCTGGAAGGTAGGGATCTGCTTGCATCTATGAAATCACAGTTTTCCATCCCTCCCCTTCCTGCACATCTATTGGTTTTGGAAAAGACAGCAGAGGAAAAATAAATAATGCCTTGAAATATATCCTATGGGTTGAGAGGAGCGGAAACATGATTAACAAGAATAGCTTTAGATCAACTCTCTGCAATATATGTGGGACCTTATTGACTTGTATTTAAAGTGACAGTGCCAAGATTGTCAAGTTTGAAGAAAAAAAACCCCCACATTTTGAAATGTCTTGTATAAGTAAGAATGATAGTGAAATACAGCCACACTGGTTAACATAAGCATTATATAGAATATAACAGAGCTGGGATATGAAAGAGGATGCCAACTTAACTCTACTTGTCTGCATAAGGTCATAAAACCAGAAACATATCCTCTGTTCACAGAATGTGAGGAACTAGAAGGGACCTCAAGAGATCACGTAGTCCAGTTCCCTTGCCAGAGCAGGAGCACCCAGATCTGGTCACACAGGAACACATCCAGGTGGGGTTTGAATGTCTCCAGAGAAGGAGACCCCACACCCTCTCTGGGCAGCCTGTGCCAGCGTTCTGTCACCCTCACCATGAAAAAGCTTTTTCTTTTAAGTGTTCTGTGGGAATTTCTTGTGAAAAGAGCACTTGGAAACAAACAGACATAAAAAAAACCAACCCACCAAAAGCCAGCAAAGACCAAGTTCTTTATTCCCAAGCCACGGTCCCTGACTGTTGTTGCACAACTGCCAGGCCACAGGGGTTCTGGACTACACAAATGGCCAGACAAGAAGAAGCCACGGGGACCAGGGCATCAAAGCCAGATGAAGAGATGCAGCTGCTACCAGATCCTTGCCATTTGCAATCCACTGGGAGCCAAGTGCAGCACATCACTTTTCATACTGAATTACACTGCCCACCACAAAAAAGCCCATCTCCATCTCTGTTGCAACTGTAGAGACAGCAATTCCTCAGATACCATGACTATTACTACTTGCCACTGTCTGACCACCAAGCTCCCACAGAATGAAGTAATACACTAAGCTGCAGGTTTTAGGCCAATTTGTGAATTATTCCAGATGTCTAGAGAGTCCCACGGCCCTCTCCAAGGGGCTGCTTGCTCTGCCCATCTATTCTCAGAGCCATTAGAGGGGGAGAGGTTGTATTGAAACACCTGGGGATTTACAGAAGAGCATCCATTGATGGCATTGCTAAAATGTTTAAGAACCCAAACCAGGGATTGTCCTTCATATGCTGGCTTTGTTTAAACTAAATTGCATTTTCAACAAATATGAAGAAATTTTAAAAATATTCTACAGCTGGGTGCTGACAAGCTGGAAATAAGTAATTTTCTACAATTCAGCTGTTCAGGGAAAATTTAATCATTCAAGTGCAAAACTTTATGATTGTTTCTGCTTATTCCTCCTCTCCTCCCTTCTCCCCCCCCCCATAAATTGCCAACATCAGCTGTGCTGATAAATAGGAGCAAAGCATCTTGCACTGGTGCATCCAACAGGCAGATCCCAATCTGCAGCACTGCTGAAGGGTTTTCAGGAAATTAGATGTCAAACAGCATGTCCATGGTAAAAATCAGAGCTGGTCTTAGAAGGAACCAGCTGTGGTGAACACATGCAAATAACTCCTTCCACATCTAGAGGCCATCCCTTGCACATCTGTAGATGCCTGACCTAGAACAGCAGCATGTTCCAGCAATAATTCAATCTGGAGACAAATTCCTTGGACAGGAAATCCATTCTCCATCACTTATGAATAGCAGTCACAGCACAGGAATTTTACCAAGTTTATGGGAGGAGCAAAAGAGGGGCAGATAAGTGATTAACATAGAAATCAAGAATGTAATAA
>VZTY01029379.1:153786-178249 GCA_013400935.1 Turnix velox
TTTTTTTTTTAGGAAAAATATGCCCACTGAAAATACTGACTTTTTGGCAGAATGGTTCATCCTAAACTTGTAACCATTAGAATTCAAGCTGTCACTGTAATTTCTTAGGTGTTCTACAGCTTTGATGCTCTTTGCCTTCACTCTGCTCTTATGGGAAAACCTTCTGCCTGTCCTATCCTTTCCACTACACAGCAGGAGAGGGCAGAAGCAAGCAGAGGGAGGCAGCACTTGAACCACAGCTCCCATAACATTGTGCAACGCCATTCTGAGGAGAAAAATATCTAAGGGATGAATCTCTAGCTGAAAGCTCAGATCATTTCCCAAGTAAATGATTCATCTTGCAGTTTTTCCATTCAAGATTGTTAATGATAGACATTACCAGGTAGTTCTGATACTCTGCAGGAGGAACCTTAGTGTGAAATAGCACCACATTAGTCAGAATGTCATGAGGAAAGAGTCAGATCCATTCTTGGAGGACATTCACAGGAGAATTTCGGGAACTACTTGGGGTTTCATTAGTAGTTTTGATAACCTTTTTTTTTTCCCCCCTCATCTGTTCCACAAAAAAAGTTATTTCTACACTTAATACTCAGCCTTGCTGACGAAGTCCTGACTCTTCTTCACCAAAGGAAGTTATGAGATGTAATGCAAAAACATCTTGGCTTGTAAAATAGAATGGTAATAGAGTGCTCTGGGGGAAAAAAAATGCATTTTTGGTCAGGCCAGGTGAGCACTACAAGTCTGACATTGCTCCTCAGCAATTTCTTCACGAGTCCCTGAGTCCTTGCTGCTCCATCCTAACATTTCATTTAGCATGAATGGTAGGTAAATGTTGTATCTGCTTGATTGCAGTAACTTTGTGTCATTAGTTTCTGTTCCTTCTCCCTACTGCAGGGTCAGCTATTGCAGTAATTTCTGTGCTTTCAGAAAATTAAGAAAATCTGCTGTCCTTGTGCTTAAAATAGACTAGAGGGCCCAGCTGATTTATTCTTGCCTTGTGGGATCTAGGAGGTGGTGAAATTGGAAAACAATTTGAAAAGCAGTAAATTACGAGACAGAAGTAACTGTGAGCTTTTCAGATAAAAACCCCAGTTCACCCTGAGAAAAAAAATTCTCAGGACATGAGAGTGAGAGCTGTTCAAACAACATAACACTGCAAGAACACGATGCTCCAGCCAGATGTGAGCTGCTGCTGAAATGACCCTGCCAGTAGCATCAGCTCATTGGAAATGTAACCAAGAAAGCTTGATCATGTCAATGGAACTTCTACCCTGGATTTTCTCATTGCATTAGTGTAGTTACAAAGAGGAATCTAACCATTTCATACATGTGTCACACCATTCTCCTGATTACTTGGTATCTTCTTTCTTACCTCCAAGCAAAGCAGGGATCAGTTCTCAGATTGGTTGTTGCATTGCACATGAATGGCTGCTTTATTGTTGCTTTTTTAAAGGAGGCATTCCATACTCCTGCTTTTACAGCAGTACCCCCCAGCTTCTACTTTCCCCACCTGAACCCAAGGTCAGGAAGTTTCTGCCATCCTTGGAAGCAACTCAATTCCATGAATCAGGTCAGATCCTTTCCAACACCATCACACAAAGCATTTTGGTGTAAGCAGCTAATGAGCAATCCAGAGGCAAACTTGCAGAAGGAGAAAGGAGTCAATCTCTGCTAAAGCCATTTTGGTTATGGATTCAGACAATGAGGTCAGAAGAGACCTTCAGCTCCACAGAGTTCTGTGTCAGATAAAATGACCTTTGCATTAATCACATAATCCCCCGTATCTCTCCAAGTGAGAAAACACTGAAAGTTATATGGCTCCTAAAAATCTTCTATTGCCTGAAGAACCTGTGAACACCAGGGATTAAATGTTAAAGCAAATAAGTGTGCATAAATTTTCTCTTTACTTTGTGCCAGTGAAAAACAGGGAATATTTGGACAGAGGAAAATGTGGATAGAAAGAGCCTGCTCTGCCATTTGTCTGCTCTCTCACACCAGCAGAGGAAGTATTTTTTTGGTGATTGGGAAATGTTGAGACAAGAGCAGCATCTGTGCTTCTTAAGATAAAATACTTCAAGTAGACAGTGTTCATGCACCACAGCTTCTCCTTTCTCTGTTAAGACCCCTTTTTATTGTCTAGTATTTTAGGAGAGGCATTCATGGGCAATATTCAGGTGAAGGTGAGGTTTCTCCTGTTCACATCCCTCTCAAACTCAAACTATGACATTTCCAACAGGTTTATTACACATAATAAATATAAACATAACATATTTGCTGTCTCCAATTGTGCCCCGGAGTTTCCGCACACAGGCACCAATCACTCATGTCTCACATTGTTTGTTTTGCAGGTGGATGATGATGTTAGGAGCAAATATAGACCCAGATGAAGAGCGGCAGAAGCCATGGAGGGACCAACCCCAGAGCCTGCATACGTTGATGTGGACAAGGGACTGACCTTAGCATGTATTGTCTTCCTCTGCCTCTTCTTGATTGTGATGATTATTCGCTGTGCAAAAGTCATCATGGACCCGTACAGTGCCATCCCTACATCTACTTGGGAGGAGCAGCATCTAGATGACTGAAAAGACTTCACTAGACAAAGCCATAAAATGCTGCAACTTAGGAGGCCTTTTCCTACCAGGAAGGCCAACAATCCAACAGCCATTTTCAGAGAGGCAGGGCAATGGCAGTATCTCTGAGAGCACATAGTGTAAGAGATTCTCGATCAACAGATGAGGATCTCAGCAAGCCATTTTGGCAGCACAGTTTAATCCTATGCAGCAACCTTTATTTTACTGGAAACAGTTATCACTAACTCCCATAGCACAAGACTCTCTGTAACTTTCCTAATGTAACTCCTGATCTCACAGTTTGTCCTCCCTTCACTATCTTCCATAAAACCAGGGTAACCATTAGAATTTGGAAAAGCAACAAGGACATTTTGTCTCTCCTGGAAATAGATTGCTTCAACATTCAAGTCCAGGCTTGATGAGGCTTTAAACAACTTGATCTAGTTCAGGATGTCCCAGCTCACTGCAGGAGGGCTGGACTAGAGGGTCTTTGAAGGTCCCTTCCAACCCTATGATTCCATGATCTTCCTTGGTCATCATATTCGTGTTTTGAAAGATGCTCAGATTTTATAATTTTGTATCCCAGAGCACCATTAAGTAGAAGCTCTAAAGCATCTGTGGTTATGTAGGGTCATACAAGCAGATTTATTCTCAGCTCACTTGTTTCTTCACACACACTCCCCCTCTGCAGTTGTATTTCCAAAAAGCACACAGAGCACAGGTCCCAAGGGGGACGCAGACTGCTGTTGACCCCATAGCACCAATTTTACTGTGTCCTATTCAAACAGTAGCCATTTTGTCATGTCACAGGTTCATGTCTTAGCCAGATAGGCTTGGTGGCCACCAAAATTCCATGAAGCAGGGCTTGGACAGTGCTGGTTTCAACTACCTAGAACTTTTTCTACTTTCAAAGAGAAATTCTCCACTCAGCTCCATCCACCTTTTATTTCAGAAGTATCTCAGTGAGATGACACACAAATGGAATGATAAAGACAATAAGGAAGAACATCACTTCAAGCTTTCTCACTGAGACAGACCCCTCAGCACAACAGCTCCAGTAACACACAACAATACGCATTCTACCTCGGAAAAATTCAGCACCTTTAATCAGAGCTTTTTCCACAAATACCTTCAAATTAACCTTTTCCTAGGTGAATAGCTGTACATTTCTTTCTCTCTATTCATTAAAACAGCCATTATGCAAGAAAGTAAGTGAACAGGGGAACTTCAGAAATTTATTTTTACATTTTGAAGAGAGGGCGTTCACGGGATTCTGTTGTCCTCTATCCCCCAAATACTAAGCTTTGCTCACAGATGCCTTTTAAGAGACATGTATGGCTTAAGACATTGCAAGTAAACAATTGCTGAAGGGAGTCAGTTCTGCAACCACAACAAGCATCAAGAGCAAAGACTAAGCTGCAAGAAGGGCATTTCACTTCTTTCTCCTCTTCCTCACCATCCTATCTGATCTCCAGATTCTTTCCATAAGGCAATGCACAGCAGGTGAGAAAGGTGGAGCCAAGTCAGGACAAAGAAGCAGGACAGACTCTGTAGGTTACTATTCTCAGCTCCAACAGATTTGTTTGATGATTGCACAGGTCACTGCTTTATGTGCCTCAGTCTACTCATCAGTGAGATGAGTACAACAACACTAACTTGTCTCACGTTGTTTAGTCTGTCTCATAGCACCACTTGGAAAGCCTTAGACAGAGATACAGAAAAAAGGCATTGATTTACAATTCTTCCTTGTGAAACTAATGGGGAAGGACCTGAATCTCTGTCTACAGGGAAGGAAGTTCTCCACTGGCAGAAGACTTATCCAGACCTCCATTTACTCTCTCATAAGGATTGCTGCATTTTGAGTCATGCCAAGTGGTACCTGGCTTTGTTACATATTCCACTGATTTCTGAGGCCAGTCTGGATGTAAAGTGCTCAGCACTGATTACAGAGTTCCCAAAATAGCAGTCTGTGAGGCACGTGGAGTAGTTTTGCATGAGTCCTTTGCACTGCTCAATTTTTGCTAATCTCTATTGCAGGAGATCCCATTCTACTCAGGCAGGAGATTTGAGGATTGGCTTTAATCCTGCTATTCTCTACCAAGAGACATCTACTGCTTCAATTACCCACTGCTGATTGCTCATCAGGCAGTTATTTAGACTCAGTTTCTGATAGCCAGGTAATCACCAGTAGCAGGGCTTTTTTTTCAGCATTAACTTCACTGTTAATGTCTGCCATATTTTGAGCAGGAACTTTGGTCTCTCTCTATTCATGAATGTGTCCATCAGTACTATAGAAATGGATGTCCTGGCTTGGGAGAGATTACCCTTGGGACCAAAACCAGAGTCTGGAACCCAATTATTGTCATCAAATCTCAAGTCCCATCTCAATACTAGTGGTGTTACTTACAGAATAAACAAAACCCTACAAAATAAATCTATTTCCAGGCTAGAGAAGCTTTCAGTTTGCAGGTCACTTGGGTGCATTCACAGCTGATGCAGCTCAATAGCAAAGCCTGTCACTATTGCTCCCAGTGCCAATGCTCCTTTCAATGCTTATCTGCATGCAGAACTCTGGCTTTGTTACACAGCACCAAAAAGCCCCCGTTTGGCTCAGGACTCACACACATGTTTGAATGCAATGCTCTGAGCTGGCTGCTTGGCTACCAGAGACCAGGGCTGGTCGTGCTGTGTCCTTGGCACAGCAGTCCCTGCTGTTGTCCAAAGAAAATCTCCCCAAGCATCTACATATTCATTCCTAGCACTGTCACATGGCTGACTAAAATTTGCCATTTTTTTAATGTAGATAATGTAAATGCATTCCAATTTCTGCCTTCCCTGCAGATTACACACACACACGCCACCTCATCCCTCTAACCAAAAGCAATACTAAATACACCAAAAGCAGAAACATTCCCCTCCTTGCATTCACAGCCAGGACTTGCCCACAGGAGGTGGGTCACTGCAGCTCCTGCCAGATGCCCACAAAGCTGCACTGGCAACCAGAGAAAGGTCTGATTCATTGCTGGGCTTGGAAATCATCTCAGCTGCATGCAACAAGTGCCTCTGCTAGTTTTGGGTTCTCTTTTTTACCATTACACCATTTTACCAGCAATTGCACTCAGAGGAAATAATTCAAAACTTCTTGCCAACGTGCTTATCTGATGCAATAAAACAGCTTCAATGTGGAAACTCCTCTCCCTGTCTCTGTTGTGGTTCACTGCTAGCTGCCTGGACCTCTTAAAAACCACTCACAGCATGACTTTCAAGACAGATATAGATTCCCAAGACCCTTCCTTGAAGGATTGGGAACAGAGAATTTCTCCCTGTGCAGTCAGACTCTCTGGCTCTCAGGACAGAGCCAGTGGAGCTCCAACCTTTCCTGGGGCTCTGCTGGAAGATCAGCTCTTTCAGGTTATTCCCTGGGTGAGGAAGAGCTCAGTGCTGAGCAGAACTGGATTCAGTGGGGGGGACTGCAGCACACTATGTCAACCATTCATTACCAGTAACAAATTGCTCACCAAAAGAAAGAGGACCACTGAGAATGGAATTCTTCCCACTAACAACAAGAATGAAGAGCATGGGACATCTGTGGGTTCTTTTTGAAGAAGCCAGTGTCTGGAAGATGCCGAGTAAAAAGCTCCCAGGGTGCTCCTCTTGAAAATATGGAGACAAATTGCTAATGCTCTCATCTTGTAAGAGGGCTCTGTTGCCTGAAAGCTGGCTACTTTATAGCTCCTTGTCTCTGCAGCAGGTCCTCTGGCAGAAAGACCTTTGTGCCAGGACCTCTGTGCCTGCAACCCAGTTTTCCACAAAGACAAAATCCTACCAAGAGTCTATTAACTCTGTCCTCCTCAGCAGCAGAGCCTGGAGTCTGTGTTGCTCTCAGAGCAGCTACTCTGGCTAATATGAGATCAGACCTGAACTGAAGCCACAAGTGACTGAATTTGGGCAGACACCCTGGAGAACTGGGAGCAAAAGGGCTTTTCTGAAAGAAATGGGAATTGATGCTTATCTGGAAACTGCACAAATGATGCTGCTGCAGCTTGTGCCCTTCAAATGCATCCCCAGCTTGCAAGATCATTATATGGCTCAGTGGACAACTTCAGCCATGGAACTAGAGCTCAGAAGTCACATCAGCTCCGGACTTGGATTGTGAAAACATAGTGATCAGACTCCAGCAGAGAGGGTGGTGAGGACAACAGAATTCAGGTATCCAGCCAGTTTACTTTAGAAACTGGTTCTCCAGCTTCTAAAGAGTAAGCTTATGAAAAGTCACCACCTTCATCTCTCATGGGAGCCCCAAATTAAAACTTCCACGGACCCCAATAGATGCCAACCCCCCAGTGCTACCTGCAGTCCCCCAATAGCACTTGGTGCAAACTGAACCTACCCAGCCTTGAGCTTCTTCACCTGGATAGACCTGAGGACAACAGTGACACCGTGATCTGCACATCAATTAGGCATTATTAGGATGAGATTAGGCTGGAACAAAGAGTCAGACAAAGGACCCTCTTCCTCCCACCCCCCTCCAATCTTTTAGGTGAATACAAAAATGCAGAGTGATGCTCATGCACCAGTTCCCTCAATTCTCACCCAGCTCAGATCACAGTGGTGCTGGATCTGCACCAGCCATCAGCACAGCAATGGCTTTGGCTGAGCTGCTCTTGGGATGAAAACCCTGCTAAACACAGGCTGAAAAATTCACATTCCTCTTCACTCCCCACTCTTTAGCCTCTCTATCTCTGACCTTGTCAATCCAGATTTGCCAGACTCCAAACTATTTCTTTCTTCTGTCTTAGGGTTTATGTCTGAGGTTACATGATTTAAATAAAGCACATTATATCCTTGATTTTAACCATGCCTTAATTAATGCAACAATAGGAGTTTTTTAAACTGTTTTCATTAAAAGCATCTGATATTCTTTGGTCAGTCCTTGCTAGCCAGGAGGAAAACACTGCTCAACATACACTTTAAACCAACACATAATTTAAGATTCCCAGCTGCATCCATTTCCAGGGATCAACTCCATTCACAGTGGCATTAGAATGTTGAATGATACAATGCCTAGTTATCAAGCTCCATGTTTTGTGCCGGGGCTCAGCCAGGCAGTTCCCGAAGAGAAATCAGAAATCAATCAAAAATGTATTAAAGTTGCATTAAGTGTGCTGAAGCTGGAAATAAGGCAGAATTCTTAAAAATGTTTTATATTTGAGACTAATTGGATTTCTCAGACAGCAGCTGCATTGCCTCTGCAGAACAAACCAAGTGTCTGGTAGGAGCAAGCAGGGAGCAGAGCTGGGCAGCCCACCAGTCCCTCAGGCAAAGCCCAGGGCCACCCTGGAGCAGGATCCTGGGACAGGACTGCTCCAGAGCATCCATCACTCTGCAGGGAGCTGCCACTTCAGGTCCTGAACCCTGAAGCACATCTGCCCTGGGTCTGGCATGCACCAAGAAGGGGGGTAAGCAGCCCTCACATCTCCCAAACAGTCCCTTAATATTCACTGTCAACAGTGTTGATTCTACAATCTGACCCAAAGGTTGCTCAGCTGCCACCAGGAACTTTTGCTCCTGCAGCATTCCCCTTGGATATCAATTGTCCTCACCCCAGCTCTGTCACAGCTACCAATTAGAAAATACAAAGCAAACTGAGTAAAAATTAGAAAGCATGAGTCTGCAATTAAAACTTCATGGGAAAATAAAAAGGCACACATTAAGGCAAGGATGTTCTTGGGAGTGAAGAGACATGAGGAGGAAGAGCTCACAGCAGATGCGTATGGGGTAGTGTGGTGCCAGCACTTCAGCATGTCCCTCACGTACTTCCAAAGCATTCAATCAATTTTTAAGATTCCAAAAATGATCTTTCTTTCTCACAAAGCAGCAAATGCACGGACATCCTGAACAGAAGCAGCAATTGAGCCCGAGAAATGGCCTCCTGTCTTACCGCTTAAAGCCAGCATGAAATCACCTTCTAGTTCTCTCCTGCTTAACAGAGTCTCTGCCTTGACCCTAAATAGCTACAGAAAGAGTGTTTTACTTTGAGTTATTACTGCCTGATTAATGAAGGAATTATGAATATTGCTGATACAAGCGTTTTCAGCAAAACTAATTTTTTTCCATGATGTAGCACCCACTTCTAATTAGGATCTCTGCAGAAAATTATTTTTTGGTGAAGAATACCAAAAGACATTGTTTCCCTTAAATCCTGAAATATGCTTTAGGGGGTTATGCTGTGATTTTCTTTTGACATTTAATTACACCAACTGTGCTGTTATAAATTATATCCAGCATTTCCATTACACACCAGCCAGACAATACTTTGATCTATAAGAAAGCAGACCTTAAACAGCATCAAGCAGCAACTGCCCTTAGTTTTCTTAGCAGCAAAATAACCAAAACAAATGAACAGTTGTCCAGCAGTATGATTCATTGCACAAGTGACCACCCTGCAATAAGGCAACACAACACAGAAGCACCCCCTCCATCCCTCTAAGATTTTTCATCCAACATCTCAGTGTTACTCACCCCAATTTCACTCCTTCCAATGCAGGTCACCTCTGGGAACTGCTGCTCACTGTTGAACTCAAAACACTCAGCCATAAGAGGTATGTTCTGGGCATGGACAGAAGCTGTAGTTTCCATTTTGATATTCATTTCTCTTTTATCCTCTCATTAGGAAAGCAGGATCCCTCTTCCCACACAAGGTTGTGCAATTCTGGACAAGGCCTTCCAGGTGGCTGACACAGCAGACAGGTTTGGTTTGTCTGCTAGGCATCTGAATCTCCAAGGAGAAAACTCCTTTCCTACTCTCAGGTCCCAAAGCTGCTGCTATGACAGGGCAGAGGAAAAGAAGCTTGGGATTTAATCCCTTTTTTTTCTCTTCCCATTTTTATTGAAACCCAGGATGCGAGCAAACTTGTGAAAATAGATTTGAATTCAAATTAACAACCTCTAGAAGTACAGAGAGCTATGCTTGAATTCCTTTGAGGCAAAAGCTTCCAGAAGTGGAAAGTTCTATGTAGAAAAAGTCAAATCAATTGAAGTGGTACTTCAAAAATAAATACTTCTAAGCACCATGTCTGCATGCTGAGCTGAGAGCAACCAAGCACCTCCAGCTAACAGAGGCTCATCTTCTCACTCCTACCCTTCTCTCAGACGAAGCAAAGAGAACCATGAGCTTCAATTTAAAGGCCTAGATGCTAAGTAACCTCAGCTGTGTGGGTGAAAGACATGGGAGGTGCCCAGAGCACCTGGGTGTTTCCCAAAAATATCATTGGAGACTGCTTGCTGCCTTCCTGGGCATTGAGTGCTGCTGTGGCCATAGCCCTGCTCTTCCCAGGTACCAGCAATGACAAGTTTAGGACAGCACAGCACATTGCAGCAGAGATCTGCCTTTCACTTGCCCCTTGATACAGAGCTGAAGATAAAAACAGTAGTGGTGGCTCCAGACTTGCAGTGCTCATTCAGTTATGGACCACTCTTCTCTGTAGCAACCACCCAAATGAAGCCCACTACCTTCTCTTCAAGGTGAAAAGAAAGTGGCCTTGGGCATTAAAAAAAAAAGCATCTCTCCTTTTTTAGCATCTCCTTCTTTCTGGCCCCCATCCATGCAGCAGGCTGCAGATGTCTCTGAGCTCTGTCCTGAGCAAGGTTTTGGACTTGCTCCAGCTCACCTCTGAAACCTGCTCTCAGAGCTGTATCTGAGCTCCCTTCCAAAACATCTCCTCCTCCTGGGAACTTGTGACTTCTCCAGATGTCCCCAGTCTAAAGCAGCTCAGCACTGTCCCTTTTGGGGTCAGAAGGGAGACTTTACCACCTCTCACCAATCCCCAGAACACTGCAGGGTGCTTGCCAGATACTGGGGGCCATGGTAGTGGGATGGTAAACATGGCCACAGCGGGTGCAAAGCCACCCTCCTCCCTCAGAACTGAGGATATGGATGGCAGCCTGGCTCTGGGTTGGAACCCAGACTACTAGGATTTGTAGGTGGGTGTCACTTCCCTGACAGGGTTTGGTTTGCAGCATGGCTGTCAGACCACTGACCTTCCAGCCAGTCCAAGCAAGAAGCCCGATTTCCATTTGTCAGCAGCAATTGCAGAGGCAGGCTGGCTCTTAGTGAGAGGAATTCATTGTCCCACATACAGGGCTTCTTTTTGCTCTGCACAAAACCAGCAAAGAGCATTATTCTAAGGAGCATAACTGCACCTCCCTAGCTGCAAATGCTTTGCATCAAAACCCACAAGTGCTGACATGTTGCCCTGACATCTCCATTGGCTCTTGTCTCTCTGGGCACACCTCACATACTACGTTTCAAATACATAAAATATAGTGAAGTGTGACCCCACAGATCATTAAGGAAAGAAATGGAAACACAAGGCCATCACCCATTTCTCCCCTTGCCTAACCAGGTGCTGTTAAGTAGGAGAGTGCATAGGGGGGAAAGAGGGGCTGATTTTGAACAGCTGGGGAGGGGAGGAGTCTCCAGTGGAGCCCAGCTGTGTGGGATTTGGAGGAAAATGGGCTGGAAAAAGGCTGGTGTGGGGTAGGAGATAGGGATGAAGAGGGTTATGTGGAACCTGCCTTAGGCAAACTGAGAGGAAAAATGGAAGGACTTCAGTGTTCACCATGAGGGTGGTGAAACACTGGAACAGGTTGCTCAGAGATGTGGTGGAGGCCCCATCCCTGGAGACATCCATGGCCAGGCTTGCTGAGACTCTGAGCAACCTGATCTAGTGCAGGATGTCCCTGCCCATCTCAGGGGGGTTGGAGGTAGATGATCATTAAGATCCCTTCCAACCCAAACCATTCTATGATTCTATATTTCTTCACTGGATAAAAGCTTTCAGTGTCTTCCTCCTGCTGCCAGGAGTAAAGCCAAGCTGTGCTCAGAGGAACCACACAAGTGATTTCTAAATTTAAGAGTGGAAGTGTCAACTTGTGGTTGTCCTTTGAGGTCAAAAGAGAGCACAAAGCATCCTGTAAATTGATGGCCAAGTCAGAGCACATTAAATAAATATGTGCCTACTAGTTCAACTCTGACTTTCCACAAGAGCCTGAAGAGGAAATGGCATTTCCTTGATAAACAACACTGAGCCCCTGCTTTCCTGGCTAGGTCATCTCTCCTGCTGATAATGGAATGTCTTATGCTAAAAATTTGAATTGATTTGGGGATGATCCTCCAAGCATCATTTTTTAAAGGGACTGTTGTTATTGCAGACTGGAAGAGAGCCCGTTTTGGTGAACATGCCCCATTAGCAGTGATTTATCTGAACTGCCACATTTTTTCATTAATCTTCATTTCAAATACATTTTTCTTTCCTGCATGGCCAAGCAGTTCACATTCCCAATGAGCACCAGGTGTTCCCCAGGGTGACCCCAAGTAACCAGCATGGCCCAACACCACCAAAACTACCCATCAGAGCTCAGGAGGAGGAAGGGAGCCTCCCCAAGAAAGCACCATCCCACACTCATGCTGCTGTCACAGCACAGAGCCAGCAGCCTCATCAGGCTCTTCACTTCGAGGACCAAGCAAATATTTAACAAGTTCCCTTTGCACTGTACCACAGTTCATTATCCGGTCTCCTGAGCTCCTTCAGTCAGTAATATCCTCTAATTGATGTGATTTGGCACTTGGCCATAGAGTTAAATTGATTTGTAGGCCAGCAGGAGGTGGCAGATGCCCTTTACACTTGAGAAAAGTAGCATGTGGCTTTGTTTACTGCCTGCTGCAAGGGGATGCCATGGCAAGAGATGCCTTTCACACTGAGGGTGACAGAACACTGGAATGGGCTGCCCAGAGAGGTTGTGGAGTCTCCTTCTCTGGAGACATTAAAAATACTTCTTGATGCCTTCCTGTGTGACCTGGTCTAGGTGTTCCTGCTCTGACAGGAGGACTGGACTAGATGATCTCTTGAGGTCCCTTCCAATCCCTGATATTCTGTGATTCTGTGTGAGAGTTCAGGAAGGGGCTCTGACTCCTCAGTATGCTCTTACCAAAGCCCCTGTTTGGTGACAAGGTGTGACTGCCACCTGTGAGCACTTGGGGATCCCTCAAGCCATGAAGTTCACCTTCCTTCCTTGACCCCAGGGAAGCTGGTGACCAGGATAAGAGAAATGGGGAATTCCCTTCTCTAACACAAGATGCATGAGCATACTCTTTTTGGAGAGCTTCCCCAGCTTGAGAGTGACACCAGTCTATCTTCTGGGAGATGGAGATTTGTTTCTGCCTGTGTAAAAGCAGGAGGACATCCCATCTCTTCTTGGGGCAAGGAGAAGGCGTCAGCTGAGGCTGTTACCCACTGGAGTTTATTTCCAGGAATTCCTGGAGGCTGCAGTGTAGGGCTTGAACCCCAAAGCCTGCACAAGTTTTCTTTCTATGATGCAGAAGTTCATTTCTGAGACCTGTGCAGTACCTTCTTAGTTGTGTGTTTGGTTTATTCTTTTGGACAGTTTTTTTTTCTTTTGGACAATTTTTTTCCCCCACTATTTTAAAACATATTCAGTTTGTTAGGTTTTTGATTGGCCTTCCTATTGCTTTCATTATACTGATTATCACATTTACAAATTGCTTTGTTATGAATCACTTAAGGGTGCAGCCAACTCTTTTACTCAATGTTCTACAGGTTTTTACCATCCATATGCAACTTGCATTTTGGATCTCACATTAACATTGGGGGAAAAAAGAAATCAGCATGAAATCTCAGCTGTTACCTTGTTCCCATCAATCCAGTACTCTGAATATTAATGTTCACTTGAAGGCCTCCTTTTATAATTACAGCAAAATATTGTAGAAGAACAAAGAACCTAATTTTCTATTTCAGCCACCCTTACTCTGATAATTTTAAGTTAACATTGAAATCCTCCACTTATCACACCAGAGAGCCATATTCATCTCTAAGATCTCTTTATTCACGATTAAAAATGATAATATTCCAATTCCTCATATAAAAATAATAAATCTGAATAAAGCAGTATGACTGTTAGAGGTGGGGGAAGATGTCCTCCTCCTTGGATGTCCCTTTACTCCAGTAATCATGGATCTGACAGGGCTGGAAGGATTTTTCCAGAGCACTGGCCAAATCCCACGCGGAAGCCATTGCCCTGGCAGTAACCTAAGGCCAGAAAACAAGAGACAGTTTGTTCTGTAAGGATAGCAGGATTTTACCAGCAAGAAAAGTGAATAAAGGCATAAAAGAGATCAAAACCAATTGGAAACATTTCAGAAATGTAATGAAGGGTAAAAAAAAAAAAAAAAGACACCTGGAAGAGTTTAAGTAGCTTGGGAATAAAAAAAAAAAAGTAAAAATGTTAAACACAGCAATGTGTAAGTTCAGTGAATATGATCAAAGAGCAAGCAAGGTGTGCAGGATTTCTGTTTTCAAACCCAAATGCAGCCTCATCAATCTAACTGGCAAGTGGATTCAGTCCCTTCCCAGCCTTGCTATTAATACAGTAAATCTCTTGGGTTTCTCTAGGGACACTGAAGTGTTCATAGGCTTCCTCCTGTGATCATAACCTGCTGCTATACAGCAGGACCTACCCTCATAGAATCTGTTTCACTCACTTACAATCAAGGAGTTTAGTTCCCTGAGAAACTTAGAATATCCATTTATCCTTCATCATACAAACAGACAATGAGGGTTTGCTGACTGCTGCTGAAGGCACCAGCCTGTGACAGCATCTCTAGCTGTAGGATCATTCAACCTCCTCTCTCCAATGCGAGGGAAGTAATGACATTGGGATGGAGATGCTGCAGCGCATCTTTCTGCCATGGTGAGGCTGAGCTGCTCCAGAAACAGCATCCATTAGAAAACTTGCAGATGGAGGAGGGGAGGGAACACAGCCAGGGGCTTCTGGCCCATCTGGGAAGACTATTCCGGGGAGAAGAATCTGAGGAGACCTACTGTGGCTGTCTGCTACAGCAGCTGATCAAAGCAAGGACATAATTGGCATATGCTGTATTTTAAGGAGTAATTTCATAGTTAGAGATGGATTTTTGTTTTACATAATGGAATATGTCATCCTTCTTTCTGAGAGGCCAAGAGAGACCTGAACAGAACAAACCTTAACTCTAATTCCCATCCTTAGTACAAGCCAGTGGAAACCTTCAAGGAGGAGGAGGATGGGTGGGCTCAGGCTGCAGAGCAGCCACAGTTATTGCAGCATGAGGATGTGTCTCTGCCAGCTCTAACCCTGCAGCTCTCACAGGATGAAGGG
Organism: Turnix velox; assembly: GCA_013400935.1. Taxonomy (NCBI): domain Eukaryota; kingdom Metazoa; phylum Chordata; class Aves; order Charadriiformes; family Turnicidae; genus Turnix; species Turnix velox. The sequence continues at coordinate 168,570 of VZTY01029379.1, forward strand.
GAGTTTTTCCAAGGAGAGCAGTGTCTGTACTGTAACACACTGTCCACAGACACCATCCCACTACCTGATGAGGAATCCTCATTCTTAAGCACCACCTGAGTAAAACACTTGCTGTAAGACTCTGCTCATTTTCCATGGCTGGTTAAGCTTCACTGCCAGCTTTCCCTTTAGATCTGGCTTATTATTCCAGTCCAGTTTAGTTCTCCCTGCTGTCAACTGCCATTTAGAACAGTACCAAGGAGCAGCACATTGGACAAAGCCAGCTCTACCCTGCCAGCAGCATTGGCCTGAGCAAGTTGCCCAGAAGATACAGAGAAGGTTTTGTAGCTGGCTGCAGCACACCACTCCCAAACCCTCCCTTGCAGCACTCCCTCCCTGAGTTGCACTTCTCTGAAAAAGTATATTTCTGTCCTTTTATGTGCTCAGGCTCTGAAATAGCCCCCACAATAGGGACACAGAGTTGAAATGGGAGACTATGACTAGAAACTATGTGCTGGGGTCTTGGCAAGAGCTAGAAGCACTGCCTCAGGGAAGGATGCAATAGCACTAGCCCTGCCCCAAGGGTGCTCTAAGCCTCTAAATCTGCTGTACATCACTAAATAAGGGCAAACTGTCCCAGTAGACAGCAGCAACTGGCTCTCATGAATGCCATGGTGCCCTGATCACTGCAACCACAATCTGTTGCTAGTGTAAAACAGCAGAGCAGATCCATTAACATGAGACTGCCCCACTGGGACAATGGTGCCTTCATCCAAGTTAACAACAATGCCATTGTGGCATCTTTAAAGACATGCAGAATTTAAAAAATATATTTAAGGACAGTTCTGGGCATGAACAACAATATGGGTCACAGGCCAGTCCCATTTGTCCCTCAATGGATGATGGACTCTGCTCAGAGCCAGGTGTAGCACTGGCTGGGTCTCATCAGATAATGCACAAAATCCCTTAACAGCAGCAAAATCCATTAACAAGATATTCTCTGAAAATTCAGTAGGCAAAGTAGCAAAGATATAAGCAGGCTTAAACCAAAAATTTGTCATGGATGTTCTTGCCAAGTACTTTCCACCTGAAAGCCAGAAAGGGGTGATGAGAAGAAAGGAGAAAATAGATTTCTTTTGCACTAGTGTTTGGTATTAAAAAGCTGTAGGTGTGCGATGGTAGATTTTAACCATTGTAGATTTTAATTCATAAAATGCTTAGTTTATCAAGATAAAAATTAAATCCATGGCCCAGAATGAAAGAGCTCTCAAGCAAAGCCTATTTCAGGGGGGAGCTGGTCAGCTGTTCTGGGAGCCTTTATTTAATTTGCAACACGCTTCTTTGAACATGCCTATCTTACAAATGAAAGATTTTTTGCTAAATTACTTTTTTTTCAGTAGTTGCTGAGCTCTACTCCATATGCAAACTTGGACTCTGGTGGCAAAAACATATCAATGGCTTCTGGTCACAGGATATTCTTCCTCATAAAAGCAAAAAAACCTTGGCCCATCACCCCTTTAGTGCTCACAGATAGGAAGAGCAAGAACATGTGACTTATCAGTACTTGAAGGGGACCCATAGAAAAGCTGGGGTAGGACTTTTTAATAGGATACAGCACTAGGAGTAGCAAATTGGAAGAGGGGAGTTTCAGGCTCAAAATAAAAGAAATTCCTTATGATGAGGGTGGTGAGACACTGGAACAGGTTGCCCAGAAAGGTTGTGGATACCCTCTCTCTGGAGATGTTTAAGGCCAGGCTGGATGAGGCACTGACCAACCTGATCTAGTGGGAGGTGTCCCTGCCCATGGCAGGGGCCTTGGAACTAGGTGATCTTTAAGGTCTCTTCCAACCCAAACTGTTCTAGGGTTCTATGAACCACTTAGCAAAGTAAATAATCTGATCCAAAAGACATTTCTACACCTGCTCTTGCCTCCTGACAGGCAGGATGAAAACAAAGTTGTTTGTGTGGCTGGGATGTGCAGAATAGCCCATCTCCCTGATGGGTGCTCACACCACTGGGATCAATCTCTGTAAATGTCCTTGGTGCAGTGTAAGAGCCCTTGTTCATCCATTACCTGTCAAAATGATTTCATCTCCATCCTGCAGGAATTTACGAGACTGCCCATTGCCGAGAGGGATTTCTTTTGTTCCATTCCAGGACAGCTCCAGCATGGAGCCAAAGCTCTCTGGCTCCTGCAGCAAGGGTTCACAAACAAATAAACAACTTTTTAGTGTTTTGCCTGCTGTTAAGCTTCTTGCTTCTGGAAGTACAGACACAAGTTTGTTAACTCGATAGAACAGAGTTTTACTGTTGATTGAATTAATTTATACAAAGGCAGGAAAATAAGCCAATGAATTTTAATTGCTTCTTTGCTGCAAGCACCCATCTTTCTGGAGGGTTTAGTGTGGTGCCAAACCCTGTAAAAGCAGCTTGGGTCCACCATAGATTGAATGGAAACAAATTTAAGGCACTTCTACAAAGCCAGTGTTTTAATGTTGTCTCTTTTTAGTATTTTATTTCAAATTTCTTTTTCAAAAGTGCAAAGCTGGGTAATGTGTGTAAGTCCTTCATGCTATTCCACAGTACAATGGTGCAGAGGAAGCAAAAAAGCACTTCAGTAATTGTCAAAATGGAAGCAGAGGTACCCCAGCTTGGAAACAGCTTGCCCTGAAGCTGTCCTTCAGAACAGGGTTTACATCTGATGCTTCAGGAAGTGTCAGTACCTTATCAATCTATTACAACAACAGTGTACATGGAAGTGAAAGCAGAATAATAGCTTATGAAGTTAGGATTAGATAAGCCAAAGTTATACCCATGCACCTTTATCATTCTACTGAAAAATTTGAAAAGCTGTATTTTATACAGTACAAATGGGGCATATGGATGCTTGGGCACAGAAATTACTCTACATATGTAGTAAAATAATTCTTAGGGAAAGGGATATAGGAGAAATAAATAAAAAATCAGACATAAAAGAACTCCCACTATTTCTCAGGGCTTCCAAAGCTTTAGTCCAAAGTGCCCAGGAAAGAATTGCAGATATTTTCATGGCTGCTCAAATCAAACAGGGCTTAGATTCAAAGGCCTGCTCAGCTGGTTTTGGATTGCTGACCAGTTCTCAGTGACTTATCATTACTCAAACACTTACGGGTCCACTGATTGTGCCAGAGGCCAGGAGATCTCCAGGTCTGAGGTTGCACCCGTTGATTGAATGATGAGCCAGCTGCTGTTTCATGGTCCAGTACATGTGCTGGAGGAAGGAGGAAGAGTAGACTAAAGCAATGAAGGACAAACCCCTCTGGCATGGCACTAGTCTATGAAGAATGCATTGCATTGAAAATATGATGCTTGTAAGACATATTTAATCAGTAACTTTAGCAGCCTAGAAGCAACCTCCACAATCACTCAGTGCTGCATTCTCGGTAGTTATAAACAATAAGCAGAAGCCTCTATATGCATACAAAACACATTAACTTCCAATTTAGTTCTTCAAACTTTCTCTTCTTTCAGCTGGATGTAATTTCTCATCTTTCTCTTTAAGGATAACACTGCTGACCCAGTATCCATGATTAAGCCCAGTATTTTAATGAGTTTACAGAAAAATCTCCTTATTGCTGATTTGCTGACTACTGATTTAGTGGTTTAGGTAATTACTATGCAAAGAACCAAATGTGAATATAAAATTGATTGAGATCCTGATCACCACCCTCCACTCTTGTCCCTCCATCCCCTACACACACACATAATATGGCCTCATCTTCAGCTAATGCAAAAGTCAGAGCTTGAAATTGCCTAAGGCTGGAGGCAATAGCATCAGCAAGATTTCAAATAAATAAAAGATAGTGTAATCTTACCTTGAAATTGGATCTGCATATAGTTGTTGGCACGCTCATTCCTTCTGCTGTGGAAAATAAAGAACAAGAAGCAGGGAATTAATTTGTTTGTGTTGGATGAATGATGTTGGAGTCTTTTGACTTTGCAGATGGACAGCGACATCTTTTATCCTTGTAATCTCTAGCAGGAAACAAATAGGAACACTTTCTATACTAATAGGGAGGCCAGCATTTCATAGAAAATAAGTCTGTGGATGGCTCTGGGGTAGCACTGAGGCACCCATTCCCTACTCTAAGGGAATAACTCCAGGACCTCCCAGTCAGTATTGCCATACCTTTAAGAGCAACAAAGAGCTTGATGTCAAAAGTGTAGGGCTCTTTATCCTGAAGGTAGGGCAGTGGCTTGGGATCCTAAAAGCACAGAGAAGGCATCATAGTCTAAACAAACAAAAGGAAAAAAATTCCATGAGCTGTCCCCAATGAATTTTTGTTCAACCAGTCTGTGCTGCACACCCCATTTACTTCATAGAATTGTAGAATGGTTTGGGTTAGAAAGGACCTTAAAGATCATCTAGTTCCAACTCCCCTGCCATGGGCAGGGACACCTTCCACTGGACCAGGTTGCTCAATGCAACTTGATCATCATTACTGCTCAGATTATTGCCTTTTTTCCTCTCATGCACAAACTTGTGAAGATCTTTCAGAATAGATGGGACATCCATACAATCCCATTCCTTTTGCTGGACATGGGCTCCAAAAACCCTCTCCATCATTATGGCATGGATGCTAATCAGAAACAAATACAGTGCTAGCACATCTTTGCTCTATGCCTGCAAGGAGAAGATGGTGAGCTCTCTGCAAGAGTTTATTATCTTTTTCAGTTTTAACTAAACATCTGCATAATGCAGACAATTGAAATTGCTTGAACAAAATGTTCTGGCTTCAGTCCACTCTCTATCCACCGCTTGCTGGGTGCCAAGGGCTACCAAATACTAACAAGAAGCTCTCTGATGAGTTTATTTTCCTGGTATTTCGAAGGGGATGATTTTTCTGCCCTGCTCAAGAAGGCACAATGTGCCAGTGACATCAATCAGCGTTTGAACTCTGAGGGCCCAGGAAGCATTCCTGCATTTGGAAGCATGTTCACACTTGTGTACTATATGAAGATGGCTTGGCACAGCTCAGTGATCTCCATTGATGAGACCTGCCAGTTCTGCTGAGGCTTGTCCAGCACTGCATTTCCCTCTTCCTCTTGCTCACCTGGACAGGGTTTGGCAACACAAATGGCATAAGAGCATCCATGGTAACAACCCAAGGAGAGATGGTAGTGCCAAAGCTCTTGCTCAAGAAGGGACCCAGAGGAACATATTCCCATTTCTGGATGTCACGGGCTGCAAAGTGAAAATTCAAATCGATTCTGTTATACACATACTATTTAAATCCACCCCTTTCAGGCCTTCAAACTAGTTTTCTTCAACCAGCTAGATTAGGAATAGAAGTCAGCAATAATTAAAACAATCAGATCATCTCAATTTAATCAGTACTTTTATCCCTACTTCAGTTAATGTTTTCACAAATGGTCTGTGCTGATTTCAGACCCGTTTTCAACTAGTTTAATCTATACAGAGACTGTGGAGGGATTTGTGATTGCCAAATCCTTTACCTGCTTCTGACACTGAAATCAACCCTCAATTAGAGTCACCATCCTTAGGTCAGTTCTGTACTCTACCCAGAAGAAACTACATTGATATTAGCTCTTTCGTAAATAAATTAATCTTCACTAGGCAGCAATTTCTGGTTCTACAGGTTGATTGAAGGCAGAGACAGAGCCTAAGAAATGCAGACAGCATTTCATTTTTCTGCCTTGGTTTCAATGATCAGTAATCTACTTTAAAAATATATAATTTATCCCCGTGTAGGGTTTCCCGTGAGGCTGTAACCCCCTCTCCAGGCAGACTCCTGCAGCACTTGTTACCGCTCCAGTCATTCATAAGGACCATCCCAAAGATGTGCTCCTGGGCTCTGCTGATAGGAATTGGTTCCCCATATTTGTTTCCAGGACCTACAAAGAAGGCCTGAAATTGAAAGAAAATATTGATAAAGGAAGTTTTTTGAAGTTAAATATCCTTATTGCACAGGGTTTTACATCCATGAGCAACAGAGGCTGAACAGGATGGGGTTTGTGTAATTTTTCATACACAACTAGACGGAGCCTATGGACCACTCCCTCTTTCTTTTCCTCCATGAAGCTGGCAGGCTTGAAATACTTAAAGCACTGTGTTGCTAAGAGACAGTCATCAAACAAGGGGATGATGTTGTCAAAACACAGGAGCAAAAACGGTCCAACCTAATTACAACCTGGGTACAGAACAGGTTTTCCCACCAAAGTGCTTCTGTCTGCAGCAGGGAGTAAACAGGAAAGAGTTTAAAGACATCCAAGGGGATGCTGAACGTGGCTGGAGCATGGCAAATGGGGAAAAAATGCTGATAGAGAAATGTGCCCACCAAGTGAAACAAGTCATTGAACACTTGCTCCCTTAGAAAAAGTGCAGCCCAAGCACAAAGAGGAGAAATCTGCAGGGAGTCTCTGTTGCCTCTTTCCACAAACAATATGGAAGTGCTTTCTTCCAAAGCCTTCACCAGCCTGAAGCAGCTCACAGCAGCCAGCACTGAAGTTCAGGCTGCAAAGCAAAGTATGGCAGGACTTTTGTATCTCACTTTATGGGACTGCCTCCCACATTATATACAGCATTGATCTCCAAAGCATGGAGCAGTAAAGGATTTCAGTTCATTTGTAGTACCATTTGCCTTAATATTAGACTTATTTCACTTTGTTTCTGGTGGGGATTTTTTTTGTTTTTTTTTTTTTTTAAAGGAGGAAGATGGGGAATAAATCACATAAATCATTGCATAAAAATCCTCTCCCTTCTGAACCACATTAAGCCACAAAAAGATGTATCTCCCAGGGGTGTTTCATTACAACACCCACAACAAAGGTTTCATCTTTCCAGACAGAGGAATGAAGACTCTGAATTGCACTTCCATGGCTTCCCATGCTCTAGACTCAAGGCTCAGACAGTCTGTACTTCCAAAATCTCCTGTGTCCATTAAAGGATCCTGGCTGCAGTGCAGAGTTAACATCTAACCAGATAACAGACTGCTGCAGATGATAAAAAGCATGATTCCTGCATGCTTCCAGACTTCTTCACTGGTGCTCAGGTCTGGCCAGATGAGCTCTTTCCTAGCATGAAAGCAGTGAATGAGCTCATGCACTCTGCAGCTTGTCTGAAGGGAAGGCTTCCCACATAGAAACCTTTATTGCCTGCTGCACAGACTGCTCAGAGGGAAATAGAGGAGAGGATATCATGAGCCATCATCCATTTTAAAAGAAGCTAAACTTATCTTTTCCTGTTAAAATGTTTTTCAAGTGGTAGGGACAAAAACACCCCATCTTACCATTTCTAACTCGATATCCAGACGTTTACAAGCACCAAATACTGGAGGTTTGTCTGTGGGTAGAAGAATGAATATTTTAAGACAGGGAGGCAGCTAAGGAAATAAAATTGACAGCCAGAAGAAACAGCAGTGAGTGCTGCCTAGGTTGCAAACACATGCCCCCTCTCTGGAGGTGTTCAAGACTAGGCTGGACAAGGCACTGGGCAGCCTGGTCTAGTGGGAGGCTCACCTGCCTATGGCAAGGGGGTTGGAACTCGATGATCTTTGAGGTTCCTTCCAACCCAAACTATTCTATGATTCTATGATTAATGTGGGGTTTTCTCTTGCCCTGACCCAAGGCTGAGCTTCAGACCAGTCACCTCAAATCCTTCCTCTTTTAGGAAAAAATTAAAAAATAAGAAGCCACATTGAAAGCCTTCCATGGACTCACCATTGTCAGGTTTCATTTGCCCCACAGGTCTTCGGATGGGTGTTCCAGACACCACAACAGATGATGCCCGGCCGTGATAACCAACAGGTAAGTGCAGCCTGGTGAAAACACATCACAGAGCACAGGGCAGCTGTGTAATCGTTGCCAGCCAGAGCAGATTTTTGGGGTGGAAGCACACAAGGGTGTGAGATGCAAAGCAAGAGGTCTGCATACATGGGCATGGACATTCCCACCTTACTTACTCTGAGAAAAAGACATGAACCATAATTGAAGGCCACAGGGCAGCATTAATGCACTTCTGTGCCACTGCTCCACTTAATAGCTTGGAACTTAAGCTCTGATTTCTTGTCACTCAGCAAAAAAACCTGGATTTTTTTAAGGCAAATCTGTCTTTGAACCAGAGGGTTGCATTGTAATTGGTGAGGCTGCCGCAATGAGATGCTACAAGTGCAGATTTGTCTAAGGCTGAGGGAATGTGGCTTTCAGTTCTGTCATCAAGCTCTTGACAAGGACAGATTGTCATCTTCTGTGATCTCAAACAATTACTCAGATCTTTAAAGCTTATATATAGGTATGGATAAGCATGCAAAATAATGCTGTACCAGAGAAGAAGCTGAACTACCCACCAGTTAGGCATCAAAGCATTCTCCTTCCCCCTGAACATGATCCCAACGTTCGTGGCATGTTGGCGTGAAGAATAAAAGTCAGTGTAGTCTCCTGCATGGAAAAAAACACATAAAATAGGGAATAATAGTAGGAAAGTCCCACATCTGCTGGGGCAAGAGCACATCATAAGCTGCTAGCAATGGAAAGAGCTGAAAAAGAGAGAGCCCCGAGCTGAGGCATGTAGCAACACTGAATAATAGCAGTGGTTTGCATTTAATGGCATAAAGTTGGTAGTAAAGAGCTCCCTTGGAAACTATGCTGGCCCTATTTTTGAAGCCTCCAGTGAAGAAGAAGAGGGGGAAATGCTGACACGAAGCAGCAGCCAGCTTTCCAGAGGCAAGCCAAGTCCCTCGGCTCTTTTTGTCCTGCGGGTGGAACCCAGGTGGAGGGAATAGTCTCATACTCAGGACATCTGCTGCCCTCTGCTGCCATCCCTGGCAAACAGCTCCTCGCCGTTCAGCTGAGTGGGAAACCAGAGGATTCGGAGGAAAAAGCCCAAATTAGGAAGATGTATTTGAATTACGTTGTTTTGCAAATTAGGTAAGTTATCTTGCAGCCCCAGCCAGTGCTTACCCTCAGGACAAGCATGAATCACACACAGAAGCATGGTAGAAAACTAAATCACTTGTAGCTGAGCTCTCTCACTCCCATCATTCTCATGTGCAAGGAGCTGGCAATTTTTCCACATGCCATATTCAACATAAAACTATTTGCATGAAGCTATCACCTCTGTGAAAACTCATCGTGGCTCCTCTGAGTCAGGATAGAGCAGGGCTGTGCCCAATGGGAAACAGAAGCCATAGAATGGTTTGGGTAGGAAAGGGACCTCAAAGATCATCTAGTTCCAACCCACCTGTCATGGGCAGGGACACCTCCCACTAGACCAGGTTGCTCAGTGTCTCATCCAGTCTGGCCTTAAACACCTCCAGAGAGGAGGTATCCACAACCTCTCTGGGCAACCTGTTCCAGTGTCTCACCACCCTCACAGTAGAGCCCAGTGGGAACAGGGCTTGGCAGAGAAACAGACAAGTTCACGTCCCTGCTCCTGTGAAGGTCACATTTCTCAAGTGACTGATTTCTGTGCAAATACAAGTTTTTGCTAAAAAATGTTTATCTATCTACATGGATATTCAGCCTAAAGTTGAGATGACTCAGGCAGGACCTCACAGTGGGGTAGGATGCAGGAATTTTTAATATGATATGGGATAGCAGGACTAGGAGCAATGGATGCAAATTGGAAGAGGGAAGTTTCAGGCTCAAGATAAAAGAAATTCCTTATGATGAGGGTGGTGAGACACTGGAACAGGTTGCCCAGA
>VZTY01029379.1:179843-224225 GCA_013400935.1 Turnix velox
TCACAGTAGAGCCCAGTGGGAACAGGGCTTGGCAGAGAAACAGACAAGTTCACGTCCCTGCTCCTGTGAAGGTCACATTTCTCAAGTGACTGATTTCTGTGCAAATACAAGTTTTTGCTAAAAAATGTTTATCTATCTACATGGATATTCAGCCTAAAGTTGAGATGACTCAGGCAGGACCTCACAGTGGGGTAGGATGCAGGAATTTTTAATATGATATGGGATAGCAGGACTAGGAGCAATGGATGCAAATTGGAAGAGGGAAGTTTCAGGCTCAAGATAAAAGAAATTCCTTATGATGAGGGTGGGGAGACACTGGAACAGGTTGCCCAGAGAAGTTGTGGATGCCCCCGCAGTCCCTGGAGGGGTTTAAGGCCAGGTTGGATGAAGCACTGACCAACCTGATCTAGTGGGAGGTGTCCCTGCCTATGGCAGGGGCCTTGGAACTAGATGATCTTTGAGGTCCCTTCCTACCCAAAACATTTTATGGTTCTATGAACTACTTAGCAAAGCAAATAATCTGATCCAAAATCATCTCTGCACCTGCTCTTGCCTCCTGACAGGCAGGATGAAAACAAAGTTGGATCAAGGTGATCTTTAAGGTTCCTTCCAACCCAAACCATTCTATGATTCTGTGATATACTCACTCCAAAGCAATCCACGGCCTCATGGGAGAAGAGGTAACATTTGAGCAATAGTCTAGGAGTGAAGACACATCCATGTTTTGAGGTTCTGCCAGAGTGTCTATCTTGCAAAACTTTGAAGGAACTTAATTGTTTTCTAATAGAAAATGGGGGAAACTTTGAAAACTGAACAAGTGTTTCTTTGCCTCTAGTCACAAAGGCCTTTGGTGATGGCAATCCAATGACAAGGTTTCTATGGCACCAGATAACCCTGACATAGTGAAAAATGCATCCAGCCTTTTATTCTTGTGCTGCAGATGGCACCTATCTTTCATTACCTACAATAATCTATTCTTGGCCCCTGAAAAACCCATTCCCTGTCACAGCTGTGATGTGTCTGTCTGAGGGAGCTGGAAATAAAGCATCTTCTGCAGGTGGGAGCACTGGGCTGCCCTCAGCTGGGGGAGACTCACCAATGTGGGCAGGCAGGTGCATTGTCGCTGAGGCTTGAGGAACAAACGCTCTGAAATGAGAAATGATGACTTCAGCTCTCAGAAAACTCACAGATCTGACCCTCTAAGTAGTTTATAAGTATCTAAGAGGCTGACTGTCTCTGCTAGCTCCCTCCTTTATTTATTTTGCAAAGCCTTGCAGCAAATAAAAATCCAACTTACAAATAAAAACAAACAAACAATAGAAAAACCACACAACAAACCCCCACAACTTTGCAGAAGAACTAAGACAACTGTACAAGCTGCTGTTACTGGGATGGCTCCAGCCATCAGGGTGTGAGCTGGCTGGATTTCTGGGGGCACAGGGGAATATACCCCATGCTCATTCACAGAGCTGAGCAGATTACCACAAACTTTGGGGCTCAGAAAGAATGATTTTATTGGACATGGCTCTCAGGATATCCAGTTGGAGCCTGTGGAGGTGCTCATGGAAGGTGTCCAGCAGCTTTTTAAGCCCTCTGATCCACACCAGTCCCTAAACTACTCTGGCAGGACAGAGAGGAATGGCTCCTACTGGCTCCTGGGTGGGCATTTGCATTATCTAAAGCAAAGAAGAAGGTGTGTGATTAATGGACACACATGTTTTTCCACAAGCAGAGCACAGAACAGAACACAGCCCTCCCTTCCTGCTCCTACACTGGTTCACTGTCCTGGGTCAGATACCAGTTTGACATAACAAATTTGGTTAAATACTGTCAAATTTCTGAGAAGCAAGCAGAGGCATCTCTCTGCGCCAGAAGAGGCTCTGGGTGGGACAGGCAGCGCCATGGTGGGACAGGCAGGGCCATGGTGGAGGGTGTGGGAGAGGTGGAAGGGTAAACCTTTGCCTCCATGTCTCTCCATCGGAGGCTGTGGTGGAGGGGATGTGGCCAGAGAGGCAGCAGTGCCAGGCACAGCCATGAGTACTCCCAGGCTGAGGGTGAGTGACATCTCTGGATGGCCCCTGCTCCCATCTCACCTCTTCCGAAGCTCCACATTGTCCCTCAGGATGGGCTCACTGGCTGACAGCAGCTTCTGGAGAAAAGTTCTTGCCTCTGTCCATGCCACACGGCCCAGCCCCATGAAGGCGTTCAGGGTAGGCTGAGGGGCAACAAAAAGAGGTGGAGTTTCAGGTAGAAGACCACGTTTCATCTAACCTTTGCTTGTATGGAACAGGTCCTGCACTTTCATGCTGGGGTTGAATGACTGAGTGCTGAGGTTACGTGGCATTGGCTGTTCAGGTTGCCTGTCCTCCCACCACAGGTCCTCTAAAGCAGGACCTGCTGCATGTTTGCATCATCCTCAACATAAAATCCCCCTTCAGACCTCAGCAGCTTTGAAATCTCAACCAGAGGTCCTTTGTGTTTACCTTCACCCTCAGTACAACCTTCCTGTCCTTAAAATCCCACAGGATTCCCTGCCATGAATTGCTGAAGGCACAAGATGGATTGAAGTTTAGGCTTTTGTTAGACCCCTTCACTGACAAAATCTGGTGAAACTTGAGAGGAAATGTCCTGTGGATCTTGATGCTTCTGCTCTCCTTGCTAATCTCAGGTGTGGTGAATTTTCCTTGTAATCAGAGCCCACCTCACAACACATTTCCAGTAAATTTTCATTATCTCAGCACAAATTGCTAAAATCTCTTGCAGAATATTTCTTAAATGTCTCTGGAATTTAAACCAACAGATTCCAATAAATACCTGGTCAAAGACATGCTGATGTTTGGAAAGAGCTGGTCCATTGAACAGATGTTTAATGACACTGAGATCCAAAATCAGGTCTCCAATTGCTACCCCGAGCCTGTGTCTGGGCTGCAAAGCAGTGAGAGGAGGGGGAAAAGAGAAGAACAAGTTATGTGTGTACCCACAAATCCTCAGGAGATGGTATTGACCACAGAGTTCAGTCCATCAGAGACAAAAGTCTGTTATCACAGCAATTGACCATTAGTCAGGCAAAAGCTATTCCTCCTACAGACAGGGAACTGAAGCATGGACACACTGTGGGAGGATTGATCTCATTCCTAAAGACCATGTAATTGGAGAGAGAAATAGACATTTTGACACCATGGTTTCCCCCCAGAAGACAAAGGGCTCTCTGGACTCCAACTACATATCAGGAAGGCAGCCCATCTTCCTTAGCCACATCATTTCTGTACCACGTGGAACTGAGCTGCCCTACACGACCCATCCTCATGCCATGCAAGAAGCCCATGACCTGAGTGCAAACCCCTGTTGGATCCTGGCTGCAGGGAGAGCTTCTTTCTGCACCCTCAGACACAAAGACCTCATTGATCCACGGCAGCTCCAACAGAACCAGTGCCAGGAGCACGTGGAGCCAGCGGTGATGGCGAGGGAGCAGCATGGACCATCCCACTGCAGCTCTTCTACAGCTAAATGAGGGGAGGATTACAAAAAGCTGCAGCACTCAAAGATAAATTCAAATATTTTATCTTCAGGCAAATAAAGACAAACTAGTTACGGTCATTATGAAAACTAGCTTACCACAAAAGAACCAGCATCTAGGACAATCTATGCTACTATCCTATTTTTTAACTGTTAATTTCTAAACAAGATTCCAAATGCCATAGTAAGTATTTATTCAGTAAACATTGCTGAAGAAAAAACTAAAGGTCACAGCAGATTAATTTGTAACCAGGACAGTCAGCTGAATGGGAAACCAGAGGATCAGCTGCTTTAGCCTGAAATCACTAAGATGCTGGAGTACTTTTAGAGTATTATCCTTCTAAATAATTTCCATAAGTCCTTGCTTGTCTTTTCACAGGGTTTGAGTGAAGATGTTTTCTTCAAAAAACAGTTACCAGGGAAAGCAAAAAAATCATCCAAACTTGCAAGATAACAACTCACACATCTAAGAAGAGATTAAATGAACCATCTCAGCTTTATCTTTGAAATATAGCACATCAGAAAACACAATCTTCTGGTTTAAACTCTTTTTTTTTTTTTTTCAAAAAAAACCCCCAAACCAGCAAGGCTAATCCGAGACAGCAGAAACCAGGAGATAATAATGAAGTTTCCTTCCTTGAGCAATGATAAATAAATCCTTCACTTTTTCTTTACAAGGCGCAGCTCTCAATTCATTTCCCTTTCTGCAGGAGGACACATCTCCAGGGGTCTGTGCTGTCAGGCATTCAGAGGCAAGAGGCTCAGTCCAGCTGGGCTCAGTGCACATCCAAATGGGAAATGGGAGCTGAACTGGGAGCTACCTCCTCAGAAAAAAAGGTTGAATAGTATTTCCTTACATGGTAAGACCCAGAATCATCTCAGTCTATAGCCTTTGAGCACAGCTTTAAATTTACATACATTTATGTATGTTCCCTAAGATACAACAGGACAGAAATGAAACATGAATTTTGTGCCCTGGTTTAATGCTTCTGCAACCAAAAACACACACACCAAGTGGAGGCTCCTCACAGCCCACTTTTCCCTCATGTCAGTTGATGTTGCACAAGCAGGAATGGGTGCCAAAGAACTAACAGCAAATGAAATTAAATATTTAGTGTGGTTTCTTAGGAGTGATGGCATGATTACACTCTTGTAAATAAAATAAGGGATTGAGTTAAGAAGAAATAGTATGAACCATATTGCAAATAAAATAAAGGGATTGAGTTAAGAAGAAATAGTATGAACCATATTGCAAATAAAATAAAGGGATTGAGTTAAGAAGAAATAGTGTGAACCATGCCACGTACCTACTTGGTGTGGGGATCAAATGCATTTAATGATTTCTCACAAAGAATATACAACATAGGAAAACTACAGCATGTATCAGCCAAACTATTTCTCACAAGTGTTAGCACTTTTCATTTCTTCTGTGTGATTTTGAGGAAGCTGTCATCAAAGAAAAAAGACAACGCAGCGGCTCCAGTTCTGCTCTCAAATCAGGAAGCCTGAGCAACGTCTCAGTTTGGAAGTTGTCCTTTATCCCGTGCTGCCAGGCATTTCTGTTCTTATTCATAGCCTCAAAACCACAACAACACCCCAAGGACAAAGGTTACTCACCTCCTCCTTAGTGGAGAAAACCCCATAGGGGAGATTTTGGAGAGGAAATTCGGAGTCCTTGTCTACCTGGATAAAGGACATGCTGACCCTACTCATAGGCGAGAGCTCCCACCTCCCAGCTGCTTTGAGCTTTCCCAAGAGGAAGATCCTCTCTAGATGTTGTAACATAAGAGCACAGACACCAAATCCCACCCTCCATCCTCAGCCCCAGACCAATGGCAGCTCTGTCTCCATCCCACCCCTCTTACAGTGGTTAATTAGTGCCAGAGGTTTGCCTGAGTCAGCAGCTGGTAACTGTTCCCAGAGAAGTAGGGATCAGTGGAAGAACAAGCCCTTGCCCAACAAAGCCTCACACCAAAGTGTTGCACTGCTTTGCTTTAAACACATACATGGTTGTGGGATTGGAGCAGGCAGCTCTGCCTTCCAAGGGGTCACTTACACATCAGTGTGATGGTGACATGATGGTGCTCACAATAAGCTGATCTTCCACCAGGAGCTCAGCAGCCCTTGGGAGGACAATGCAGCTCACACCTGCATCTGTCACTCCATTGGCTTTTGAGTTTTGTGATGCTGTAACTTTTCATCTTCTCCAAAGATTTTCAGCAGTTAAAAATGGCAGACAGAACCATAGAATCACTTTGGTTGGAAGAGACTTTTAAGATCAAATCCAGACATTAACCTGGAACTGATCAATCCACCACTAAACCACATCCCTCAGCATCACATCTACAGGTATTTTAAATATCTTCAAGGATTGTGACTCCACCACTGCCCTGGAAAGCCTGTTCCAAAACTTGACAGCCTTTTCAGCAAAAAATTTTTTCCTAATATCCAAACTCACCCTTTTCTGGTGCAATTTAAAGCCATTTCCTCATCCTATTGCTTGTTACTTGTGAGAAGCTACTGATCTCCACTTCACTGCAACCCACTTTCAGGCAGATTTGGAATAATATAAGGACACTCAGTCCTGAAGACTGGGGAAGGGGAGGTAGTTTTTCTGCTCCTAGCCCCATCTTTCTCCCACCTGCAGGGGAAAAGACACCCATATTCAAGAGCAGCAAAAGTCAGAGGGGGAATATCCCTAAAATGAGAACAGGAAAGATCACCCCTTCTCAATCAAACTGGTTGGGTGCATGTGACTATCAAGTCAAAGGACCAGTTTCCTGCTTATCTTTTTCTTTTCCTGGCAGAGAAGACTGGTTAGAAGAGCTGCAGCAGGCTGCACAGCCAGACACTTGGTGTAAGATGACACACCATCAATGACAGCCCATCTGTGACAGCTCTTCACTCGTGGAGATTCAAGCTCACGTGGTGCAGTTTGAAAGGGGTCCCATTTAAGCAATACAATGCTCAGCACAAACTTCTGTAAAAATTCTGTACAATTCCCTGTAAAATTATCATAAAGTACAGCTCAATCCCACTGTCTGAAGCATTTTTAATACAGCAAAGATGTTTCATGTCAAGGGTACAGGACTCAGGTAGAGCTTGTTTACTCAAAAACAAACCCAAACCATCTTGCAAGCACGTTTCAGAGACACACTGTGCATCTTGAGGAGACAAATTTACTGAAGTGGTGTTGAGTGCTGCACATGTGTTGGTATTAGTTTAACCATTCATCTGCTAACCTGGAGCTGATGACACACAACACAAGGCTGTGCTGGTTGCCCAGGCTGAGCAGATTGGCCACCAAGGCAACACAGAGTCAGTGCCAACACAAACAAAGATGGGATCCGATTCTGAGCTACCAGGGAAAAGTGGAGGGAGGTTTGTGGATCAGGAGACTTTCTATATTCTTATGTCTGAGAACAAGGCAAGCTAAAGGAGGTTCAGTAGGTTGCTTTCAGAAGGGTAAGTGTGACAGAAGGGCCTGCTGCCCTGTCACTGGCATCACAAGGTAGGCTTCTGATCATATGATCAGCCAGGACAGGCAGCAGTAGAGACAGTAAATGAATTCCAAAGACAGTCACTCGTACTTCTCTCAGTGTCTCCAATATCAGACACCATAAACAAACCTGATCTCTCCTCCCCCTACAACCTTGTGAAATGCAGTGTCTCCTCTCTGCTTGGAGCAGAAGCATCAGTGGCTGAGCTGGACTGGAGGTGAGGGGGGGTCTTGTAGGGGAGTGAAAAGGATTTCTATAAAAGTTAGAGTGCGATCAGAGGTAAGGAAGGAGGCATCAAAACCGAGAAGGGTTAGAGAACAGGGAAGTGGCAGCAGAGAGGAAGGCAAACTGACAAACATCCACCAAAGACAGGGCTCTGCTGCTCTTCCCTGCTTGGTGCTGTCTAAGAGGAAGTTCAGCAAATGCTCTGAGGAAATACAGGATCTCTGACCCATAAGTCACTATTACTGAAACTTGTCAGAAAGTTATTTACTCCCTCTTACTATAAAACTCATCTACTTTGTAGATTGTGGTTAAGCCATTTTTGCTAGCACAAGATGCTTCACTTATTAGGTCTTGCAGATTACTTTCCATAGCTGTATAGAGCATATAAACACCAGGCAGCAGAAGGAACTTTCTAAGTGTAGTGCTTTATCTACTAATTGCCAGCCATAGCCTTTAAAGAACATTTGGAATTTTAAAGGATGTAGCCAGCTTTGATTAAAAATTTAATGTTTTAAATGAAGACACACAATCTCAATTATTTCCCCAATGCTTGAAAGCAGCAGCAAGTCACAGAGTGAAATTTCAACTGCAGATCAGAACCATCTGGAGAGGAATTAGTTCTGCTTTAGTGTACTGTTCAACCTGGTGATAAGCAGCACAGGCTGAGGTTACCACAGCACTACACAAGGCGTTCAATATTACAGTTCTATGAATGACCAGGGCAGCTGAAAGATTTGAGTCTCTAACAAGAGAGGTGGTTTTAATTAAAAGGAAATTACAGAGCATCCTCCCTCACAAGATAAACACACAATTCTTCCTACCTCCCAAAATGGGGATCACTTACAAACCTGCAGATCTGCTGAAGAGTACATGGAGGTTGTTGGCAGCATTCAGCGTTGAAGTCTATGGATTTCATACCTCACACATCTCACTGGAGAAACTGTCTCACGAACCTCCTCTTACCCAACCTCAAGGCAGCCTGTGCAATGCTGTCTGTCAGGCACTGGATCACCAATCCCACAGCTGCATTTCCCAGAGCCAGAATCATATAGACACATCCTTAGCCAAGTCACTGACCACATCTATCTTACCTGTACGGACTGCCTCCAGCTTTGGGTACGTTGTCACAAATGATCCCAACTCATGCACAGGTAACACACTGCACTGGAATTACCAGAACTCCCTGAGAAGAACATACCAATGCACAAGGTGGAAAGCATCTTGAAATTGTAGTCTTGAGAGTTATAGATAAAAGTCAAAAGAATATTAGAACTTAGCTGGTAGTAGGATATGGGTGATCTTGTGGGGATCAATACACTAAGTAAAAGGAAGGTCCTCATGAAAATAAAAATCCAAACTACAGATGCCAGCGACAGCCACAGAGGCTTCAATTTTAAAATTTTATTTAATCAAAGTTAAGACGTGGATAAACATAAATACAGCACAGATACTTCAGATCATTCTTCATATTTGTGTACAGACAGACTGATGGATGTAATTCCCAATGAAACCTGCAGTCAGTGAAGTGCATACAGCCTTCCCCCCACGCACACAAAAACAAACTCCAATTTAAAAAAAAAAAAAAAAACAACCACGCAGACAATCTCAGCACACACTCTCATTACAAATGATTCATACATAAATAGGTAGAGGGTGCAAACAAGCTAATATGCGAACATGTATAACCTCTCGTTAATGGGGAAAAAAAACCAGAAGCAGCCATAATGATTAAAATACATTCAGTTACTGATAACTAGTTGTGCCATACAAGGCATTATTAAAAAAAAAAAAAAGGAAATTGTGCTGCAGAGAAAAGCTATATACAACAAGAAAATAAACTGCAAAGTTAACGCATGCATGTTTTATCCTGGAAAAGCACAGCCCTCCAATTTTTTCTCCACGTTTGTTATAAAAGCCCTCTGCACTCAACTAAAATTAGAATGATCTTAAAAGGATAATACTTGTAAAGTTTACTTAAGTCTTCAGCCACAGAAAACTGCAATGAAAATAAATGTTCAGAGTCATTTTCAAAACAAAAAACAAAAAAATCTATTCATCTGATGACATGCATGATTAAAAGATCTATGCAAGATACACTGCTCTACATTCCTGATGACTAAGGAAAAAAAGCTCAAGTCAATTCAATCTGCAGATGGTCAGAGGATTTTATATTCCAGCAGAAGCAGCAGTTCAGATCTTCTGGATCTTTTCCCCAACAACTACAGGATTCTCTTTTCTGATTTTCTCAGCAGCATCAGCTTTGTAATTGTAAGAGCAACTGTGTACATCTGAATAACGGTGCATACCACAGTAGACGTTCCCACACCGACACTCAAACCCTGTGGACAGAAACATGGGCTTAGAAATTTCACTATTCTTAATTATACTGGTTTGGTTTAAATCCTGAATGTGTTCACTCACTAGCAATAAATCTCAGTCACCAGTGTCAATCAGCCAAAGAGCCTCTGCTGCAGAAAGCACAAGAAGCACAAATAATACATTTCTACACAATTACAGTAAGATTTGACTTGACCATTCCCTCCTAACTACACAATAAACTAGAAAAAAGCCCTTAATCCTACAGACCTCCTCTTCTTTCCCCATGTATCTGTATCTTCACCCCACAGAACTCAAGTTTTAAGCTTTTTCACTGAACCGTAGCAAAGCTGGTTAGTGACAGCAAACTATCATCCAATTCCTCAGCTAAGCAGACTTCTAAAGGGAAGTATCTGGAATTTTGAATTTCACCTAAAGACAGAAAGCTAGAAAACAAATTACTAAACCTAATAAGAGAAAAGCACAGTACAATTGGCCAAGTATTATTCCAAATTAACATTGAGGTTATCATGTCCCATTTCCCCTTAAAAGAATTTTTCAGGGGTCCAAAGCCTGAACACATCTAAGAAAAAAAAATTCTTACCAGTAAGTCCAACCTTCTTCCTGCACATGAAACAACGATTCTTTTTCTGTTTTGGTTTGTCAAGTGACTTGTCCTGCTCTTCAGGTGTAGGCTCTGCATTCTCTGACACTGAAGCTAGCATTGAAAAAATAAGAAAGTGGAAAAATAATCTCAGTCTCTCTCCCCTTCCACTAAATCCTACAATAATCTTAAGTCCACATCATAAATTTTAGGTTTGGTATTAGCTATTTTGTTGCAACTTTGCACCTGAAGTGTAACAGACTCTCAGTATCACCAGTTGAACTCCCTCTTTTCTGGGCCCTCAACCTAATTTTATTGAAAAATTTACTGAATGATCATACAAACACTATAAAGAATAATTTTAAATTATGTTACAGGTAAGATTCAGTGCTGTCAGGTCTAGGAAGAGAATACTCCATCACCAGTTTCCACATCAGTGTTACTAGTCCAGTTCTTAAAATCTGCTTCTTTGAAACATTGTATTTAATAGAGATCAGTTGAGTAAAACACTCCCTTTAAAATATTGATCCAACATTTTTTCTAAAGGCTACAGTACTGATGCCACAGAAAACACAGCATTTCAGGAAAATCTCTACCAGAGATATGCTCCTGATCATGCATACTTGAGAGAAGTCTACACCAGGGTTACTCACTCCCTGGGGTGAGACATCATAGCTTAAGACACAATGAGGAGACACTACCCTGAAATACAGAAGGACTTAACACTTAACTGTAAAGACACTTTTGTTTGGACAGCTTTCAGCCCATTGTAACGCTCTCTCACATTTGAAAGACAGGTTGTGCAGGAAAATATAAACAAGTAATGGTAGTATTTGCCTGACCAAGATAAAAATAGAAATTGGCTGGTTTTCCTTGACTATTTGCACATTCCTTACATTACAAAACAGAAATAGAAACCAAAAAACCCAACCTTCATTTCAAGAAGGGCTAAAAGCCAATCTCTGCCTACCAGCCGTTACTAAATCGCAGCAGGACAAGTCTCTAAGCAAGGCAGGTACAGAGAAACTAGGGAGTCTTTGAAACAAAAAGGTAAAGAATGAAAGCAAGCTCCAGCTGAGAGGAGTGGCAGTGGAAGCAAAGCTAGAACAAACACCATAAAGAAGGGAATACAACAGCAAGCTCGGATGTTTGTCAGGGAAAATACTACAGGCATCTCTGTGCAGCTGGACTTTTGTTAGGCAGAGACTGTCAGATTGAGTTCTGTGCCAGCCACTGTTACTATGCATGACAATTCTGGAGGGCTTTTTTTCCCTGTGCTACTATTCTAATGACTTTAAAAAAAAAAAAAAGAAGGTAAGAGCACTTTTGCAGGGTATCAAAGCACTATATTCTGTACCAAGAAAGAAACACCACTGGGTAGCAATATATTCAACCACCAAAAACTTTGCCTAAGTGGACAGTATATTCCAAAGGTTACTTTAGCAAAGAGACCTATATAGACCATTAAATAATTTTAAAAGAACTATTTATGTCAAAAGCAAAGCATTTCTTTGCCCTGAAATTTATAATACGTGATAGTTTGAAAAAGGAAGGTTCAATAGCTTTAAATGACTGTTGAAAGACATTTCTGAATGGACAGATAATATACAAAGCTTTGCAAGATATCAAAAGCAGTAAGGATTAAGAGATGCTAGTTCTGATACCCATCTCGCAAGACTTTACTCAATGTATTCTTGCAGTGTTAAACAGAACAGGCACTGCAGTGTTTATTAACTCATTTAGAAAGCTTCTGGCCACAAACTAGGGCTTAGCAGCTAATGCTCTGAAGTATGCATTTCCCATTGTAGCAAAATTTAGTTTACCTCACCATAAGTTTCACTAAAAGCCCCTGTAACTATTAGCCAAATTTAGAAAACAAGCAGACACTGTTCCCTGCATAACAAAGTTAATACACACTTGTGCACATGGCTCTCACATTAAAGACATTTAAAAATATTTAAGGGCTGCTGTTCATTGTAGAACTACGTGGGAAGATTCTTCCACCTCTGCCACAAATCACTTTGTATCTACAGCAGTGACCACAAATTTTAATCCCAATTTGCTCAAGAAGCTCAAGATTTGATTCAAAATCTGCTATGACAACCATGAATATCCCAGTCACTAATCCAGTTTGGTGCTCAATCTGTGAGCTAACAGTGACAAACACCACACAAAAAACTCAGGTAAAATGTATTATCACCTGGCTCGGACCTCACAGGAAACACAGGTCACAATGAACTTCCAGCTCCTGTAATTTGGATTTCAGGATGCTGCCTTGCTTGAACCCATTCCTTCCCTTCCCCCAGCTCTGGCTTTAGCTGAAGAACAGAAGCACTGGCAGCACCAGTAGATGCTGCCAACTATCTAAAAAAAGAATGAAGCATGAACACACATTTCATTTCTCTGGAACTAGCAAGTCGGACAGGCCGCTAGAAGTTCCCTGATGAAAACAAGCAGACTCTGGATCTCCTCCTAGAGACAGAAGCTGTTGCTACGGCTTTACTTGTGTCAACCCTGTGTGAACTCATGTGTTCTCACTGACCATGGAAACAGCACCTGTGAGATAAAGAGCATTCCAGAGATTGTGTCCCCATAGGCACCAATATGGAATTCTGTGCATTTGCTGTACGATCCCTAAAACCTCACTTGCTCTCTCCTCTCTCCCTGCTCTGGGAATTTTATGTTTGTATTTCCTGTCCTACCAAGGTAGCTCCTCAAAGAGCATTCTTCATTCCCACAGGAAAACATTAACAGCCACCTTTACTTCTTTAGTGCATTTGACCAGGCCTTGAGGGAAGAATACTCATCTCTCCAGAGGTTCATCCTAAGCAGAAGATCTGATTCCTAGCAATTTAATCCTCAGCTGAAGCAGCCTAAAATACACTGTTTCAGTATTAGGAACAGGCAAATTAAATAAAAGCACACTTACCTACAGAATTTATTTAAATATTTCTTCCAAATGTTTCCTCTCTCTTGGGAGTATTTATCCAGTAAATCAGGATATCCTGCATTCTTTTCTACACTTGCATCACTGTATTCTACCTCTGAGCTCGATACTGTCACAAAAGCCTGAAGGATCTCTTAATTCCTTTCTACTTCTCTCTGAGAAGCAGGTAAAACCTGCTGAAGTTGATCCCATCAGTTCAACAGCATGGTAGGTCGGGGTTATCTCCATGAAAATTTCTGAAACAACTTAATTGCTTTAATATAAACTTTTTGAAACTTAAATCAGCAATGACTGAATTTAACTACTTCATCTCACACAAATCTTAGATGAGTGCAAAACCGGGTGACTTTATTGAAAAGAATAGCTGTGGACCTTTCACCTACTTAGCAAGCTAAATCTTAGTGCTGTGAGTTTTCAAAACACTAGTCACATCATATTAACAGGATGGATTGCATTTTGCAATGGTAACATAAAGGCCTCTCCAATTTACCAAAGTGCTCGAAAATCACAATGGCTGTTCTGGTTCACTGATGTTTTCAGTCTCAGGCTAAAAGCTCACCCCTTACCATAAAACTTATACTTGTAGCCCTACATTCTTGAGTTGCCAGAACTCCATGGGAGAGATCTCCTACCTTTCATGACTACTTTGTCTTTAAATACCACCCTGAAACATAAAGCCTGACCTGCACACTTTCAAACTCATTAATCCTAGAAAAAAGGTGAAGCATGTCTTTACCCACTTGCCAAGAGGCAGCCCAAATAATCTCCTGGCTAAAAAAATACAGAATCCTGACCAGCAAATGCTAACAGGCTACTAACAGCCTATGAGGCAATTTGAAATGAGTTCTAGAGACGCTCAGAATAGAAGAAAGCTGCTTGAAAAGCTGTGTTGTACTTCAGTGAGTTTCATTTTAGGTCACCTTTTAATGTATGTTCACAATATTAAAATTTTTACTGATTCAATTATCTCTTATCTAGCATCGGGCCTTTTGCAGCATCCCATACCAACAAGTATTCTAACACAATCACTAAATGTAAAATCTACATTTACTAACATTCTTTTCTTTATTCTGCAGTTCACGAATCCAATGAAGACAAATCTGGACTGCACTTTGGTATTTTTACCCCTTTCTTTGCTTATTTGCAAAAAACCAAGAACTGTTGAAAACGCAGGTCAAGTCTTTGCTCTAAAAAAAACCCAAAAAACTAACAGCAACACAAGAAAGCCTAACTATTCACCCACTTTCACTCATTATTATTGCAGCCAAGTAAATTATGTGAAATGGTGAGTTAAGGGGTCCCCAACAACATACAGACTAGCTTACACAAGTATATTCTAAAACACTTTGCTCCATAACAGGCATTCCAAAGCAGTAAGATTTTTATCAGAATAAATATTGAACAAACTACTTCTTCCCTCCTCTACATCAACAGAAGAAACATCATAAGCTCTTCTGTCTGGGACTAACTCTTGACAGTTCTGTGACTTCTTCCTTTTTAAATGCTACAAAGCCAGACAATACTAAATAACCTTGATTCACACATTTCTATTAGATTCTTTTGTAAGCAACATAAATTTCAAATTCAAAATTATATAAGAGGGGGAAAAAAAACCCTTTAGGATACAACTGCAACAACTATTTAATGAAACTCAGCATTCACGATAAGCTACTTTCTTTGCAAACTTGTATTTTCAAAGCAAAATGCTTTAAAACTGGAAACACTGTTTCCTGTGATTTTCAGTTAAGGGATAGTACACTAACAAGTCTTTAGAAAATGAGGCTGACCCTGCCACGGGGAGTTATAAATAGGAACTGTAATTTAGAACTGCAATTACATGGCAGTGGTATTCTTAGTTTAGAAATCACTGTGGTACAAAGAAAAGGACATGGGACACAGCTGAGTACTTTAAACACCTGATCTAAGTTGAACCTTGAAATACATACTGCAAAATGTGAAAACACCTCCCTGAAATTAAAGCTTCCACTTGAGAAACTTCTCTTACCTTCTTCACAGAGAGAATTAGCTGTAGAAGAGGCATGAGGGCAAAAAAGGGTAAGAAGAGAGACATTTCTCAGAAAACGTGCTGGGAAGTCTTTTTATGAGCTCAAGTAACCTCTTAGTGGAAGCACCTGATTATTTTAAAATAAAGCACTCCTACCACCTCCCAGAGAAAAGACAGAACACTGCAAACCTAGACTCTCAGCTTACAGCTCAATCAAGCATGTAAGATATATGTAAACAGACTAATTCAGGCACTGGATGGAAAATGAAGAATCATGAGACTAACAAGGGGGAGGGCAAAACAGACAGGGCAGTAGGAAGATCATCTTACAGAAGTTGCCTTTACATTCTCTGATATAGGCCACATCCATCTCAGCATAAACCTGCAGTGTAATAATCATGTGCCTGGTCGTGGTGTTCCACTTCTGTGAAAACCAGAAAGGGATGTACCCGTGGGAGCTGGGTTACAGCTGGCACACAGCACATCCCAGGTTCCCCGTACTGCAGCACAGGCTGTATCTGCATTACTCAGAGTAATCAGCTGAAAATCTAGCATGTAAACCCACCTCTGCTGAGATTAAAAAGTGTAAGTCTTTTCAGCACTTGCTCTTCTCTCAAGATAGGTAAGACCAGACTTAATTGATTGTTATTAAATACAAGCCTTATGTGTTCTGTCAAAACTGAGACAACAAGGGCTCTCAGCTCCAGAACACAAATTAGCAGGTACTACTATAACACATACCTAGAATATACAAATTTAAACATCTCAAAGGCTAGTGCAGAATGGCATTCGCATTTTAAACCCCTGAATTTTACAGCTACTGTTTGTGTAACAAGGAGGTGACCTTACTCAAGTGCCAGTAAGTAGCTGAATAACGACCCCCTATTCCACCCTTCACAAAGGGAAAGCTCGGGCTTAGAAAAGTACCTTAAGAGAAAACTTTGTTAACAGAGGTACAGTGAAAGACCTTATATTAAGCATTGTTTAGTGGAATTGGGTTTTCCACAGATAGAACACGTAAAGTCCTATGTTCAGATCCATCTATAGAAATGTAATTCTACCCACTAAAGCCTTACATGCACCAACAGAAGGCAGAACATTTTGATTTACCTTCAAATACCTTTTATGTCTATAATTTAGAAATCTGAGTAAATTTTGTATACTACTTGGTTTTTTGTTTTGTATTTTCCCATGAAATGTGCAAGCCTGCACATTAAAATGAAAAAAAAAAAAATCAAAGATATAAAAACCCTTTACGTTGTGCCAACAATAAGGATTTTAGGCCAGCATAGGCCATCACCAACTCAGCCATTTGCATTCCAAAAACCAGAGCCTATGGTTTGGTTATTTTATACTTGATAAAGTAAATTTCAGTTCGTCAAAATACTCCACAGTTCACTGGTGGTACAGATTTCTTTTATAGGTATTTCACATTTATACAAGATACTAACACTGTTCTTATAGTAGTTGTATCATAAAATCCCATCTCACAAATACACTCAAACTCTGTTGATACTTGAAGATACTCTGACCTCTACTTGCATGTAATAACTGCGTGGCATAAAGACAGAACATTAAATTGATTTCTGATGTGCATTTCGAACCACAATTAATACACTTGTTACAACAGATACTGAAATCACCAGTAAATACAAAAGTTTTCCATTTAAGACTTGCCTTTTAAGAAAAGTTTATCCTTATCTTACCTTCAGATTTCAGAGAATATTTGGGTTTGAGAACAAGCCATCACTTGAATAGAAGTATAATAAGAATAGTCAAAGTACTAAAAACATTATTTATAAGCTTTGTCTCTGAAAACTTGGCACCAACCTTGCAAATCTTCTGTCTCGGGTACTGTTTTGTCCACAGCCGTACTTTCCGGTTGGGATGATGCTACAGATTCTGTTAAAAGTGACTGACTTGAGACAGGGCTGAAGGAGCAAAGAAAAGGTTAATTTTATGAGGCACACTGACATCCTATAGAGGATTCCTACAAGAAATACATTTAGAGCACATCTCAATAAAAAACTATGCCATGAATATTTCAATCTAAAGCTGCTTCTACAACCATTTAAAAATGCCACAATCATAGCAAACTCAAAATTCAAATTTCAAAAAGGCAAAAAAAGGTTACTTTGGGGTAGCTTGGCACACCATCCTTTCACACAGAATGCAACTGTGTGAGGACTTTACAGCACAAGTCAGCAAGATAATTGTAGAGGAGCTACTTTTGGTGTTCTGGTGATACAATTCCCTTCTCCCTTTCCATCCACTCCAAGTCCAAACAATTGGATTATCCAGCAGCTCATGAGTCAGCAAGCCAGTAGTCAAGGGAGTTGCAATGTTAATAACCAAAAATTGCTTTTAGGCCTTGAGGGGCATGTTTGGTCACCTACAAAAGGGCTCTGTCAATCTAGTAGACATTTCTTCAGAGTATCACAACTGAGGTATTATCAGACACCAAAGTTGAAACCCTACTTTTATTTTGGAAAAGCACACCACAAGACATTGACTTCTTTGAAGTGCAACTCCAAGAGCATTTCTCCTGTAGTCAAGATAATGACTGAAGAGCTACTTTTCCTCTTTTATGGTATCATAACAGTTGCATGAAAAAACAAACCCAAGGCACAGTAACTGATTCGCCTCTCTGCATTGACCTCATGCCTTTTTATCTTTAACACATACCAGAAGTTGTATCAGGGTTAGGAATCTATTTTCTACCCCAATTAGAAATCCCAGAATGGAAAGACCAAATACAGCATCAAGCACAGCACCTAGCTTTCAGTTCATCTGAAGGATCCCAGCATTGAGATAACACCTCCTATAAAAAGCTAAGGAGCAGAAAACAGTCTGAACAGAATCAGCCAACAAAAACTGATGAAATTACCCTCAGCCTGAGTTTTACTACATTCTGATTTTTAAAGTCAGAATGAATACTACTGCAAGTTAGCTTCCACAGCACAACACACTAACATTTTCCACTCAAAAAATAACCAAAGCACTCAAGTTGCTGTTAGTTGTGTGATTCTAAACTGAAATGCAGCTACTAAATATAAACAAATATTTAGCTTTCACAGATGGAGTGCACTTAGTAAGTCTGAGTGATTTACAAGAGGACATTATGTCTCCTTGAATAATCCAGTTGGAAATTGCTTACTTAATATGAAATCAATTCAGTAGCACAACTCATACTAAGAGTTGTACATCTTCTCCCTGTTCCTGTATGCTCCAGTTTTCACAAAGTAGCTACTCTGTTAACACATTATCATGCATTTATTTGTAAGGAGCTCTTATCAACAGCTTTCTGTCATTTTATAAAATCTTCACATTTCTAAGATGAAAAGAGGTCTCCTTTGGTAAGAGTACAATAACCAAGTACATGTTGTGGAGTCAGAAATCCAGCCAGAACAGCATGAAGCTGGCAATGTTCCCATTTCAGCCTAAATTCTACAGAACTATTGGCATTCCAATGCAAAATGCCACTAAGAGATCAGCTACTATTTACTGTGAGATCTCATACATTAAAAAGTTAGCAGTTAAATCTTGTTTTCCTAATCCAGGTTCTGGCATTTAATGATACTGCATCAGATTTAATCATCTTCATACAGATTTTTATCTGAAAACACAGAAAAACAGGGAGAAACAGATGAAATTGGCTGCATAGATGGAGTTGATGAAGAATCTAAAGTTGACTGAGTTTCCTGGGCACTGCCTTCTGTGCACTGGACTGGTAAGGACTCAGTTATACTACTTACAGAAGCTGCTGGAAGGAAGACACAAACAAAGTGTGTTAATACTACCTCCCGGGATTACAGAAGTTAAACTATGCAATTATTCTTTGACCTCCATGACACCAACCAGAAAAGTAACTGAATCTCAACCTGTGTCAAGATGAAACAACATTACAGAAAGTAATTATGTTTGGTCATGTTTTGATCATAGTGCAACACTAGGCCTCAAGAAGCTACACAGCACAAAACTTTGAAGCTGGATCTTTAAAATAGTTACTATTTTCTGTTAATTAAAACATCTACAAACAGCTTTCTCAGCATAAACTACAGTATCCTGACCTGGCAAGCTTGGGTTTTGTTTAAAGAACCAAGATGGATACTTGAGAAATGGTATTGTAGCATTCTAGTGACCACTTAGAACCCATTTTGAAATAGTACAACATTGATCTCAAAGTTCCACTCAGATTTATTCCTCCAATTTAAAAAGTTTAATATTAAAATCAAGGAGGGAAGTCTTCAGGAGCACACCATGAGATTCTATTCTATGCTGTCAGCATCCAGCCAAGCCAGAAAAGACAATCTAAAAGCTCCAGAAAAGCATTCCCTGCTTGATGTTGGTAACATCAGGGTGAAGAAAACAGAACAAGGTTCCTCTTTGAGGAAACTCCTCTCCTCACTACCATTAAACAGGGAAAAACCTCTTCCCCCTGGTTAGTTTCCATGAGACTTCAATGGGACATGTGCTTTGTTGGAAAGATCACAGCACACAGGGCATTAGTCTAAAAAGGACAGGAAGTATCTCTATCTGAAGACAGGAGAATATTTTGAAAATGCATCAACAGGGTAATCCTACAACAAGCTGTGGAAATTTAAGTATCTATTTTAAATGCTGTTCATAAAGATTCCACAAGCTAAGTGTTATCTCTACTAGTCGTAAGTTCAGGGAAAACACAAAGGTGTAGTATTTTTTCTACATTTTTGTATCTTCAAATGGGAAACAGGTTGATACAGAACATATTAGCTCAAGTCTACTTCTGAGCAGATTAATCACAGCAAGCTTATATTACGAGCATGTCATGCAAATTCATTCCATAAGGTAAGTTTAAGTGGTTGGCACTAGTGCTCCTTTACTTTCAGTATTTAGGCAAGATCAGGAACCAAGTTATTACCTGTGTCATTTTGAGATGTTCAAATAGACATGTTAGCAGTACTTACCAGGAGGGCTAATTCTACCATTACTGTTCTGCCTCTGAAGATGTTCTTTGTAGCACACTGAACACATGCCATTTGTACGAGGATTCCCATAAAATCCACAACCAGTGGAACAAAGCATAGGCACTTGGCTACGGTTAGTTTCTTGAGCCATTATCCCTTCTTCTATAAACCTGAAATTGATACATACAACTCAGTATTTACATGCCTGAGAAAATCCTGCTTTTACAGTTGACATTTGAAAATGTGCAGTTTCCCACAGCTCAACAAAAAAAAAAAAATCCACTAGAAGAAGCCTTGCAGGTAATTCAGTGCCCAAAAATGTCTGTAGTCTGACCAATAACACAAATACAATCACATGTATGCTGCTCTCTGAGTCACACAATGGACCCTTCCAGTCCCACCATTTTATGGCCAACATGAAGACCACAAGGAAAAGTAATTTTAGAAAATACTGCAAGTATTACTGCATCCAACAGTACAGTAAAGAGAGGAGGACATCTAAGCTGAACTCTTCTTGAAACTTGAAGACCAGATACAGTGAATGAGGACTGTAAAATGAAAGGCAAGCAAGGTAACCTGTGCCTACTTATAGCATAACTATAATTAACAATAGTCATCTGAATTCACAAGTTACTGTTTAGTCATCACGTCATTAATGAAGGACAACACAACTATTTACCACAAAACCTGTATTATGATTTTTCACATTCAAAACAAAAATTATCCTTCAAGTCAAAAACAGACTAGGTAAACATCAAATTTTGTGCGAAAATATACTAGAAATGAGAAACAATATATAAAATTCAAGGTTACGTATTCATAAACTATATAACCCCTTTTTTTGGTCTCTGGTTTATAAGCCTTCTTAATATAAGAAAATTATATCAAATGACAATTTTGAGTGTTGAGCTATTTCAAATTAGTCTAATTTATATATCAGTTATTGACACCTGTCAACTCATTAAGACAAAATTAACTTTCCATTTTTGCCTACCTCCACAAACATTCTTGCCTTTTTTTGTATCAGTTTTGAAAGAAAAACCTTTATTAGAAACTAAGTATGTCCATGTATCAATTATTTAATTAAAGATCAGCCTAGGTCTACCATTTTATACTTCCCCATTAAAAATCAGGCTAAAACATGGATAATTTTATTTCTTGCAAGTCAGACCAAAAATAAGCAATATTGCTGGGCAAAAAAAACCCCCCAACTTTCTAGTATCAGTCTATATTTCAAAAGCAAAAAACAAAATACAGGGGAAAGGGATTTCAAGGTATTTGAACACTTCACCAATTGCCAAGTTATAAAACAAGATTAAACCACATTAAGGATAACAGGGTTAAAGATTTGCTTTTACATAAGATGCATTTGAAGCCAAATAGAAACAAGTTTCCCATTATTTTGTTTTTAGACAAATACCCTAGCACCCACATCAACTGAATTTTGTTTTTATTCCCCTAAAGCATATGAAATTGATACCTCAAAAGCAAACCTCTGGGTTGAAAAGCTAGCAGCAACACAAAAAAGAGTCAAGTCAACTGTTCAGAACAGTAACTATGCTCTAAGGATGATAAAGTATTTAAGGTAAGACAAGGAAGATGTACAGGCAGAAAGATCCCCAAAAGAAAAAAAAATCTTTGATAATATCTCATTTGGCTTCAACCTGCAATTAAGCTTCTTTCAGCTGTTCAATTGCACTCCCCCACCCCAATAAAGAAGCATTTGCTTTTGCCATACAAAGCTTCCATTGACCTCAAACGACAGCTAAATTTGATTTTGCTGAAGTACTGTACTTGTAGCTGAAAGAGCACTTTCATTCCTGCCTTTCTCCAGACAGCCCTTTAGAAGAAACTGCGAGGAGCTCATAGGGGCATTCAATTCTTATGCTGGGCCCAACACTCACAGAAGCCATTTTAGGAACATGTAAATGAACGTGAGTTCTCTGTGCTTTGGTAATTCAAACCAATTTGAAGATGAAACTTTTTTGGCCGAGAACATTTAAGAAATTACAAAAACCCTTTTGAGAGAATATTTCAAGAGCTATTACAGATTTCATGTCACAATACAAGTATTAATCCCTTCAGTTTCAGACAGCACCACATTAGAAGAACCCTACCACACCAGCTTTCAAAATTCACCATGATTACCTTCTACTCCACAGCTTGCTCCAAGCAGCACACAAGAACTCAAACAACCACTTACTGCTACTTTGTTATTCCCCAACACAACCGTTGCTGAAGGGACTAGGTGCCAACACAATCACAGCATAATGATTTCTAACACAGACCTGAAAAAAAAAAACTCTGCTCCAATTCAATAAACAAATTGTGAAAGGTGCACAAAGATGCCCAGAAGAAAAACAAGAAAAGCTGGACCAAGTTCCAGCAAAGCCAGTTCCCGAGTTCATTAACCAGTGGATCCTGACACCAGCCAAAGCACAAGCCACTGGCATGAGGTTCCAGAATACTTAAATCTCCAAGGGGAAGTGCCAGGGATTCCTCTGAAGAGTTTTAATAAAAGCCACAGGAAGTGGAAGATCATTGGTTGCTATTATTTGGGAAATAAAATAGGAGAAGAGATAGGATCAAACTGATGCAACATTATTAAGTCAAACCAGAAAGAAAAAAATTGAAGAGCTTGCTGAATTCATACACCCCACACCAGCTCCACTGCTCAGCTGGACCCTCACCAACCCAAAGAGCTCCTGCAGCAAGGGGAAAAAAAAAAGAGCTCCATCATCACCACAAAGTTCCAACTCAATCAGTTCATACATTAAAAAATCAACACACAAAACCAAAACAAACACCAAACCAAAAAAAAAAAAAGAAATGAGATGACCTCTGGAACTGATGTGAGGGATGACATGTAACCAAGAGGGACATGTAACCAAGAGGGAGAGCACACACTTTAGCAGCCTGGAGCCTGTTGAGATAGTTGAACTGATCTATCTGAACCCCAAAGCCACAGAATGCCAAGCCAGTGTAAGCTCCTGCTCTTCACCTTCCTACTCCTTCTCTTCCATGGTGTTCCTTCCCTCTACACGTTCACACGCTCACATGAATCAAGGAAGTAAACTCAGAAAACCAACTAATCCAACTTTGTCAATTAGTTTTAACAGATTGGTTTATGAGTTTGTCACATGTGCTGTCTGGTTACAAGAGACAGTCTAGCTGGAGACACGTGTGGAACCTCTGCAGCAGAGCAGGCTTAAAATACTAGAAGAACTACCAGCAAAAAACAGGCATTGAAAGTACAAAAGAAGAGAGATTCAAACACTGTACATCAGACATGCCTCTCCTGTTCACATCCACCACCACAGGACAGCAAAGGCCAGGATGACACAGCACTGTGCTCCACGGATTTCTCACTACTCTGGCATAGCAGAAGCTAAATAGGCACAAGCAAAGCAGATCAACACTGATCCCCATCTCCACAAACAGCAAGAGATCACTTAACAGATGTTCCAGGGGGAGGGAAGACCTCCCTTCACTCCAGTTCTTGGCTCAGCTTCAGATGATTTTTGTTTCAAAACTGTCCATAATTCCTCATGCAGGAAGATCCATGGTATCGCTGAGCCTAACTATCACATAAGGCAGTAATGGTGGGCTGTCACTGAAATTGCACCCTTGAAAGTGTTGCAAAAGGGGCGAGTCTGCTCCCGCAGCCCCACTCCCTGCTGTGAACTCCCACCCCTTCCTCAAGTCACATCAGCTCATCCATCTGATGGAAAAAGCAGGAATATTTATTCTGGTGGACTGCAGAACTTGATGATCTGACAGAAGAGCATCTCTAGAGAGCTGACATACAGTGCAAAGGAAGGGACAAGGGTAAAAATAGGACAACCATTTTTAGGAGCTACCAGTCCTTGCTGAGCATTGAGCCTACAGTAAAACACATCCCAAGAGTAGATTCAATCCATTGCTTCAAAACTGGTCTCCTAGTTTGACTTCAGTATAAAACTAGAAGCAACTTCATAACCAAAGCAACAAGGTCTTATGATCAACATTGGTACATGTATGTCCCACTTGGTTTGAGGTGTCACAAAACAAACAAGGAGCTTGTAAAGCTGCTGGAAATACCTCTGGGCACAGCCTGCCTCCTTGACCTCTGCTTGCACAACAGCCAAGAGGGTCATCCTGTTACTCTGAATGCAAAATTAATTTAATTTAAAGAAAACCTAACTCTTTGCAATACTTTAAAAGCATGTTTCCTGCTTTGCTTTACTGCATAGTTGTAAAACCTGTTGTACAATGAGAAGGAAGTGCACAACAGGGAAGGGCAAGAGCCTTAGACAACCTCTCTCAATCCAACCCCAGAACATCTATTCTGTTAAAGATCACGGAATAAATGGCCTCCTTTTTATTAGATAAAAATTGCTGACCTTGAGCCAAAATTATCTCTAATAACTTTCTTCTCAGTTCAAAAGAATTTGTCACTAGAAGCATGACAGCACACAGCTCTGCAGGCTAAGTCCTCCTTTTGCTACCAATTTGGTGCTTAAAGTCCACCCATTCCTGTTACTCCTGTCATCTCAATGCACTTCATGCATCTCTAAGGTCTGCTTATTACTGCTGATACAGGTCCCACCATTTCTCCCTCACCAGTGCACATGAGAGATTAAGTTACTCTCTGTACCAAGTAACAACCACAATAAATCACATGAAGGACATTCCTGATTGTAAAATGTATTTAGAGCTGAAGCTATGGAAACACTAGAACAGGGAAAGTGTTTTGGACATCAGGTTCTCTGGGAAAAAAGCCACCTCTTCCAATTCATTGCAAAGTGAGTAACAAAATACTTGTTTACACCCCTTCTACACAGTGTGGGCACAACAACATTGGTCTTTTATACCCTCTTTTTCCTTTTAATTAAAATGTTTATATGCTACTAGTTTCAAATAACCAATACTCCAGCTTTATAGGCTTCAATTGTAATCAGTAAGATCAGAGAGAGCAGCATTTAGAAGGATTAACCACACTAGGTTTAGGAATAATCTCCCACGCCCCCCACCCCCAAAAGAAAAAAACCTGCTCACATAAAAGTCAGCCTTCTCTTCATCTGCCTTTCCCAAAGAAAAAGCTCTCCTGAATTCCAGTTGTCCTCATACTTCAAGTTGTGGTAGGAAAGTGAGCAGATCTCACACCCTCTAGCCCAGCTGAAGTAGTATCCCGTCTTTTGCAAACTGTGAAAATTCATTACTCGTATGAGAAGGCTCCCTCCCAAGAGCTAATACTGAAGCAGAAGAGACCACCCAAAGTGTTCTGCTTCAGCCTCAGCACCACACCAGACAGTCTGAACCACACTGATGCCAGCTTTGAAAATGCTTCTCAAAGAAAAAGTGGAGCATTTAGTATAAGCCACACTCATCACTGTCAAAAGTCAACCTGCTGTCAGATTTTCAGCTGATGTTTACCTGAAAGGATGAATCCAATTTTTAACTAGTGATAAAAATATTCCTTCCATCATAATCACCTTTATAATGAAGCAGTTTAGCAACAATTTAAGCAGCAGCAGCACTAATGGTCATTTTCCTTTTGTGCTAATGAAGCAAGGAAGCAAGAGCAAAAATGGTAGTTTGAAGGACTTAAAAATATAATGTTCCACCCCAGGCATAAACAAAAGTGAGAGAGGAAGTTGTGCCAACAAAAATAAGCATCATTTTAGAGCATGTACTGGTATGGATACCTGATATCTCTTGTATCATATGTATGAAAAAGGCATATTGGTACAAAAAACAATAGGAAATGCATTCTTCTACAGGCTTACCAAAAAAAAAATGGGAAATAGGCCTAAAAGCAGAGCTTTGTTGAATCTTGCTGCAGAAGTTGGTTGTCCTCAAGGCTAGCAGAATTTACAGACACATGGCTGGAAGCAGGACACTACTTAGGGTATAAAGTACTGGATTCAAATTAACAGCAAGTTACAAAACAGTCCCGTATCCTTTTAAATCTGTTGCTCACTCCCAAAAGGCCCCAATTTACATTCAATGAGCAGTCATTTGTAGCTGCTTTAAGGCATTACCATGTCCCAGCAACTTGCTGTGGAGCCAAGAAGAACTGGCAGATCTGAATGGGGGCCTCAGCCATTACAGCCCAGCCCCAGCTCACTGGTTGCAGTCAGACATGTCATTTCATCCGCAACTCACCCTGGCTAAAACCCTACAACTGGTTCAGATTTGCCAGCAGAGCTACATGTATAGTTACACTCTGGCCCAGTTTCATCAGAAAGCTTTGAGTTAGAAAGAGTGAATCTGGTTAAGGATCAACTGCAAGCAGATCTGTCAGGACAGTGACCTCTGTTCCTGGAGCAGCAGAACCCTCAGCTGCTGCTTTTTTCAAAACACCAGAGTTATCCAAGTTCCTCAGCACCAAGAGAATCCCTGCAGTTTAAAAACTTTCAATTCATTCCAGTAGGGCCTCCAGCTTTCCTCCTGCTCACAATGAAATACTGTTTTAAGATGCAATTTGAAATACTGAAGCATAGTTTATATGACGACTTAATATCAAAAACACAATATTCAAAACCAGTGACCAAAGATTTATATAAGATGTTCTCTCAACTCACTGGAGAAGTCATCCAATATCTACATACATCCCAGCCTATTCATGTTGAACAGTTTGTTGGTTTTGTTTCATGGATAGAATGCCTTAAGTCAAGAACCTTCATTAGACATTCACTTCATAAAAAAAGGGAAGAGTTACAGAAACCTTTGCTTCACTGCAAGCAAGCTAAGTAGCCAGTAAATTTAAGCCCTTTGGTACACAAATTAAAATATAAATAAAATTTGGATCCTCAAGCTATATGTCCTGTACAGTGTAAATTCCAGATTTAAGATGGGAGAAAGACTGAAGAAAAATCACACAGAAGAAAAAAAGAATCAAAAGCATGAGAGAAAGTGCAATTTCAGAAGTGACAGATGGACAGAAGAGTTCAGGTTTTAGGAAGGAACATTAGTAACTTTCACAAATAATCTGAACCAGAATGATACTAGCAATGTTACATCATTTTACAACCCAGGAACACTTGGTATAGACAAAGCCTCCAGTGTACATTGCTTGCTCCAGCTGTCTGCTCTCCTACTCAAGGTTACACAAGGAACAAGGGAACATTTCACTAAAACCTCTTCACTCTTACTAGGCAAGAACAAAGACACAGATTCTAGAGTGGTATCAAGATCACCAATAATAAGGATTCAGCTTTCTATGCTTGTCTGCACACACTATTAATAGATGCTACTTTGAAACTGTAATTACTACTTGTGGCCACATTCAACCTTTGCAAAGTACAGATTACTGGAAGCGAAGATTAACTGCTGCACAACAGGGTATCTCAGAAACTCTCATGCACCTCTTGCAAATGCATCAAATTACTTGCAGTGAGCACTTAAAAGTCAACGAACAAAAAACCAGAAGTTAAACCAAGCTTTCTTATTTAATTCCCAAACTTTAAAAGTATAGTCACCATCCCATATAAAGGTCCATTTCCACAAAATTCATTAATGCTACTGAAGCTCAATCCTAAAAATGCAGTTAGCAATGCAACAGGTACATTTGATTAACTAGGAGGCAAAATCACATTTTGTCTACACAGGATTTCAAAGAGGCAGGGCACAGACATGGAGTTCCGTAGTGCTGGATTTCCATAAAGCTGCCACTCAGAGCTACATACTTTCACCACATGATGTTTTGGAGAACAACTAGTACTTCAAGCTGGAGCATCTGGTAACTGATGCAACAACTAAATGCTCCCATAGCACCACTAAATGCAATGCATCAAGGATTTTTCTCCTATTTATCATGTATTTCAATTTGAGCCCAAAGCAGCAAAATAAAACTCAATATATCAAGGACTATTTTTTAGTACATTTGAACACATACATTCGGACTTCTTAGTTCAAGACTAACACTGCAGCACCACTAGAATTAGATCCTTGCATATGACAGCTAAGAAACTTTTTTTTTTCCCTCTGAACTAGAAAACGTAACAACCTCTTATTTACTTCTTATTCCCCAGTAGCACAATACATTTGGAGATGACCTCAGTTAATCCAGGAAACTCGAGCTCAGAGAAGGATGTAAATGCTTTCTGAAAGAGCACCAGTAGCATATTCTAAGTTTCCATCTCTTCAGTGATGACTAACAGAAAATCTAAGCTGACAAAGCTGCCTTTATGGAGAGGTCAACCTGAACACAAGTGAAACAAACAAAACAAAACTCCCACACACCAAAGTCACTTCTTGGGTTCAAGAAAAAAAAAAAACCAGCAGCAAATAATCCTTGGAGCTGGACACACTTGTTTACAGCAAGACACAACAAGGATCTTCAATAAAAATAACTAGCAAAACATTAAAAGCAGCAACATGATGACTACAGTTGTGCTGTACAA
Source organism: Turnix velox (assembly GCA_013400935.1). NCBI lineage: Eukaryota > Metazoa > Chordata > Aves > Charadriiformes > Turnicidae > Turnix > Turnix velox. Next base: position 208,290 of record VZTY01029379.1, read on the forward strand.
AGCAAAGGCAATTAATTTCTGAGTGAATTACATACCAAGAAATGGGAATACGAGAGAAGAGCACATCACGCACTTTTAGAAGCTGTTTTTATACTGGTATCTCTGTGAAAGTCATGGTGGGAGAAGTCCAAGGGGCATATCTGAGGCATCCAGAGGACACTGGCCAGCAGACTCACTAGACATACTGTCCTACTCAAAGCACTGCATGTACATGCACAAGACAGCAGGCACCAAACGACTTCTATCCCAAAATGTACTTATTCAGTTTAGCCTACCCAAATCAATCAAGATTCCAGACTAGAGGCAGGCAGGCTCAGCAGGTTCATTTTTGGAAGGTGCAGTCTCTACAACAAAATTGCCACAGAAACCTTACATGAAGTTACACTGGTGATAGAACATGCAGCTACTAATAAAAGTGCACACTTTTAGGTCATGCTTGCTCTGGCGCCTCTGCTCAAGAGGAATAAATATTCAGGCATTACACCCATTAGAAAAATCAAACCATCTCAGTAATTACTTGTCTGCTACATCAACAACCACAGTTTCCATCATGTGAGACTAAACCTATGTCAAACCGCACTCGTTGCAATTAACACTTGAGGAGCTCTTTTCTTTCCTCTAAAATTTTTGCTATCCCATACCTGTACTTCGGCATTGAGGTACCTAAGCCAAGGACCACAAGAAACCTCAAGTTGCTCTCCACATTTCTACACAACCCTAGAAATTTGGAATTAACTTGAAAACTGACATATTACAAAAGTCTTCTATTGAAGTGCTCTAGAAAATACAAGAAAGTTACCCTGAAACAAACAAAACAAGGATGCATTCTACTCTTTGGCTGAAGTCAGCCAACTCAGAAATCAGGGGTGGTATAAAATTAGAAGCAGGAGTTCTAAAATCTTCTATGTTCCTAGACCAATTTTTAAGGGATGCAGGAGGGAAACTCCAAAAACTACCTTTGACACTGTATTTTTTAAAGAGGTTTGTCTGTAGGAACTGATGAAAAAGAATCTGTAAGGATTCAAACACTTACAAGATTACCCATATAATTACTGAAAGAATACAGATTCAGTAATCGCTTCTTTTGAGCTTCAGTGAATAAGTAATCTTCTCACAATACAGCATAAGTTTCACTTATTTTAAGCATATCAAGCCAGAAGAGATAAAAGCCGCTTTAACACGAGTTCCCAAAATAGACAGCATCTTGTTAAGAAAACACCTGTTGCTGAGAACTGACAGTAAGCACAAAACACATTATAATTTGTTTTTGTAAACAGCACCATGTAGAATTTTAATTGGCTTATAATGCTACAGTTCTACATGGTCCTAATGCTAAGGGAGGTGCTGCTCTAATATCAGGGTTCCAAACTGTTAATAAAACCATCATCATCATCATTTCTGGCTTGGGTATCTTGAATTCAACTTAACTTCCAAGAACATTGTGATTATCATGCATGATGCGTTGCTCTATTTAGAATTATGTACTATGTCTAATTTAAGCGTTCCAAATTACACAATACTCTTACTGTGGTTTGATGGAGAACTCAACCTAAAGCCTGACAAAACAAAAAGGGTATTTGGGGACACATATTTGGGAGAAGAGGTATAAGTATGATGTTCCCTGTGGCAAAGTCACATTCTTCATCTTCTGCAATGCACTTAAATTTAGCCAAGGGACTCAAAGGTGCTACTTTGTTTTAACCCTAGGGTTTTTTGTTAGTTTTTTTTCTTTTCCTTTATTATTATTTCAATCACTGAAGACAGTTTACACATTCCCCAAGTTGCTGGAAGTCTAAATATTAGAGTCTACCATCCTGCACACAAAATAATATTATAGAGCTGATCAGCAGCCAGCACAAGCAACTGGTATTTATCCATCACCTAGAATACTCTCAACTTTCACCAACCATATGAAGATATCAACTCGCCAGTCTCAATTTGATGCCTTATATCTTCCCTTAGCTTCCTCTTAACTGTGACCTTACACCTCACAATGTTTCAGGCAGGTAAACATCCAAACGAAACAAATACACGTGCATCCCATTATACTTCTATGTAATCAATGCAACTGTTATGAGACACATAATTTGCAGTTTTAGAGACTTCTGACATAGTGTAGCTGGGCCAAGAACTGATCTACTTGGAAAACTTCAATCCTCAGAAGCCTGAAATGGTTCCTCTGCCTGTTTTACAGGGCAGCTCTAAGCTGAAACAGTCAAGGTTAACAGTGGTCTGCAAAGCGAAAGTACAAATACCCCATTGGTATCAGAACCAAACCCTAAGCCATAGCACCAGTCAGTACAGGCTGAGGAAATACACAAGCTGCACACATCACCAAGAGTGGAAATCGAGTTACCTCCTTAACTCTCCAGGATAGTGTCAGATTAATAGATAAGAGGCTAAGAGATGATCAGGAATTCACAGCGTGTAAGGCACCCTCCTTTCTGAAGGTTTCCAAAACTATACCACTCACTCAGATGGTGAGGTCGTTACACTGTTTAGAAAAAGCTTAAAAACTATTGAAGGAAACTTGATTAAGGACCACTGGCATCCTTCCCACTCCCATCATGGAACAGAAAGTAGGGGTTTTTTTATATTTCTTGCCCATAGAGAACAGACTGCACACATTTCAGCTCCTCTGCTGACAAGAAAGCCGGAGCTGACAGCTTTGGAGTGTAAGTCTGCACTGAAAGCATCACGCTCCAATCACCAGGGCATTCTTTTTACCTAATACTCCAGGTACCACTCAGTTATCAGAAAGGCAGTTTACAAAGTTTGCTACTCATTCTGTTTTCAGACAAGACTCATCCATGCAAGCGTGTATTTCTAGTACAATGTCTCCCCCATTTACCGTCCAGAACACTTAGATCAGCAAGTTAGCAGCACAATAGCCTAAAAATAGCATGGCTGGGTGCCACTGTCTCCCCATCTATTATGATGGCACCTTTGTACAGAGTTCTTTCCACGATTCTACATAGAAAAATACATCCATAAATGGCTTTGAGGGAGGGGCTTGGCTTCCTTTTGGCTGTTTAGTGCCATGGGATTCCCCCTTTTTCCTCAAGACACACAAACAGAAAACTGCATTTTTAACAGCAACTCTTAAGTACATTTGACTTCTTTTTAATCCTCTTGCTGTAGTACAGATCAACACACAATAGCAGCACTTTCTAGAGAAAGGAAAACACAAGATACAAAGGAAAAGTAGATAAGTATAGAAAATGCAAGGCATATCTCTTAGACTATTATGCTTGGCATATTAAAGCCTGTATCACACTCCAGAATGGATCAAGAGGGGGAAAAAACCAACCTGCTCACAAGATAGTGAAACTCAACTGTCAGCAAGGTGTGGTTTTCTAACATGATGGTCATTCCCCTCCATTTGCAAACTCCAGCCAGTGGGCTTCTATCAGAAAATGAATGAAAAGAGCACAATATATTCCATTTCAGTGTGGTATAAGGGTAGAAACAAAGAGAGGTCAGTGAGACCAGTGCCCTTCAGCTCAGCCTAACCATGGATTTACAGGCATCGCTGCTTCAGCTGCTGCATTTTGTTAGATTAATTCCACAAGTGCCACGTCCTTGCTACAGCTTGAAAAACAAAAGCCCTGTGCCCTGACAGTCTCTCCCAGAAATCTCTTCAGTCTCACACATTTTGTGAAGACAAAAGAACCCCACTGTACTGTTGGAGAATATCAGTATCCTTTATACTAAAAAACAACTTTAACTGATAACCCTAAGCTTCAGAAGGAGAGCATCTCCATTTAACTAACTTGATGCTGCTTAAGTAAATCCAGCAACACATTTCAGACTGTACATGCCACCCTGTGCCTGTTAGAGCTATGCAGGATAGCATCAGATATCAGGCTACTCAAAAATTCTCAAATTTTTCATCTCGGGCCTTGACAGCTTTGACAGGGGGGGAAATGAGGTAGAAGACAGAAGGATAAGTACATAGCAACTAATCAGGGATACAGAATGACTAGGTATAAACTTAACACCATGGGTCACATCACCTTATGACTTTGCAGAAGAACAACAAGCTAATTCTTGCAGGAAGAGAGACCACAAGTAACAGTCAAAAGCTTCACAGACATCAAGTTAGAGGAAAGCAAATGCAGGAAGGCACACAGTTTTAAGTGGCAATCAAAGCACTAAGTCAAGTTTGACTAGACTTACTAGGAAGGCAAAAAAACTTCATGCACAGCTGACAGGCTAGTCCACAACAAATCAAACCCTCCTTGATCTCAGCCCCTGCACGGTTTGTCACACTCATCTGACAAGATGTTATGTAACTAATAATACATTTACCCTGACCTATTGTTACTAATGCCACCTTCCTCCTCTCCCAAGATACTTTAAACAAACCTTATGAAAATGCACTTAGATTCAAAACAATCCTATTGAGCAATTCCAAACTCTCTTCAGTGAAAAAGAGTTCCAGGTCAGTCCTTGCATACTGTTGCAATTAATTTTATTGAGTTAGTAAACCACTGGTATAACAGCTACTTTTCAAGTAACTTTTCACAAAAATTATAATGTACATTTCTTAAGTAATTCTAATACCTAGAAAAATCAATTTATTCACCATTACATCAATAATTTGACCAGCATAATCCCAAATCAGAAGACTGGCAAAGTTCACATAGAAAACTCTTATCAGCAATAAAAGCTATCTTTTAAGCTTTCCACCTGATTCTGAAGAAGCCAGGCAGGAAGAACAAGGTCCAATTGTTTCAGTTTAACACTCAAAGCACACCTACTGCTTTTACCCCTGGCTTGATAACTATGCAGATTCCAAAACAAGGTCACCCCACTGGACAAAAGAACTCCCATTCTGCTATATAACTTCATACTGTTTTAATGCCTTGACACTATATGATTTTAGAGAAAAACTTTAAATTCATACAGGAAGTAGTAGAGAAAATTTTCTCCTTTTCACAGTCCCTGCCATCTTCCCTGCCATCTCATCCTCAAAAATAGAATTATCAACTTCTTAAATGCTTCCTTCTGACAATCTAACTCAAATACTGTATTTTGTACAAAATGGCATGAATATGTCCAATTTAGGTACAGAAATTCTACATTTTTGCCTGCAGTATCAGTGCTTCTCTCTCTTGACTCTCACCTTAAAATATAATTTAGAATCTTAAGTAGAAAATATCTGCCTTCCCCATGCAATATTCTGCCTTCATCAGGCTAATTTAATTCAAAGGCACACACACACTAAAACCGTCTGGCTTCCTGCCTTGTTCAAACTAATGGTGAAAACTTAGCACTTGTTTTAAAAAAAAAAAATCAATCACATCCAACACAAAGCATTTACACAAGCTGAAACCACCTCACTTCTGTTCTCAAAATTATTGCTACTAAGCTACCATTCCAACTTAATTACTAAGTTTATATTTGTTTCCCTAATCATTCACACAGATAAAAATGCATTAGCATCGTGAATCACAGGCCACCCTAGCGCAGTGTTGTCTTAAACCCTGGGCTAGTTAAACAGTTCAGGTGGTTGCCAGGGCCTGTCAAGTCAGCCACAGTGTTTATAGTTGAGCTCTCCAGATACAGGATTATTGTTTCAGACTGACAAATACCGTATCCTGAAGGTTACAGTCCTGTGACACAAATACATCCTGACAAGGCAGAATGGCTGAGCAGGGGTGGTCTTCAGCACCGAGACAGTCTCAGCTTCTGCAAGACTGCTGAGCCATTCAGTTAAATGAAGAGCTGTGTGTTCAGTAAAACTGCTGCTTAAGGAGGAGCTATTTTTAGGAAATACTCAAATGTGATAGTTCATTTGTCTAAGTAATACTCAAAAGATTGTCTTCAGTTGATCTAAATGGAACAGAAGATGGATCAAGCTGGGATTTAACTCTGTTTATCTCTTAATGCATAATTTAAGAGAAAATAGTTGCTTTTCAAATGGCAAACCTCAGTTTCTATCAACAACTGGAGGAGCAAGAAAACAAAACTCGAGTAAAAAGAAATGGATTTTTACACTGTCAAAGCTTTGTTTTTGCTAACCTCTATTTAGCTCAAAAGCCCTATAAACACGGTTGGAAGAAGGGATCTGTTAAAAATATATCACCCCACCCCTTCAATTAAGGGCTGAGAAGCTTATGACACATCTGAGACATCCAACAAGAACAGGGAAGAGGGACTTAATGTTCTTGATATTTCTAAAGGTAAAAAAAAAAGGCAGGATTAAAAAATCACAAATGTTTCATGCCTCTCTTAAATGGATTTTTGAAGCAAGAACAGATCTAAGCTATTTTTACTCCTTTGTAGGTCACATGTAATTAACTGCTTATTTTCACAAAACCTTATTACAGTGTAAACATCACTAGCCAGATCATCTGCCCCACCCAAACCGAGCTCCACACCACAGGAGGCCAACTATCTTTGTGAGGAGCCCTTCTACCTGCAGGAGAGGGCTGTCCCACTGCACCAACCTCTCCTCAACATCAGGGCTGACACCAGCAGCTGCTCCTCAGCTCCTTCCTCCTTTCTTAGAGAACGCAAGCAAACTTGTTAACAGATCTAGCCCCACATCTAAAACTATGGGCAGATGTAACTTCTTGGATACAGCTGGAACTCTCCAAGATGACATTATTCCTCTTCCCTACTCCCTTCTGCCTAGGGCACACAGCAATTAGCAGAAATCACTACTAAACCTCTTGGGAGACAGGGGGAAGAAGAGAGCCAGTTGGGTAGGCTCGAGCCACTAATTTAAACCAATTTAAGCCAGCCTAGTTGACTTTGCCTCCAGCACTCATAGGACCCACTCAGCTGGAGGAACAGCAAAAGGCCCCAGCACAGAGTAGAGGGCACTCAACACAGAGGGTTCTGAAGTCCACTCACTATTTCTGGGATGGATGTCTGCCCTCCCTGAAGCTCTGGCATGTTTGACCAAGATCATACCATGGGAGGCCTCAGCCTCCTCAAAGTAGCATTAAACAGAACCAGAGCACAGGGCTGCCATTCCAGTGAATGGTGGGCCACCCACCTCACAACACTGGGAATTACCACCGAAAGTCAGTGGACTAGAGAGCACAGATCCACTCTGCCTCATAAAAAAGGGAGAGCAAATTTGGTTCTGCACTCTGCACACAAGTTTACAACTACTTTTAAGGATCTCTCATTCACATCAGAGATATATATTCCATCCTGGCACAAAAAGCAGACGCATAAATCCCACAGCACAACACATTCACAGTGTTTAAGATCTGCAGATGGGGCATGTGCAGGAGAAGGTTTTATGAACAAGAAGTGCTGGAACAACCAATCATTGTGCAAGGACAACACAGGTCCTGCCAGCAACGGCTTTGAATGCAGGCAAGAAACATTTGCTGTAGCCTGAATACAGAAGTTGTACAGCTGTGCCAGCAAAGTGGTATGTTTATCCTTTAGGGCAGATTTGCTTTCTACAAACAGCCTGCATTAGAAATGTACACATGTGCTGAGAGTTGAGCATTTCACTTCTGTGTCAAAAAAGTCAGGAAAATTGGTCCCAGATAGTATATCTTTCCCAACTAAGTTGTGGGGGGCAGAGGGGATCCAGGAAGAACAGCTACTTGGTCATCAAGTAATCTGAACCACACTGCTTCATGCATTCAGCTTTTGTCCTGCTCTAACCAAAACCAGCTACTGGCTAAATGTAGTATTTCATGGGACATAAATAGTTAAGTTTGTTTCCTTTTGTTCAAGCAAGTCTAATACACATACTTATAAGCTTACAGAAAACACAGCAATTATACCTCTTCTCATCCTAACCTGAGGTATCTGATCTAGCCACTCAGTCTAGGCCTAGGATGACTTTTAAGTTAAGAAATTAATAAAAATCCCAGAACGTAAACACTTCTATATTCCAGTCTTAAATATCTCCCCTGATAGATGATATTCATCCCACCTTTCAGCTAAAAGACCACATATAGTCACTGTTCATTTTAAAGTATTAAAAGTATTATTTAAAGTTCATTTTAAAACATTTCCATGTTTTAAATACAATCTAGAACATTTTAAAAAAATGCTGTCAACAGATAGAAAGAGATAGCAAGAGCAAATTAGTAATTTAGACATATAAGCCACTGGAGCATGGCAAGATGCCAGCATGTCAAGACTCTGACACACATAGAAGTCATCTGTAACCAGTATTTTGGAAGGAAACAAAACAGCTCAGTGCAAAACTGAACAAATGAGGTATACTTTCATAATCACACTTGTTTACATCAAGTAAAGGTCTAAGTAATTGGGTTTCAAACGTCATCTGGAAGATTGTCACTCAATTTCCACATCTATTCTTCTATCGTTCTGACTAACTACATGAACCCCATCAAACTCCCTAGACTCAACAAGTACTAGGGCCATGAGTATTTCTTTCCAATTCCCAGGAGCAGCTGCACATAGATACAAGTGTTTTATTAAAAAAACAGGAAATATTTAAGGAAGTAAGAAAACATTCACGATGCTGAAAGCTTTGTTATGTACATGATCTCATCTAACATATTTGTTAAAGATACAGAAAGAGTGACAATTACAAAAGCCTTAATTCTCACTAGAAATCCCCTGCTTCCTGACTCAACACTTCCTGCTCTCCTCCCCCTCACCCTATCCCATGCCACCCATGGCAAACTGTACTTTTCCTGTTCCTGAAGACCTCTCAGATGCAGAAAAAGTGTCACTAGAAATACCATATATAATAAACCTGGCACAGAAACTAGAAATAATCTTCCCCTCAAAGAAGGCACTTGCTACTCTTGGGCAATACAACATTAAAACGAGATTCTGACCAATTCTAAAGAAAAAAAAAAAAAGAAAAGAAAAAATCACCACCTTTATTTTTTGAAGGGAGAAGGCTGGAAGGGCAGTAATTGCAACATAGTGAAATAACACAATTTTCCTACCTGTGTTTGTAATCAGAGCTCTGAAAGATCCAAAACTAATTAAAAACAAAGAAAATGCTCACGCTTTACATAATTTTTACATATCTTTGTTCTAAGCACTAAAGACCTGCGAGACATTCATCTCCTCAGGAACAGAGACAACAGCCCAGCCGTCCTCAGTGATACAACAAAAGGCAATTTAAGACCAATGACTTGGAGCAAATGCTAACGCTGAATAATCCCACAGCAGCTGTCATAATTCCTTAGCTCAAATCTCCTCAGAATCAGAGAAGTTAGAGTTAAAACCCAGCTCTCTCTTCCTGCTAACATTGTGTAACTCCAAACCAGCGGCGTTATCCTGCTGCCTATTTTAGAATTAACATTTCTCCCTAAGATAAAGGTGGAGCGATTCAATCCTTCCCAGGGAATAGACGGGAAAAAAAATTAATAACAACAAGAACAGCTCGGTGCAAGCCAACAGATGCCAAAAGAAACTCGGTCAAGTTTGAGCCCCTCTGCACCTTATTTCCTGCCTAAAGAGCCCTTTTGTTCTGCTTCCCTGCATAAATGTTAATCCTCTGCCACCATTAGAAAGCCAAAAAATGAGAAGAAAAAGCCCCACGCACATGAACTCGGCCGCCCCGGAGGGCGAAGCGACGCCACGGCACGCGATTAGAACCGGAAAATTCCTACCAACCAAAATCTCCACAATTTTCTCTTTGCTTCACCCCAGATTAACTTCACTTGGAGCTCTGCTTCGGCGCAACCTAGCCCAGACCTCCAGCCCCGCCTCCCCCGCTCCCATTGGCCCAGGAGGTGAATCCCCGCCCACCCCCGCCAAGCTCCGCTTTCCCAGTGGCGGAGCGGCGGATCCATTATTTAAAGAACTTTTTCCTTGCTAGCAGGTTTGGCTGCGCGGCTTAAAACACCCCGGGCAAGCGGCTTCTTAAAGGGACAGGACCCCGCTGCCGGCTGTGACAAACTACCCACCCCCGGGGCCACGCGTCGCCCCAAGGGAGCCCCGGGGGCAGCTCCGGCAGTCCCGCCAGCACCGGCCCCCGGGGGTAATGGCGCCCAAGCTGGCCGAAGGAGCCGGGCGGAGAGCTGGGAAGGCTTCCCCCGCCGCAGCTACCGGGCGGGGGAGGAGGGGAGGAAGGGGGGCGGGTCGTTCTGCTACCGAGGACCGGGTGAGCCGGGCACGACGTAGCAATGGGTAGCCACGGTAAAAAACAAGCCGAGTTGCCCGTTCCGGAAAGGCTTGTGCCCGCCCGAAGCGTGAGTCAGCAGGAGAGCAGGCGGGCAGGAAGCGCCCGCTCCCCCTCGCAGGGAAGCCATGGCCGCGGCCACAAACTTTTCGGGCTGATTCAGGCTTTACCCGCTGGCAGGAGACTCGGCCTGTTGGCACCGGCTGCCTTCACCTGCCCTTCACATTAAAAGCAATTAATTTTCCTCCGTGTAAACGCTGACACGGTTCCCTACCCCGTCTATCAAGCGCTATCAGCCTGGTAGCCAAGCCCGGAACCGAGAGGAGTAAAAACAAAACACGGCTCTAATGTCGATGTCACAATCTCGTCTGAGGCAAAACCTCGCCCCGTTCCGAACGGGCAGAGCGGGACACCGAGGGAGTGCCCTCCTGTACCCACAGAGCGTCATCAGAGCTACACAACACTCACGTCATTAGCAAGGCTGCCTTGCAGAAAACATCTTTCCGTGTTTACTGTGAAATAACTAGAAATATTAAGCTAGAGGAAGATCCAGCACTTGTCAGCATAGGCACATCTTGGGTTGGTCTTGTATTGCATACAGGGTAAAAAGAGAGAAAAAACTCCGTTTCTAGTCCTCAGCATCCTCTGGCCAGTGCTAGAGCAGCCCACCTTCCCCTGCACCACAAAGTAAGTCTCTTGTTTCAACTTTCCTGAAGATCAATCAAGCCCAAGACAAGTTTAGCATCCTGCTCTTCTGCAAATACCACCTGAAGTCAGGAAAATATTCACAGCAAAGTATTCCCTTGAGCTGTGACACATACACCAAAAAGAGCACCAAAAATACCTTCAGGAAGGATATCTAATTCCTTTAAAACCAGTCAAATAGCACATTCTGTGTTACCTTCTATTTTGGAGCAATGTACAAATCCAAATGGGATTGAAAAAGCAGCATGTTTTAAGTTACTAAGTGTGAAATGCTACAAAAACAGAATTAAAAAGATTTACGTGACTTACCCTATAGAACCTAAAATATGAGCTGAAAGAACCTGACCTTGACCCTTGCACTCATATTCCGTGCCCTGTGACTGTATTACTGGAAGTCAAGCAAGTCCCCTGAGGGAGACTGTGAGGTCACAGTGATGTGACACTTTTTTTTTTTTTTTTTGCCAAACATTATCTAGAGAATCAAAACCAAGGACATAGTTCATGCAAATAAAACATACCAGTAATGCAGCCTCCAAGTATCTCAGTAGCCAATCCTGGAAAGCTTCAATTTAGAGCACATTAACTTTAGGCCCATAAAAACAACAGCAGAAGTCACAACTCTTACTGGCCCAAGTGCCTAGGGCTAGAAGAGGACAAGAAGTCTGGCCACCTCATTACTGCAACAGTGATGAAAAATGTTTATCAAAGATCCCATACTTCAGCTTCTACTTGTTACACAGGCAGCAAGCAGCTCCTTATCACTGCAAGAGAAGTTTAACCCCTTTTTCTCCCCACCTTTCCCCTTGCAGCCATACAGTCTGGCTCATACAGAGCCCAGCTCTGGTGCTCATCAGACCCTTCCAACCACCCTTGAGTCACTGATCTGGCAGACATTTGGCCAGTTTCTGATAAGCAGAAGCACAGGCTATCCTGAGCATATGGGCAATGGCAAAGCAGATTCGCCTCCATTCAGCACTGTGACCTAGATCTGCTTACCTCACCCCCTAAAAAAAGAAAAACCCACAGGTTTTCTGTGGCCCAGGAATAATTCGCCATTCTCAAACAACATAAAAAAAAAAAAAAGTCTGAAGTAGGGTATTGAAGCCAGGTTCACAGCTGACCCTACCTCACTGGACTACAAATCATGGGCAGACACAACTGCAACTAAATGCTGAGAAACCAGACAAAGAAAACACTATTCAAGTTCCATGCTGAAGGAGAACTAGTGAAACTAAACATTAAAATGCCTGATTTATAAGCACAGTCTCTGCACACAAACCACTTGTTTTCCCTGTAAATACACACACATTGTAGAGAAAATGCAGAGGTACTATTTTAAGGTCCAGGCTCAAGTTATGCCTTTGCTACTGCTACAATAACTCTAGCAACACAGGAAAAACAAAAATAGATTGCAAGCAAGTACATTAAACAGGGAGGCTTTGACAGCAGTGTAAAAAAGATTCAGTTTGCTGCTGTTGAACTTTGCACTGAGGACAGTAACAAGAGAAAGCACCTGACTCTCATTTGACTATTGTAATCATGGAACAGCTAAAAGGCCATTTGTTCCATAATCTTACACACATAGAAGACAGTGAGTTTGGAGGACTTGACAGCTCAAGAGATCAAGACCAGAGCCTTTCATCTTTAAATCGCCAGTTCAGAGACCAGAATAGTAGCGATCAAAAGCTACATGTGATGGCTGTTCAGGGATTAGATGGGGAGAGACTTACTCACTGCCCAGCTCCCAACAGATCAGCCTGAAGCACAAGAGCTTTCTTCACAACTTTGCACCTGTTTTTCACAGTCTTGAATACTTTCAACCTCCTGGATTCTGTTAATAAGTAGCAAAGCAACTGAACTGCTGTAGGCAGACTTAACTTGTATCTTAGAAAGGACTTTACCCTCTGGTTGTCAATTATGTCAGCTCTACAGCAAGTGCTGATTTTTTATTTGTTATTTTTAAACATTTATAGCTTTGTCTTTTAGCATTATTATTATTAGAGGCAGCTTTAGAAGTAATATTTAGCTTCCCATTCTTTTCTTACCAGCAGATGCTGCAGTTCTGTTTATAAATAACAGTTCTTATAACTTTGCTGTGCAAGGCATTTTTACAAATACATCAATTTAAGAAGTAGGTAGGCATTTGAGAAATTGAGATGTTAGTAATTATTTTTTAATCAAGCCTAAAGAACATAAGCTTTGAGAGCCATGTCTGCATAAGAACAGGGAAAGAAGTTCTCTTTGTGATGAAGGAAATACTCCTTTGTGCATTCTAATACATTCTTCAATATATCAGTCTACAGTGCCTAGAAAGCCAACAAGCAACAGCTCCTTTCCAAGCTGATTAGACTTAGAAATCTGTAAAAGCATCTAGAATTTCCAGGCAGGACAAGCGAGACAAAAACAAGTTCAGAGTGTATGTTGACTAAAGGTTCTGGAGCACAAGTTCATTGTCCTGCTACAACCACTACCAAAACAGATCTTCCACACAACCCCAGCAACACAGATGTATAGTTCTTAGTAGCACATGACTTCCCAAAAATGAAGGTGCTGATGAAAAGACAAAGTCCAAGAATTTTCAGTATCAATATTGAAATAGGAATAACTAAAGGAGTCCTTGCATACAAAAAATTCAACTTGCTGTTCCATAGAGTCTAAAGAGAGCAACATTACCAGTCTGATGAGATTTCAGTAGTCTTGAAGAACTTCTGTGACTTCTCTTGCTGCTTTCAGTCCAAGATATACTGCTGCACTACAATTTATCAACCCTGGAAACAACAAGAAGGTGAACATGATGAATACTGGGCCTTTACCAGAGCAGACTGGTTAGATGTCTGGGCAGCACTGGATAAGCACATCCCTATGCAAATTTCAGTCACTATCTTAACCCAGAGAACTAAGTTCATCCACATGTTAAATTCCAACTACTTCCTTCTATATACAGCACATAGAGAGGAAGCAACCAATTCTTTTTTGTTTTCCTGCTCCCTCTCCTCTTATCTTCTGACCTACAAAGCTGCATATCATTAAGAGCTTTCAGTCACTCTCAGTAGTTGTCACACTAGTTTGGCTTTGGGTTGGTTTTGCTTATTTGAGTGGGGTTTTGTTAGGGATTTTTTTTTTAATAGGACATGGAATCACACCTTACTACTAAGTATTTCAGTGATAGATGGCCTCACTTCAGAGTCCTTGAGAAAGGATCTAGACATTTAAAAAGACATCTCCATGACACTGGATTTCTCAGGTGATAAAGAAATACTAGTTTGCATTGAACTCAGTATGCTCCAAGTTAATTTATATGTAATCTGTAATAGTTTTTGTATCTCGAATGCAAGTCATAGCCCACTCAGTATTAAAAAAATAAGATATCTGCATGGCCATTAGTTGCCAAGAAAATGGAGCCAGAAGTTTGTATAGTTACAATTCCCTCGGAAATCAGAGTCATTAATATAGCTGTTACAAAAGGACACACTTTCACAGAAACAGGGATTACCTTTATCTGTTACTATGGCAACTTTTCAGTAGTTTGTGTTAATGCTACTTTCCTTCCGATAACTTGCCACTATCTCTTTTGGGCTGTTTGTATAAGGTTTTGAGTGTGCCATCTGAGACCACAAAGTAACAAGAAGTTGAAATTCAAACTTCTTGAAGAATTTGTGCTCTTGGATCATGCTCTTAGAAGTATTTTATGTAATACAGAATGTTGCCCATTTTTGCCATAAATTTATGATTAGTCAAGAAGTAAATTTATTTCCAATGGTTATTACTTTAATATGATTCACTGTCTTGCAAGACAAAATATTTTAAGAGGTAACCTATAAAATACATACAGGAGATAGTTTCAAAGTGAAGAATTTCTATCTGTAAAGTGGCAAATCCAAGAAATTATGCTACTGATATGCCACAGACTTTAATATTCAGTATCATAAGGAACAAAAATAGCCCCAAAACACATTGTTATTTTGGCCTGAATAGATATATAGCAGACCAGGAAAGAGCCAGCTCCCTTGGTCTGGGTTAGATTATTAACATTAAAAACAAGTGTAGGTATCTCAGTACTAGATAAATATATCATGTAGATTTCAAAATGCAAATCTATAAAAGTTAAAGGAGATGCAGGAAAGAGACTAAGGAAGGAATTGCCTTATTTGCTTCCTCAATTGTTGCATTACCATCATCACTTATTCAGAAGAGAATTACCACTTTGTGAAATTATTTCAGATTACATCAAACAAACAAAACCACTTACTTGGAAGCAAGAGGAGGAAGAGAACAGTTTCCTTTTTATTTTTTTCCCCTTAAAGTTCATAGGGCAGCTTACCAGACTGCACCCTTCTCTTCAGCACTCACAGACTGTTTGGCACAGTTATGACGTGAGCATAAAATCTCAGAAGAATAAAAAACTGGGCAGACTTCTTACATCTATTACAGGACAAGTCCAGACAAACATCCAGGGAATGGACTTCAGAACACAACTGTGCTCTTGAAGTCAGTCCATGCAGGTGGAGAAGTAACTACCATGGGTTTTACTGA
Organism: Turnix velox; assembly: GCA_013400935.1. Taxonomy (NCBI): domain Eukaryota; kingdom Metazoa; phylum Chordata; class Aves; order Charadriiformes; family Turnicidae; genus Turnix; species Turnix velox. The sequence continues at coordinate 223,618 of VZTY01029379.1, forward strand.
TTAGCTTCACATTACATCAACACATTTGGCGGATGCTTCTGTATTGTTGCCGTTGTTATTGGCAGTAAGATAACTAATGCTTTTTTTATTTTTAAAGACTCTCCCCTTCCTAACATCCTGTGGAAACAAAAGTGGATGTTCACACCCCTTATCTATCCCTCCAGGCTGCCTGCCGTGACTCGGAGAAGGTAAGTAGGGCTACATTTCACAGAGCTCCTCTACGAACAGCACAACGCAAACAACTTTTGGCAGGGTGAAACGCAAGAGGCTGAGGGGCTGTGCAGGCTGGAGCCCCTGGTTACACGGGAAGGCTGCCACAGCACAAACTGCACGTTGCTTCCCGAGTACTCCCGTTCCCAAACCAGTTACCCGAGGAGCGGGGACACACACACCGGCTGCGGCCGCCACCGCCAGCCTCGGCCCAGGGGAAGGCCCCAGCGGGAGAGCCCGCTCTCCTTCCCTCCCTGCCGCCCCCCACCCGGACACCGCCGCTCCTCCAAATCCGCTCCTCACAGCGGCTGGGGGATCTGCCACCTCTCCCAGCCCAACTAAAATAGCTCCGGAGCCGGGGAGGGGAAGAGAAGGGCGAGGGACAAAACGGGGAAAGG
>VZTY01029379.1:224278-278631 GCA_013400935.1 Turnix velox
CCGCGGGCCAGCAGAGGCTGCCTCTCCCCTTCCACTCAAGGACACGAGTACAAACACCTCTGCCCTGGGATGGCTCCTGCGCACGCAGCCAGGAGCTGCCCGGCGGGGGAAAGGGGAGGGGGGAAAAGGAGGAAGGAACGACCAAAAAAGGGAGAAAAAGAGCCCTATGGCCCTGAGGTGGGCCTAGGTCCACCACCACCCGGCAGCCCCCAGCCCACCGGCCGTGGGGGTCAGGAGAGAGCGGTGCGCCCGTGGAGGAGCCCTTACCTCAGCGCTCCCACCGCTCCTCGGAAGCGAGGGGGCGGCCGCCGCCCTGCCCGCCTCACGGCGAAGCGGGGCCTCCGGCATCCCCTCACCCTGCCCGCCAGCCCCCAGCCCGGCCGCTCTGCCCTCACCTGCCTCCGGGCCCGCCGTGTCCCACCGCCGTCGCCCGGCCCCACTCTCTCCTCACCAAACTTTTTTTTCCCCTTTCTCCGTGTTTCCTTGCCCTCGGAGTGACGCGGGCGGGGGCTGATTGGAGGAGCCGGGGAAGGGCGGCCGCCAGCAGGAGAAGGCGGGGCTACGGCCCGCGGCTAATTTTTACAAGGAGACGGCGGCGACGTAAACCACAATATGCTATTTAAAGGGACCGCGGCCTACCCCTTGTTTCTCTCCTCTCACCGGTTACCTACAGTGAGCGGAGGAGTAGGAGCGGGTCAGCAGCTGGGGAAGCAGTGGGCAAGCAGTTGCCCACTCAGGGCGAGCCCTAAAGCGGGTGAGAGGCTTGGCCGACACTTGAGGGGGCTCCTTCCCTTGGGCTGAGGGCCGGGGCCTGTGGTAGCCGTTGGGGGCCAGCTAGTGAGGAAATGGCCCCCCTTCAGTCCCTGGACATGTCGTCGTCCTTCCTTCTCTCTCCCCAAATAAATTAATTTTGCTTTCAAAATGCCGTGTGGCTGCCTCCCGCCTCCCTCTCTGCCCGCGGGGGGAGGGAGGGGGCATTTAAATGGGTGAAGGAAAAGGTTTTCTTGTCAGAGTGGGTTTCTCGTGGGTGGGCTCAGGGGAGGCCCGTTCATTCCCCCCCTTTGCTGGTCACCTGCTCCCCTTCTCCGCTTCCTCCATGAAAAGTCAGCTGTGGGTCTTTCATCTCTTGTTATCTACAACATATCACATGACTTGTTTCTGGGTGTGTTATTTTTTTTTTATTTTTAATCTCTGTGTGGGGCTCTGAGGCAATACACCACAGCTTGTTTTGATACAGAAGGGTTTCACGTCACACCTGCCATACACAGCCTCACCTGATGGCATAGACAGCCCTAAACTATAGCATGAAGGAAGGTTTTAAAGGTGAAATTTAAGGACTTGGCAGCTGGAAGCAGACAGCAAGGGAGGGTAGGATTCGAGAGAGATGAAAAAAAATAAAAGAGAAATTTTATCTGAGGATAGCAGAGAAGAGCAGGCCAAGACTGGAGGAGCTGCCAGGAGGTGAGCTGAGTTTGCAGAGAGTTTTGGAATAGAGAACAAAAAGTGAGCAGTTGTGAGGCTCCAGGGAAGCCCAAGAAGCAAAGGATGAGTAAAACATATTTCCATTTCCCCAGGGAACAGTGAACAGATTTTAAAATCTTTGGTCTTTTTTTGAGCAGAAGTACTTGAGACTGTGTCAAAGAAGGCGTTGCAGAAGAACACAAAAAGATTCCAGCAGAGATAAAGTCCAAGTTCTGTTGGCAACAGCTCACTATTGACAATGCTGGAGCAAAATAGGTAGATCCATAAACATGACTTCAGCACTTAATGGGAGGAAGGTCCCTGGTTTATTTTATTTTTTTGTTTTGGCTATATGAGCTTGGATCAACATCAGAAAATGCTGGTTTAACCAGCATGGAAATGCTAACATAGCTTTACAGCTATTTTGGTAGAGATTATTCACTCTTGGCTGTCTTCACTGATGCAATATGTCTTCCAAATGCCAGGTTGCATGAACAGAAGATGACCTGCATTGCATGTGGGTATCACAGCGTTCCCCACAACATTATTTGGAGTGCTCTCATGGTCTTGGCAGTAATCATAAGGAGCTGTGGGGAGTGATGATCACATTGCTCCATTCCTCTCCATTATAATTTCTTTTTTACATATGATATTTTTAAAAAAAAACTTACATTCCCTTTGATTTGTCTTGGACTGCTTTCTTTGTGCCAGGCTTCATCTCTTCAATAGAAATATAGATGCATAATAATAGGGTGGAACACTCACAGTGTCTATTTAGAAAAAGGCCAGCTGATTCTTGTGCAGTTGTGAGCAACCAGCACAACAGCTGGTAGTAGAGCAGCCAGAATAAAAAGGGAAATGCAAACAGTGAAAAAGATGAACACCTCCTGCCAGGAGTTATTGACCAGCAACACATGGTGGAACAAATGTTAAGTTACGATATCAAATGTCAAGGGGGGCAGCTGAATGTTAGATGTGCTCTTGCTTAAGTTGGGTATGAAGCTTTGTCAGTTTTCTGATGTGCCAAAATGAGAAAACTCAATTACAATAATGCTGGAATGAGCAGATTTCCTGAAACATTCAGGACATGTTTGGTGTGGTCAGTAGCTGCCACAACTCAAGAGGCAAACAACTGGGAAATAGGGAGCATAAAGTTTTATCTGTAGAAGAAGGGCCAGTTGTCAATCTGTCTCTGAGAAAGAAAATTAATAAACAAGATGACCAGCCTTCTTCTTGGGGTAGAATAAAGTTAAAAAATAATGTTTATCTTGTTCCACTGTGAATGGGAGACATAATATTAAAGAAACTGGAACAGGTTGTCCAGAGAGGTTGTGGATTCCCCCTCCCTGGAAGTGTTTAAGGCCAGGCAACCTGGTCTAGCGGGAGGTGTCCCTGCCCATGGCAGGGAGTTGGAACTAGATGTTCTTTAAGGTCCCTTCCAAACCATTCTGTGATTCTATGTAATGTATAATGAGATGGAACAACCACTGAACATTACTTCCTCATTAATAACATCACAACTGAAGCAGTGTTTAATCTCCTTGACCTGCATTATTTAATCTGCCTGTCATATTTTTAAGGCTCCAATCACCTTGACACTCAGCATATGTACACACATAAAAACGTTTTTAAGCCAATCTATTCATGTACCTATTAAGAAAATGTTGGCATAAATTTTCTGAAAGGAGTTTCTTCTCATTTTTGCTCATTTCTTCCAAATCCACTTATACTCTTTGCTAACACAGAGGACCTTCTTGTCTGGTTCCTTTTATCTGTCCCTCTGCTAGAATAGCTTGTTGTGTCTTATGGCTACAGAAATCACTCGAGGAATCTTAGTAATGTATTCATTTTGAGGTAGAGTTCTCTTCAGAGCTATTAAATGGAAAGTCTTCTTTGCTTCATTGGGCTTCAGGTCAGGTGTTTAGTGCTAACGTCATTTCACTTCTTCTAATCTGCTTGTTTGGGGCCCAGCACGCAGCCTCTGAGACTGCTGAGATTTTCACCATGGGTTTTAATACAAGCAGAATCAGACCCAGCTTCCCATGAGGCAGTCTATAAAAATCTAAAAGAAATAAGCCTAAGAGTTTCTTGAAGAATCGAGTCTTAAATTTGATCTGAGGGTTTTTTTCCACAGCCACTCCGACCTCTGATCTAAGTCTTATCCTAACAGGATGAGCTGGAGTTGCAGTTGCCCAAGTCCACTGGAGATTTTGCCCAGCAGTCATTTGGCAGTGGCCTTTCAAGAGCAGCAGTGCCAGCTCTCTATCGCAATGCTCACGTTCAGAGAGCCATGGAATTAAGAGTCCAAATTCTGCTCATATTTTTAAGCCCAGAATGCCACTGACTTCAAGGGGGTTGTAGGATTTTAGCCAAATGCATAAATTGGACCAGGATCTTTTCAGATTTCCTCATGCTTCTGTTTATGTGATGGTATCACCAACAACTAGCAGGAATCTTCATGCTGGGGGTTGGAACTTGATGATCTTTAAGGTCCCTTCCAACCCAAACTATTCTATGATTCTATGATTCTATACATAAAGGATATTTACTGTGTGGATGCTACATAGTTTACAGGAAAGACACACATATGGAAATGAAAAACACTGATTACCATTAGGATTTCCAGCTTTCAGCATTCATTTCCCAAAACAATCCAGGGAATATTTTTATTATAAAATGACTCAGTTTCTTGGCATTTATATATGGCATTCTGAAGTCTTACTTATCAAACATGCTATGAAAATGGTCAGAATAGAAAAGCCTCCTAACATACAAAAAGTTCAATACTCTGCTTCTACTTTCTGTGTACTGCTTTCTAGTCAGAGTGATGAGTCCATGAAATAATTAAAATTTTTCTGTCTCTCAGGTGGTGAGAGAAGGAGATCTGGGGAAACCTGGGTGATCACTAAGGACAACAGGTGAAAAAACAGTGATGACTGTTGAGATTGAACAGATCAGGTAAGGAGAGCATGTGGGACAATGCCTGAGCCAGTACTGCCCTGCTTGGATTTGCAGCACCCACTTTGGAGCCAGCAGCTTATGGATTTTTTTGGGGACCCGAGAGCAGAATGGGTGCTCAGTGTCTCCTTTGAGTAGGGAGCAGCAAAGGATGGAGATTCTCCACAGGGAAACTGCTGGGTTGCTCAGCATCTTTCAAAGTGAGACAGATTCTTTTGCCACACAGTACTAAAATGAGAGCTTCCTTCTAGATAGCCTTGTTTAGAAATCTGGGCTGGGACCTTTCAAAAGCCTCAACAACTCCCTACTTAAGCTTTTAATATCCATGCCAAATAGTTCTTTGAGCATGGCCTGGTATTCAGAACAGTGTGCCATTGTTGACCAATGAGTAAGTTTAGGCAAAGAAATTTTGTACCTCTGTGCTTTTTCTTCTGGATCTGCTTTGTCTCTGTGTAAAGTCTTTCAGGGAAGGAGTGGCTCACACCACACGTGTCTAGTCATTAACACAGTGAACTCCAGTCCCCCTGAGAGCTGCCCTGTGCTCCTCAATCCTATCTGTGACAGTAGCATCTTAACACATTGGCTTAGGTTTGCCTTCCACCCTACTGTTGAAACAGGGTTTTATCATTGATATCTATTTAAAATCTGTAGTCTTAACTTCTGTAACATTAAAGTATCCATACACTATGCTTGCTGAAAACCTTGGTTAAATTAGGTCACTGTCCAGAAAGCCCAGAGGCTAATAAACTGCTGTGGCCACCAAGTGCTAAGCTATGAGTGTAAGGGGACCAGAGATCTCCAACAGGACAGTATTTCTCCAGCCACTGAAACATCTGTGCATGCAAGAAGGCTGGCCAGAGCTCTTATCACAATTTAAGGGGAGCAAATAGCCCATCCTCAGTGCAGCTCTGCATGGTGATCCCTTCATAGAAGCCCTCCTTCCCAAGCTTTTAAAAGCCAGCAGGATTTAGTGCATCCCTGAGGCTGCTCTGGGCCAATTTTTGATGTTGCAGCTTTCCATTGCCTACAAACATGGAGCAGAGAGCTCCGAGTTCCTCCCGTGTCTATGGATTCTTGGATTTATAGGGCTGTTCTGTGTAATCTCAGTGCCTGGGCACATCCTAGTGTCTAGTAAGCAAACAGTATGCTCCAAGCGTCTGTTGAGAACCTAGATACAAATGATGCAAATGAGAAAAATGTCTGTTTATCTACCTGCCTGCTTAGGAATGCCCAGAGCACCAAACTGCTATGGGTTTGATGCTCTTCTTTGTTCTGTTACTGTCCATCTGACCTTGCTATTTCAGATAGGCCATTTGTCAACCCTAGAGAAATCTGCTGCAACAACAGAGGGAATATCTGGTGTCAGTATTCTCCAGCTCCTTGAGGGAACTACCTCATTAGAGAAGCTGAAATGGTGCTCTGATTGCTTAGAGTTAAGCCATTTGTTTTGCAAAAATCTCCAAGCAGTTACTCACTGCTTGTAAAATTATAATGCCTGAAGTCTTTTTTTCTAAAGCAGCCTTGGATACTGGAATGGCTTGAAATTTGCAGCCAATAAAAAGTTTTATAGCAAAGCAGATCTTGATCAGTGTTTCCTTAAGTGAGACAATTAATCTCTCAGTCAAAATGTCATCGAGTTTTGGTGGATTTAAAAACAATAAAATGTTTTCCTGGAGAAAGTAATAAAATGGGATGTTTCTATGGCTTCACAGGTGTTCATAATGCATTTGAGATTTTGTATACTGTCTTTGGGACATTTGGAGCTGATTCTCCTAGAGCACTTATGATATCCCCATGATATCCAAGTATTTTATCACATGAGAGCTCACATAAACTTGGCAGGGGGCATCAAGCTAAAATGGGATGACTGCTGTCCAGGTATTTTGGAATCCTGTTGGAGGGCTGGGAACTGTCTGAATTTGGGTAGCACCTTTCATACGAGGACCCTAAAGCAATCACAGAAATCCTTAAGTCTTCCCAGCCAGAAATCTGACTCAGCCTTGCTGCTTTTCTGAAGTGTACTTTACTCCTTCTTGTGTCACATCAGAAAGGACAGAGTCTATCCATCTCTCACCTCCCTGCTGGCAGTTTCCCAGGAATTCCTAGTGAGCACAGGTTACAGACAAACTAAAAACCAAACTATCTGCATCCTATTGGCTTGCATAATTTTCCCTCCTTTGGAAAACTGCTAATTATCAGTTGTCACAATAAACATGTTTTGCAAAAAGAGCACAACACACCACAGCACAGATTGTGGTTGATTTTCACTTTTTTCTTCCTCGAATATGTGAGAAGATAAGAGGGGTTCCTGTGCACTTCAGTCATGAGAAAGTTGTGTCATTCGAGTTCTTCATAAATATTGCTTTGTAAAATCTACTTTGCTCTGTGCTTTGCTGTCTTANCCAGTGCCGAGTAGAGGGGTAAAATCACCTCTCTTGACCTCCTGGTTACACTCCTCTTGATGCAACCCAGGATTTGGTTGGCTAGAATCTGCATTAATTTCCTCTATTTTCTGCTCCTCACTGCTACAAAATAATATTTACAAACACCATGCCAAGCTCACGAGCTCTAGCAAAGAGTAGCACTTAATGTACTGCTATTATACATGATTATGTCATTAATTATGTCAATACTAAGTTATGTCTACATGACAGACATTGATGTGGCTGTAAAATCATACAGGTGCACTCAAAGCACCTTAAAATGAAGCCTGGCCGCTGCTGCCAGTGTAGCCATCGAGACACATGGACCGCAAAATCAATTAGAATAACTCAATAAATATGAGACTCACCAGCCTGTGCCAGACTCTGGTTTTAACAACTAGAATACTACTGGTAATGAAGACAGCTCATGAAGACCTTGCCCAGTGTGTCTACCTACACAGCCTTGAGTCATGGCTCTCGCACATGAGTACTGGTGGGCTTAGCTGCAGAAGGGTGAGGTTTCATCATCCCGCTCTGTCTCTGTATTTCTTTTCCATGAGAAGTTTTCACTTTTGTGGAGGGGGTGGAAAAAAAGGGATGGTGACCCGCATTAAAACTCATCAGGCCCAGCTCACAGCTTAAAGAGGTGGTGGAGATATGTCAGTCCTATGAACTGCAGTACAGACACAACAACCTTTTGTGCTGCTTTTATGCTGGTATCAATAACACCTAGAAGAAAATACTGGGAGTAGCACCAATCATTTACAACACTGCTGCTAAATGCACAGCAGCTGATCTGCCAGAGCCCTTGCTCATGGAAGAGAGGAAATGTGAGAAACACAAACCATAAACCAGAAGGCTATCTACTAACAAAACATCCCAGTATAGTTCAAAATCAATTTTTAGTCTTGAGTAAATCAGAGTAAGTAAAGGAGAGAAAGTCATAAACCTCAAGGAGGTTTAGTATTAGTCCATATCTAACACAAAAAGTTACTTTTCCAGTATTTTGTTTCTCCGGTAATAAAACAGATTTTCTGCATGATCTTGTGCCAGATGCATCATTTCTCTCTGCCATGGTGTTAGACAGTTCCCTGCTTTATAGTAGCTTGTATTGAGAGTTACTGAGTGCCAAAGAATCCTCATTAAATAGGATTCTATCAGGTCTTGAAGAAGGGAGAGGGGCTGCAAAAGGCAGATTAAAATGGCATGATTTCAGCTGTCCTTGGCATCAGTGGGAGCTGAGGGCATGGCAGATGCTCAGGCATTCTTTGGCATCTTCATAAGGAAGCATCTCCCTAACCAGCATACAGGGAGCAGGTTTAGTGTAGGAATAAGTATCTACACTCTTAATACTCAGTGGACAAATTGATTAACTGCAAAAAAAACCCATTCAATTTCTCATTGGCATCACATTTAGAAAATATTCTCGAGAAGTCAAGACTGATTCTTTCTCTGAGGAATGACTTTTGGGTAAGGTCTTGGACAATAAAATATTTGAGTAAAATTTGTATTAAGGCAGGTTCTGTGACAAAGGGTGATATTGCCTAAGCTTTGCTTGTTTAGCAAAGCAGAGTATGTATTAAATGTGCAAGGGCTGCTCCAGCACAGGGGTCCTTGGTGGTGAAGAGCCTAAGTATGTGGTGACAAAGATGGAAGCCGACAGGGGCGAGCATTAGCAGATGGCCAGGCACGTCACTCCTTTCAGCATGATGTCTAGTAAATCAAGTAAAGCTCAATGGGAAATCCTGCGACTGACAGCATTTGGGAAGACATCAGTACTTTGAATTCATTTGATTGCTAAATGAAATCACACTTTTTATGGGTGGGTTTTATACCCTTTGAAATTATTTCCACTCATTAGCAGTGTCACACCTACAGACAGATCAGAAAAAGAAACATTGACCCTTCAACAGTGACCATTTCTGGGCACAGACAAGAATCTTCCACCTGCAGCTGAGTTCCCTTCACTGACTGCAACCTTTATTGCATTACGTGTACCAGAGAATCAACACTTCAGCTTTGAGGCACTCTTTGTCATGTCCAGGTAATTAAAAGAATGCCACTGCACCTGGTAGAACCATAAAAATGTCCTTATAAAAGTCTCAGCAGCATTTAATATTTTATTCATTGCTCTGTTGTTGTATTTTGCCTGCAGTAAAACAGCCTGATGTAAGTGAGACACCACCACTGAGGGATAACAAACATTCTCCCTTTAGCTCAGTGGCTTTTTTGTCCTTCCAGTTTCAGATCCTTGTTTTTAACAATCTCTTTGCTTCAAGAAAGAAAGAAACAAAAAAAAGAAGACAAAGTAAAAACCAGATAACTTTCTTCTGCTACAAGCTGGGAACCAGAGCAGACAGTGTTTAAGCTTTCATCCCCTTTCTGTACACGGAAAAGACTGTCTGAAAACTTTATTTCCCAGGGAAATATATTCCATGTTTTAATCTTCTAATACCTGAATAATAGTCTTGCATATAACATTATCTTTCCTGTTAGTGACTCACCAACCAGAAGGAAAAATAAAACAAAACCACCTAAATACATACAAAACAACATTGTTAGTTTTATTACAGAAGGTGTACAAAGCCAAATTGCAGAGGCAGAGAGATAGCTATTAAAGGAACATTATGAAGTTGCCGACACAAGCTGTTCAGACTTAGAGATGTTTGGTTTTCAAAATACATCTTCAGTGCATTCTTATTTGTCTTCACTGTTTGATATTCTGGGGAGTCACATCAAAACAGCTTTACTTTACAAATGTGGTGGCTGAGACCTCTTTTGTTTAATAGAGATTCACGAGTTCTAACATGAAGCCAGAACTGAGGGATGTCAGACAGCTACCACCACGGTGAGAAGTAACATTATAAGATTCAACATCATAGAATCATAGAATAGTTTGAGTTGGAAGGGACCTTAAAGGTCATCTAGTTCCAACCCGCTGGCCATGGGGAGGTACACCTCCCACTAGACCAGGTTGCTCAGTGCCTTGTCGTGTCTTATGGCAAACACCTCCAGGGAGGGGGCATTCACAACCTCTCTGGGCAGCCTGTTCCAGTGTCTCATCACCCTCACAGTAAAGAATTTCTTTCTTATCTTCAGCCTGAATTTCCCCTCTTCCAATTTACATCCATTATTCCTAGTCCTTCCATCACATATCCTATCAAAAAGTCCTACCCTTGCCTTTCTGTAGCCTCCTTCAGGGGGGGGCTATGAGGTCCCCCCGAGCCTTCTCTCTTATGCAAAACCCTCAGTGAGTTTTTGATTTTCTTCTTCAGAAGGTTGATTTTTGCCTAGTGAATCCCTATGTAAAAGGAGCATCATCTAAAAAACTAACCAGTGTCCCCACACATGCAGCTCCCTGTGGATGTGCTGTGTTTTTCCATCCAGCAACCTTGTCTCAGAGGGAAAGGCATCTGGTTGCACAAAGGGAAGCAAAAGTTGGGACATCATAAAACTCCTATTATGTTCTCTGGATGGTCAGATCATCTATGAGTACACATGCAGTGTGTCTGACTCATCCCAAAATCCTGGATGTGAGTAGATGAGCCCCAGGTAGAGACTGTGCCAACAGTACAATAAGCAACATGACTAACATCTGTCATATGTAGTTTGTTTTCATGTCCTTTTTTTCATGGGAAGGACCACATCTTGGCAGGTACAATTAGTGCTCTCTTTGTACAAAAGCTCTAGGAATTGCATCTAGCACTGGAAGCAGAAGGTGGTGATGTTTGTGTCAGCCGTGAATCCCCAAGGGAATTCATTATTTACTTTGGGACTGGGCCTGTCCCTTGCCCAGACAAGCTGTACTGTCATTTTGCAGAATCCTATTTACCCAAGGGACTTGGCTGGCAGCCAGGGGTTTAATCTGAAGGTCTGGGTGCTGGGATACACCAATTGTAGCCCTTTCAGTAACACTCAAAATTTAGACTGAGAAAAGAGGAAAGAAGGCTTGGAATAAGAAAATTCAGAGCAATATTCAGTCTAATTGAACCAAAATATGTGAAGGTGAAAAGATGAAAAGACAAGGCCACACCAAATTAGTGGCAGAGTCAGCCACAGGGGACAGTTCACTGTACCATGACTTTCATCCAACACCAACTCATAAATACAATTTGAAAAAGTCTCAGTAAAAGCAATCTATACTTTCTCAAGTAGCATTATGTGTCCAAACACTATGTCATTGTGCTGATGTGAAAAGTACAAACTTCATTCTTGATGGAAACAGAAAAATCACTCAGTTTTACTGAGCACATTTAGTGACAGCAGCAGTGCTGCCAGTTCTGGCCATTAGGTCTAACCCTATTCTCTGTTTTTCTGAAAACAACAAATTATGTGTAGCTCATGAAAAATGAATGCCCTGAATTTCTAGCCTTAATGGCTGCAAAGACTAGCTTGAAGGCCTTTAAAGGGTGTGCCTCACCACCTTAGAAAAACCCAAAGGCACATTGAAAATATGCATTTCATTGTTTTTGATCATCCTTGTGATTTTAAGTCATGCATGGCTTTTCTTGGAGGCCTGACTCACAACTTTTAAATGCTCATGTGGGGCTCCAGTGTCCCAGGAAGAATGAAAAGCGACAGTAGGGGCTACACCCAGGTGACAGGTGAAGAGCAACCGAGGATTTTTGTATTTGCCAGCAATTGCTGTTGCACATTGGCAAGCATCAGGAGTCTGGCACTGCTGGTGTCCTATGGGAGCAGAGCAAGGGGTGGAAGGATTCCCACCTAACTCCAAAATAGGTGAAAGTTGACCCTGAGTTAAAAAATAAACTGAATCTAACTGCTACTGCTGTGTTAATGAATGGTTGGAAACACAGCAAGTGTTTATATCGCAGAGCTGGTAATGAGCGATTCTTCTCCTCGTCCTGATTCTGCCACTGACTCATCCAGCAGGGTCAGGCCTACTTCAGTTCTCACTTCAGAGTAGATGAGACTTAACTCTAGACCCAGCTGCTCTCATACTTACTCACACAGAGCAGCACTTTCTTCCCCGGTGATGCTATTTGTGAAGGAAGAAAGTCCACAGTTCACAGAAGGTGAATGACTGAGCCCCACTGTAGAAATGGAGAAGCAGCATTGGCAGCACAGAGGTGCTCTGAGGCTTGGCTGATGAGGTCTATGCCAACTAGAGCTCCTGATTATTTCTGCTATATGTAAATACCAGGATCACTCACTGATCTGCTTCTCTGCAGGCTTTCCTTAGGAACAAGTGCACAGGAACTGAAGACAGTTTGGGAGCTGAGATCTGCTGTTGGCAAGCCCACTGACTCATCCTGAGTAGCTGGCAAGGCGGCTGAGGACCACTAGGTCCACTCCCATGTTTAACCAGCAACAGAGAGGGTGAAGAATTCAGAATATCTTTATAGAGATACTTCTAAAAATCCTTGTATGTAAGCCTAAGATGCTTTGCTCCAGAACTGAGCTGAGTTTGGAGCTGTGTTTGTAGAAGTTCTGCCAGCCTTGAGTGCACACAGTGTACCAACACCCAAACTCATCAGCGATCACTGACAGCACCACAGTGAGTCTCTCCAGGAAGTTTTTTCATGCTTAACCAAATATTGGATTGAGAAATAAAGTTTTAAAATCCAATCAGTTGCTTAGCCCCTTGGACATCATTTATTCAGGAAATTATTTGGTTAATATTGAGAATATATATATGTATATGGATATAGATATATACACATTATATATATATATATTGGTCATATATATATATAGATAATATTTATTTAGAGGTGCCAATTAATATGATCTATCTGCTTTTGTCAATGCCTCCCTTCCCCCTTGGAACTATTCTTTGTAGAATGGCTGCAGTTTCTCTTAACAAGCACAACTAGAAACTAAACTTCATAGAAACTACATCTGTTGTAATTGTATTATTGTGGCAAAGTTATTAAAATTTAAGTCAACTTTTCTCTTGATAACTCCTCAGAATTCAAATAAACTACATTTGGAGAGAATTCAGGCCAGTGCCTCATTTGTGCTCTCACAGAAGCCTTAACATTTTTACTTTTGATTAGAAACATTTTGCACAATCTCCAAGAAAACATTGCCCTGCTGTATGTCCCGATTCCTAAATTATCTAGTTCACATTTATAGCCATGAGTCTGGTACACAAGAACTAGGCTGGGCAGCTCAAGATTACCCACTATTAAACACACACTTCAGGACTTACAGCTGCCATAAACCCCTCACCTTTCTGCTTAATGGCTCCAGAACTTCATGTCCCCCTTTTATTACGCAACCATAACTTTCAGTAACATAAAACACACATCATTGTTTTTCCTGATCATTTGGCCATCCTGCTATTTTACGAGCCAGTGGGTTGGTGTGTGAGTACACACAGCAGGTACCACATCCTGGCAAAAGGCTTGGATTATTGCCAGATAAAACAGTCAGGCTATGACTGCAGCTAATATGCTAGAAGTGTTTGCAATGGCTTTTTAAATAATCCTCTACGTTTATATTGCACCATTCATTGCAAAGAGAATCAAGGTGCTGTGGAGGCTCGTAATAGACCTTTTTGCTCATTGCTAAAACATAACTGCTGCTAAGCTGGAGAAATAGTGACTGTCCTGCACTGTGTCAGCGGGTGCAGCAGGTAATGAAGCAAACAATAATATCGCCATTTGCAATTGCAAGCTAATTACTTGATTTGCAATTTGATGAGGACATAAGAGCTGATACGCTGCTGCTTGTTAAATTATGCCCCGCAGTATCTCCGGGTTGTTTCATCACTTGTGAATGATGGCACTTCCACCAGCGTTAGGTTCCCCATCATCACACTTGGCACGCTGTCTCCAGCTGAGCTCATGGACAAGATTGCAACTTGAGCAGGGAAAACTTGGTTTTTACCAGCACAAGAGTTTATATAAAAAAATTTCCAGTGCACCCCAGCAACCTGTGAAGCCCAGAGGGCTTTAGAGAACTTGAGCATGCACAGCTTTACTCACTGCAGCCCAAACATGACGGGTGTGGGAAGGTGTGTGACAGGCAGCCTTCAGCCAGGGACGTGTAGGCGCTCTGCTAATGTCTGAGTTGTAATGCAGATAACACCACACTACTAAACTGAATCTTTCCCCAATGTAGTAGGAGAATATGTGGCATTCCACTGGACTTCACAGATAGATCATTAGTGCATTCCCACAGTCTGCTCTAACTTCTGCTTTGAGGCTGACTCTGACACATTATACTTGAAGGACAGGAAGATCAGAATATGAGGAAGGTGAGAAATTCTTCTATTATGTAATTTTTTTTTCATTCACTTTGCTGGTGTATGTAATTATGGAAGGGCTTAGTTATTATGTGAAATAGCAGATAGTTCCTGACAGACTGTCCATATCACGTTGGCTATATAACCTACCCTTATACAAATGGAACTGTGCTGCAAGTGAAGAAACTGAACAGACCTCCCCTTGAAATTTACTGACAAAGGCTGATGGGATGTACCAAAAGGGCATACACCAAAGCTGAAATCATGCTACACTGTAGACATCGTAAAAATTCACTAATGAGACAGTGGTTTGCAGCCTAATTGGATCCAACTCCAAAATCATTGCAAATTAAAGATTTCCTAAATCTCTGCTAAGTGTCATTTTTGAAGCCAGGAGCCTAACTCCTGACTGAGCCTCCCTAGCTGGACTCTTGCCATCAACTGGACTCCAGCATTCCTAGCTGCAGGAAAAGCTGGACTCATGGTAGAAGCTATGGATCCACTACAGCAAGTACAAACATCCCAGAACATCTTTATCTTAACACCAATCTCATCTCCTCCCTTGAAGTACTGGGAGCCAAGGAACTCACATCACAGTGCTGTATTTTCTCTCTGACTCCCCTGCATCAAGTGTAGTGCGTTGAACAATCCATTTCAGATCCTGCTTGGTCTCTGTGCTTAATCAAGATCATCAGGCAAATTATTCAGCAGAATGCATGGGGATTTAGCAGTAGGATTCCCATTAATATGGCCAGACATACAGGGCTAAATCTCTGCACTAACATTTCCCTGCACAGCATTGCCTTAATAATATTTAACTTGAACAGTTTGTTCTGTCTATTCAGAGATGCCATAGACAAACTGAAGGTAAGGCTTTCCCAGATTTTAATCACTCAAAAGTCAATATCCCCTTTCTTCAGGATCCTCAAGGCAGAAAAAACCCTGTGATGCTGCATGACAAAAGGACAACGTGCCAAATTAAAAGCTCTGTAATAGCTGAAACCAATTGCTATCGATCACTCCTTTGTTGGCTGATAAATCAACTACTCCCTGGAAACAAATTTCTACAAAAGCCTTAGGAGTCCACACTGACTGACTGAATCATTTACCCCCAGTAACAAGAAACAGCCTGTGCTGACTCAGCATCCCCCCCAATTTAAATAGGTCAGAAGGCACCTAAATCCTGAACTTTATTATAGGGGGGGATTGGGGCTAGAGACATCAGCATTAGTTTCTGTGGAATTAGAGTGGAGAATAGCTTGTCACTATATCCTATCTCAAGGAAGTACAGGACTCATAGTAACTTATCAGTACCTGAGGGGGTCCTACAGAAAGGCAGGGGAAGGAATTTTTAACATAATATCAGATGGGAGGACTAGAAACAATGGATATAAATTAGAGGGGGATAGATTTAGACTAGACATAAGAAAGAAATTCTTTACAGTGGGGGTGGTGAAATACTGGAACAGGTTGCCCAGGGAGGTTGTGGATGCCCCATCTCTGGAGGTGTTCAAGACTAGGCTGGACAGGGCACTGGGCAGCCTGGTCTAGTGGGAGGTGTCCCTGCCTATGGCAGGGGGGTTGGAACTCAATGATCTTTGGGGTCCCTTCCAGCCCAAACTATTCTATTCTATGATTCTATGACATGTAGGATCACAAGTAGAAAGCCACCGCCAGTGAATGCATTAAGCTTCAATAGTGAAGTTCTTACCTGTCATTTTGGTTGTTCAATCACTGGATCTGCTACAAAACATACTAGTGATACAGAACTTTAACTGAAATAGGTACCTCGGGGTAGAAAGATGCTTTACATTAATGCAACCACCATCAGATAGCTTTAGAGTTACATGCAGGAATCATCTACCAAAGGTTCTAATGGACAAATGAGATTGAAAGCAACTTGTGCAGGGGCACCGAGGCTGAGGCACAGGTCTTTAAATCAGCAGAAAGGGAAGAAGAGCATTAGATTGCCTGGATTTTTTAGGATGAAAATATTAACATCTCAAAGAGACACTAGAGATCCCCAATGTACCTAAAAGGCCTCCTGATTTCAGAAAAGGCTATGGTTAATGGAGAGAGCCTTGTTTGCCAAGAAATTAATATAATAAAGCTCCAGTTATTTTCTTTGTTGGGCATCCAGCTGGATGGCATGAACAGAAAACCTGACTACATCACACAAGTGTGCTGGGTTTTTACCTTCTAAGGGAGATCAGTTTCTATTAGATGACAAGTTAATTAACTATAAGCATAGTTTATTGCTATTACAATAATTTCCAATTTTCCATCTGCAAAACATTACATACTGAAAAAACTATTCCTTTAGTTTAAACTGAGATATTTTTCCCTTTTTACGAAATCAATAATTTAAAATTATTTAGAAGAGCTACACAACAAATTAATTTAATACATCAAGCAGTAAAAGAGCTAACCGTGACTGATTAGAAATCCACTCACAAACTGACTATCCAAAAAGAGTTATTAGGAAATAACAAAGGGCAGACTACAAAAACAATTTCATTCCACACCAATTTCCAAATTATATAAAGTTCTATCTAAGTGGTTAAAAATAACACACTAAGTATCTTGGATCAAAGATCGATACACAAGAAAACAAAGTGCTGCAAAGATGTAGCAACACAGCTTAATAGAATAATTTTACAGCTAGCAAGCCTTACTGTGAAAGAAAAGTTATTTGAAATTATGAACTTGATAGAACCCTCTTTCAGATTGCCTCACAAGCTCTCAGTCTGACTTAACAAGGTGTAAGTCCAAAGAATTAGGAGTTATATATCTCTGAAGCAGATCTCTCTGCTGCCTACAGTGTCACATGGGAGAAAAGTGGGATCCAAGAGGTGTATACACACACACTCATAGATATAAATTCCAAACCCATCCTCTCACTCTATAACACACTACATTAGCCTATGTGTTAAAACTAGCACCCAGGCTTGGCTGAGATGAAGGTCCCAGGGTGCTCACTGCTGTAAAAACAAACTGCTCCACTGCCTTCTGACAAAGGAGAGAAGAAAACAAGTATTAGGGCACTGACTCACACACAGATGGCAAATGACTGGGAGGATGTGTCTTTGAGTCAGCTTTTACCTGCTTCAGCTCAAGTCTGGCTGGTAGCCACAGTCTTGGAGTCATCCATAGCCTGTGCTAAGCCATTACCTCCACTGTTGCCTCCCTGGCAAGGCTCTTAAATATGGGCAAAAGATGCACACCTGAATGTGTTTCTCCGGTTTCCTCTATTTCAGAAGTAAGCAATTGATTCACCAAGAGCTTTCTTAAGGTCAAGTAGGAATGCCATGACCCCAACTGGAGTACTGTGTTCAGGTCTGGAGCCCTCAACTGAAGAAAGGCATTGAGCTGTTGGAGTGGGTCCAGAGGAGCGCCATGAAGATGATCAGAGGGCTGGAGCACCTCCCTTATGAGGACAGGCTGAAGGGATTGGGGTTGTTCAGCCTGGAGCAGAGAAGGCTCGGGAGGGACCCCGATGCTTATCAGCATCTGAAGGGAGCCTACAGAAAGGCTGGGGTAGGACTTTTTAATAGGATACAAGATGGCAGGACTAGGAGTAATGGATGCAAATTGGAAGAGGGGAGAATAGGCTGGATATAAGAAAGAAGTTCTTTACTGTGAGGGTGGTGAGACACTGGAACAGGTTGCCCAGAGAGGCTGTGGATGCCCCTTCTGTGAAGCTGTTTAAGGCCAGCCTGGACAAGGCACTGGGAGTGGGAGGTGTTCCTGCCTATGGACAGGGAGTTGAAACTAGATGATCTTCCAACCCAAACCATTCTATGATTCTAAGTTAAGTTGAATGTGCTGAGTCAGCAAATCTTTTAGAGAATTCTATCCCACAGATGGGGAAAACAAACCTCAAAGAGTTGAAGGGGTCTGCCAGGGTGCAGGAACATCAAGTTTTCTATCAAATATAATGTCTCTAGGTATTGTGTCTTGCTGCCTTTTGTAGATATTGTGGGTCCCTGCCAATGCACGGAGCTGATGGTTGAGGATGAGGCCAAGGGAGATGACAACTCTCAAGCCCCAGGAGGCAGCCAGAAAAATGAACTCCCTCTGGAACTGCAGTGGTCATTTATTAGCTCAGGAATACAAAGGAGATATGTAAAGCAAACTAATTACATCTGATGGTTGCTCTTTGGATTTGGGTTCCAAGTTGCAAAATAGATGGGGACTGGCTGTTTATTGTCAAGCCTCCAAAAGGAGATTAAGGGCCAAAGAGAAACAAGGATGTTGCTTTTATTTATGGTGCTGGAGCACTGGCCATTGGAAATGCATTTCTCATTGAGTGATTAACAGTTATCCAGCCCAAAGTGCAAATTAAAACCTTGTTTAACTCAGTCAATTGCATTCTCTCTGGTCTTGCTGCATTAAATCGTGTAAAACTCGATGGTTTATTTACTGTCACTCCTTAATATTATTAGCCTGCTGTGATGTCATGTTTCAAAACCAGGAATAAATAAGAAAACACATGAGATCTTTAATTAAAGTTCTTTTCTCTTGAAAATCAATACCTTTAGTCTTCATTTAGCTCCCTGTAGATGGATTCACATCCCTGCACAGATGAAGTTACCAAAATCAATAGAACTTCGCTGAGGCATCTCTGACTTCATGAGCAAAGCACTCACTGCTGGGTCAGAGCTTCCATCTGCATTTGAGTTTAAATACGTTCCTCATCTCTAGAATACACTATGAAAGCCCTTGTTTAAGTTATTGTGATACATAATTGCCCGACATGCCAAGAATCTAGTCCCATACGGATACAAATTCTGACAAGAATGGGTGTTCTGGGGTTTTCTTGTGAAAGCTCACTGATATACACCAAGCTCAAAAGATTTCTTTCTGCTTTGGCTAAAGAACAGCAGGTTTGTGTAACTAGTCATGGTAGCATCAGCTTCCTCCACACTTACTTAATGGGGTGGCATTTCACTTAAAAAGATTGAGGGGATAGTATTACTTGCTCAGACAGCACGGCAATGAATGTGGTATGAATACCTGGGGAGACAGATTTGTTAGCTATTTCTGCTCACAGCCTTCTCCTAGGAGCACAGAAGTGCCATCTCAGCAGGCTTTTTTGGAGGATCAGAAATCATAATAAACAGAAGGATAAAAATGTACCATGGGAGTTACAGCTAATTTCTTGCTCTGATTTGTGGCAATTTGCACACAATCATTGTGGGTTTGAAAATGCTGCACAGTGCCAACAGCAGTGTCTGCTGGAACAGTGTGAATCAGAAGAGTAAGAAATGGAATTTGGATTAAAAAACCCTCCAAAACCCTTTCCAAAAGGGTTCTTTGGGATAGCTCATTCTCAAGTTCTTGGTTTATGTATGAATATTCACTCTGCTACATGCAGTCCAGTCTCTCAGGCTATGGGTGAACGGAATGAGCTTCACACCACCTGCTCTTAGACTACAGGGTTCTGTGAAATGGCAAAGTAGACTGTGTCTTCCCTGTCTATTAGATGAAGGTCTTTTTTTCTTTTAAAAAAAAAGAGCCATAAAGAGTAGGCACCAGCAATGCATTTTCATGCAAATACACATTTGTAGAGATATTAAAATTGTAGCAAAATTATTGAGTTAGAAATATTGAATCATAAGATCATCTAGTTCCAACACCCCTGCCATAAGCAGAGAATATGTTTTAACATAAGTATTTTTTTCCAACATATAAAAATTTCCCAAATCACATTATATGTTAATTTCCTTAAACCTAATTTATTTTCAAAGGTCTGGAATAATTATGAAGGAAGAAAGTATCTATGCACTGTTAATTTTTATTTTTGTCCATTTTTATAACTTAGAATAATTCAAGACAATTTGAAAGAGCAATAAAATACAAATGTGCCCCCAGCTTGGAACCCTGCATATAAACCAAACTAAAGTGAGTTATGAATCTCCATAAAAAGTGATTTATGGAAGGAATACTAGAGATGCTACACCAGTCTCTTACCGGGTCATCAGCAGAGGGGATTATCATAAACAGTGGAGAAGGGGGTAAAATGATTTATTAAAAAAATACATTATCTTCTGGAGTAAAGGTATTTAATCAATGAATCACTAACACTTGACCCAGTGTAGAGATTTCTAGTAGTTAGAGGGGAAGATGCAGGCTTGATTTAAATAAAGGAGAAGTCCATGAACAGATGCAGACCTGATTTAAAGGAGGGGAAAGTGCAGAAGCAAGCAGGCTCCTGGGTGGGCTAAAGGAGAAGACTGAAAACCTCCAGGGCAGCCAGGCAAATCGTACCTAGTGAAGCAAGGTTGGATTTTAAAGCAATTTATTTTAAAAACATGAGATACATAAGCTTCCCTTGGAAAATGAAGTAGCAAAGAATTTAAAACCTTCAAACTGCTAGTGACCCTACTGAATACCTGAGATTTTTTTCAAAGGGACCTAAAGGATCTTGGCATCTATCTCCTTTTCATGCTCTGTGGAAACACTTTAACTAAATCTTGCTTATATTTTTAAAATCTCAATGTATGGGACTCTCTGTATGCTAAGCAAGGCTTGGATATGCTACTGAAATGCCATCTTGCCACATTTTGAATCTCACCAGCATTTAAAGCAGCTTTGAAGCACTAATGTTGAGTGCCTGTCTCTGCTGATAGCTTTACCTCTTTAGAAGACACATTCCAGAAAAGCTGTGCATCAATATACAAGTGGACTTTGCACAGGTTCACACTGCACCTGCCAGAGAACAATGAATCAGAAGACAAGACAACCTTGGACTTGTGGGTGTGAAGATCACACAAAGTTTTGATTATCATGTTGATAATCAAAAATGAGACATTTTATTTCACAAATACTCACAAAAAGACTTTTTTTCCCCAGTTTTTTCCCTTCTGGGAGTAAGTATTCTTAACAGTGAAGCTGGCTTCAGCAGACAGTGTTCCTGCCAGCATCTGTGAGATGTTGCTAAGCTTCTACCAAGATTTCACTTGTTCATGCTCCATTGTCTGGAAAGCTCAGGGAGACTTACTTTTCTGAAGCTCACTGCTGACAACAATGACTATTTGTTCAAATTCTCCCAATCCCAGGTAAATATTTGGAAAGGCTTCTGAGAGTGCAGAACATGTGTCTACACACATGCACGTGATGACACACAGCACATGCATGGTGGAGCAGTGTGTTTGGCTGCTTCCTTGACTCGTGATGATGAGAGAACTTGGGATCCAGCCAAAGACAACTTCTGAGTTGAGATGAGTTACCAGCGGAAGTGATGAAGCAACAGCTGAACTTGGAGTGACACAGCCAGACCTTGCCCTCCCTATAGTTCCCTTATGCTGCTGCAGTGCTGTGGAGGAGTTGTTAGAGGAGCAGAATGGCCTCCCAGAGAATTCCTCTCATGCATGAGCAATGGAGAACCACACTGTGCATCTTCATATGATGCATCCTACCAGACTTTGCTGTGTGATACTTTGGAAACAGGAGACACCTTATGCTATATTGGTCAACTCTCAGTCATTCTGGGCTGCACTACAGCTCAACACTGAGCTGAAGTAGCTACTTACTTTGGTTTACTAACTTGATTTGGTAGCTACCAACTTTGGATTTCCATTTGGCCCAGCATCTCTCATCTGTCCTAGAAGGGGCAAATGCCAGCTACAATCTCCTGCCCTTCCTAGAGCTTGTTTTTTGTGCTATAACTGCATCTCCTGAGACAGAGAGTATACAAGTAAATCTCTTCTTCAGTGCCACAGAAACTGAGATCCAGGATCCTGTTACAGACATTTTCTATTCTGCCTCCATCCTCAAAACACTGGGAGTTGGGATGAAGTGTTTGAAAAAGAACTGCCTCTCAAACTTTTATGAATGTGACCTTTCCAGACTTTGGATTTAGGGACTTTGGTGCTAACCAGCAGAATTCTTCGGGAAACAATATATAATTTAATTTAGGTGATTATCGGGGATGATTCCCAATGCTATTGCATTTCAGGGTTTGTTTTTTTTCTGCTTGTACAATCCCAAAGCACAGAAGACTTAAAGGTGTATCCCAGATCCAGGGAAGTAAAGGGTGTTTCTCCATCTTTTGCCTGCAGCCAGGCTGGCTGCGACTAGGTGGCAGCACTCTACTGGGCAAACCCTCCTCTGCCTTCAATTCCAGCTCTCCATCTCAGCTCAAAGAAAAGCCAGCTTGCATATTCCGATTTATAGGAAAATAGAGGGTAAATAAAAGTCACCAAAGCCTCCTGAAGTCTTATATCAGGGCTGTGCAGGACAGCTGGAAAGCTACAAGGGAACTGAGCCAATCTTTTGCACTGAAATCAAATACCATGCAAAAATTGTCCTAGTTTGGACATCAAAAAGAGAAGAAAACCAGAAAAAAATATTCTGTAATAATTTCCTCCAGGCCTCAGACTGTTCCTCCAGACAAAGCTCAGCTGCCTTAGAGGAGCTCATAGTTCCCACATTCACCTGGAATTGGAACAACTTTGGCAAAGCAGATGCAGCACGAATAGCTCAATGAAGTTTTTGTAATTTTGGCTTAGTATTGTCTCAAACAATAACATCATTGTGATAACATCATTTATCACCCAGGAGTTTTATAAGGACTTGTCAATTCAGTTCCCATCTGTTCTGGAAAATAAGCCTTTTCAGGTTAGGGTTGGATGTGGCCTCAAATCCACAGAGAAAGGGTTTAAATGGAAGTATTCAAAGTCCAGGGGAGAGTTTGCATTTGAGCTTCCATGTTAAGCTGGTTTCTGTTTCAAACCTTTTACTAACATTAATCATTTATAAAAGACAAAGCAAAGAGGAAAATAAGAGAGAAGCAGTACACTGTCTGAGAATGCAGTCTATGCAGCTCTGGGGATATATGAGCTGATAGGAAAAAAAGCAGAGATTTATGAAGTTTGAAGTATTCACTGATAAAGGAAGGTCCTGCCTAACATGGAAAATGAGAACCACAGTGCTAATGTGGCATGATACAGGCAAGAGATTCCCCACACTGATTTCTGACAGTGCTCCCAGTTGTCCATTAGAGCTTGGGCCGGCTGGGCTCTGTCTTCTTACAGAGACAAACAAAGTGCCATTGCTACTAAAAAGCTAGATCTTGGAATTGCACCCTCTGCTACAGTGTCCACAAGCCAATGAGTCTAACATTGAAGTCAACAGACCAGGGGCAGCTTCAACAGCCACAGTCTGGGCTCCAGTAACCAGGGTCCCAGCTTGCCACCCACCCCTGGGAGTGGTGAGCCTCATCTTACAGCCCTTGAAGAGATCAAGAGACTGTAAGTGGCAGCACTGGTACCAGAACTGCCAAGGTATTAACACTGAGTTCTTTCAATAATGGTGACATAATCATTGCCTTATTTCATCAACTTCCTCCAAATCCTAAACGTGCCTCTAATGAAGAAATACCTGTTTCTGCCAGCATTCTGCTGCTTTTGATGGTGAAGAAAACAAAACTTGGCTCCTTAGGTCTCAGTCATTATTCTCATATTCAGCTATTACTCGTACTCACAAGGAATACAAAAAGCTTTTCATTTAGCAATTATTAAGATAGTCAGGAGGGATCTACAACTTCCAACTGTGCTATATGGAAAGAGGTTCCCCTCTTTTTCCTTTAGTAACTCCCAGCCCTGTTTGTAGCAAGCATGTGAGAGGAGGGAAGCTGTCTGGAGAGAGCAATATCTGGGAAACTTCTGCCCAGATTTACCTGAGTTGGGAAGAGTTAAGGATTGTTGCAATTTTTTTTTTCGTATTTTTTCCATCAGTATTCCTCATAAAGTGTTGTCAATTTGCTGAGATCACTGAACATAATAAAGGCAAAGCCTAACTGTGCTCTCTGCCAAGGCAGCAGCTGCAGGTATTGGATAGAGGACACCTCTAAACTTCCCAAATGAGCTTTGATGAGAATGTGTGTGCGTAGAAAGGATGGAGGAGGGCAGAGCTAGCTTCCCATCCCCAGCCCATCCCCACTCCCACCATTGTGTCCTTCCCTGGGGAATTGTGAAAACATAAGAGTTTTTCCAGCTCATGCTGGTCTCCTAAACCCATTCTCTCCCAAAGGAGAGCACAACACCAAGCCTCCTCTTTCTCTGCTTCCAAGAGGAAGTGAGGGAAATACTTTCCCAAATTGCTGAAGTGATTGATGTCTGTGCTTCTCTGGTGACAGCTGGAGCTTTCCTGCTGTGCATGGAAGACTACTGTGTCATTCTGAGCCAGACTCACCACATACAGAGGCAAAAAAAAAATTGTGAAGGAACTGGAAACCACCCTGGTCTACTCAGTGGTTTTGTGCAAAACTGTGATGCTAGAGCAGCAGGACACTCATTTGTGGGGGGAGCTAGTGAGGGCTAGCAACATCCTGCCACCAGAGCCTGCCCGGGGAGCTCTGCTCCACTATTAGGTGCCCTAACATCCGAGACTGAAGCCCTGTGCTTCAGTCCACCAGGCATGCAACCCTACTCATCTTCCACAGATCTGGCCTTCAGGGAGTGCCTGGGACTGGGAACAGGCTCATTGCTCTCCCTGCCCAAAGAAGAGCTGTTGGTGTGTGTGTAATTGCTGGGGATGTCTTTTGCTTTCAGAGCCCTGAATGAGAGGTGGGTCAGAAACTGATGGAAGAAGAAAGTGGAACAGAAAAAGAGAGTAGCCTTTAAACATCAAATTCCTTGCTTCTCCGAAGCCTCTGCAATGGGGTGAGGCTCTCCATAGGCACATACATCACAACAGCAAGATCAGGTTTCCTCAGAAGACATCTGAAAGGAAAGAATGTTCTAAACACACCTGCCCTTCTCCCAGAAAAGATGCTCTTGACTGAAAACTGGAGCCTAAGAGTGGCTGATGTTGTTATCATGACAATTCTTTGTTACCTGTCATGATAGATTCAGGTGGTATCACACATCACCAGTTTGGCCCCACAGTTTCCATACCATGTTCTGACATGCTGACTGCATTAGCATTGTCTGTTACACTAATAATGTCTTTTACTGCAGACCTCCCGGGCAGGGGAAAGAAATCTTTGAATTCAGATCTTCAAAGAAGGACCTTGAACAGCATTCACAAACAATGTGGGAAAGTTTGGAACAGGGGATAATGCTATAAAGCTGGTTTTCCCCTTTTTTTTCCATCCATGCTCACACCATTGTTGGGTTTCTACTTTTTTTTTCAGTTCTGTTAATTTCACAGAGTGTTGAATGAAGTTTATCCATTCTCTCATCCTGCAGAAAAAGTCCAATTTCTTAAAAAACAAACAACCCTTAAGCCTGCTATACCAATTCCAGCCTCAAACCCTGGCAATGAGGAGACTGTGATGGGAGAAGATGGGGGGGGGGCCAGCATGTTCCTCTAACACACATTTTTTGGGAGTATTTTTTAAAGCCAAATGTCTAACCTTTGCTTGCACACAGCATTCTCAGCAGTTTCTAAGCCAAATGCCAAACCTTTCCTCATGTTACATAGCAAAAGTCCCTATGAAATGCCAACTGATACTGCTGAAAACTGTGGTAAAACCTGGTAGATTTTAGTTTTGGAGCTGTACCATTTAGGGAAATAATAAATCACTCAGAAGACATGTTTCTCTTCCCCTGAGCAGAAACTTTTTCTTTCGTTTCCGCTGTGACATATTCCACAGCCCACACAACCATTAAGTCACTGGGTCTTTCACAGGAACTGGTGTGGTAAAAAGCAAAAGAAATTCCATCAAAACCAGACAACACAAAGCTGTGAGCACGTCCTGAGGCTGCTCATTACTGGTCCTGATTAAGAGTGGTGCATGGCTCTCCGTGCTTCGTTCTCAATGGAAACTGCTGAGTTCTATTATGTTTATTACTTAGCTCAAGACTATCTGCAGTATGTGCTACAGGAGTCACAGCTGGGACCAGCCCAAACCAGGGTTGCTCACGTCTTGCGAAACACTGCATCTTCCCTGCAAGATCAAACAGAGGAGGCTCTCAGACCTTTCCTGGACAAGATTGACATTACCTCAGTAGCTGTGGCCAAGAGAATTTTCAATGGGGTCATGGAAGAAAAATTTGCTGATGGAAATACTAACTGGGGACGAATTATGACCATCTTTACGTTTGGAGGTCTTCTCACTAAGAAGCTTCAAGAGCACGGGGTTCAGCTGACTGGAGAGGAGAAGGAGCAGATTTCTTATTTCATCACAGAGTACATAATAAACCACAAAGCTGAATGGATAGATGCCAATGGTGGCTGGGTAAGTTTCTCCTTTTCCAGCAAAGTCTAGATTAGGAGACTTCATCTAATTAAGGAAAACTATCATTACAGACACCATCCAAAACATTTTACTCAGGCTTTTATTTGGTGGTTTAATACTTGATGTCTGGAATGTCTCCTTGAGACTTACAGTGAAAGCTTTGCTTCTGCATTAAATACATTAGAGCTGAAAGACAACTCTCTTTTATAAAGGCAGTGGCTGAAATTTGTAAAAGTTGAAGTCCTGGAGTTAGTCTTGAATCACTGGATCAGACAACAATTTAGACTAAGAGGGACTTTAGGAAATCACCAGGTCCAGCCTCCTGCTCAGAGAAGGTTAAACTCTCTGCAAGTCATCTAAAATTATGTAGCATCCTAAGTTCAGTGCATAGGGGAGTTGGTCCAAAAACACAGAAGTTCAAGGTAAGAGAAAAATGCCCAGGTATGATCCTCCCATCTGAAGTCAGTACTTTTGCTGTGAATTTCAACAAAATCTTACTTAATCCCCCAAATCAGTTTTACTTAAGCAACTCTACAGTTTAAGTGCAACTGGGGTTAAATATTTTCTGTTTATTTGGACCGAGAGAACCCTAAAACTTCCATGAATCGACGGTCAATGCTCAGAAAAGTATTTGTCAATATGTGGATTATTTGCCCAAGCTGCTGCAATATGCTCTGCTGCCGGTGCAGGGGCAGGCTCTTTCACTTTGCCAAGTTTCATCACGGCAACACTTCTTGCTTTTACCATTAGAGGAAGCTGAGAATCAATGACATCAAAGCCAGTTATTTCCTTGGTACTTTTTTCCTCTACCTATATATAAATGTTACTTTCCACTCCTCTCTCATCCCACTTCTCTTATATTCCCTATTTGGGTTGCTGGGGTTTTTTCCTCACTTGCTTTCTGATGTCTTGCTTTTCCTATTTTTTGCTTGTTTTGCTCTTTCTCTATTTGGTAGAAATGAAAAAGGTGATAGTGAGTCAGAGACCCTTGAAGCATCAAATTTATTGTAAAGGCCTCTCTTTCAAATAGAGCCAATTTTATTTAAGTGAAGTACCAACTCCTGGCAACATTCTGTCATCACAGTCAATTGAGGAGGCTTAAAGGTAGATATTTATATTACTACACCAGAAGCATACTTCTTGTGTCTTCCTTGAAGATGTGGGCTCAGATACAGTTCAGGTTCATCTTCTATTTGCACAAGGAGGGCAGAGTCTCCACGTAGAGGTAAAACAAACATTCAGGGAGGTGCAGCTATTTTCAGCCACTGTTTTTTAAAAGCCCATTCATCTTTTGGAGGTAGAGCTCAGGAAACCTGCCCCTCTGTGCACAATGGTGTAGTTCTCTCTTAATCTGATCCTAGGAGAGAGTTATTTTTAAGCTGTCCCTAACTGTGCCTGTTCTTTTCCATAGGAAAATGGATTCCTAACAAAGTTTGAAAGAAGATCACTATTATCTTTCTCCAAAATTACAGCCATGTTCATGGCTGTTTTTACTCTGTTCCGAGAGTACTACTGAAAGAAATGGACCTGCCATTCGTGTATAATCCAGATATTGCCACAAGCTTCATTGCTAAGCTCTCTCTGCAATATCAACCAGAAAGTAACAATTTTCCAGCACTCCTTTTTAATTTATTTGTATTTATTTTGACTAAATTCAATGTTTAACATGCTGTCCTAATTGCCAAACCTGAAAATGAGATCCCTCCAAAGAGGAAGTCACGGAGCAGCAATTCAAGTCACCCTTTCCAGGTGGGAATGCTTCAAGAAAGAGACCATTCTCCCTATCCAGGCAGCTCTTGGAATCTCTGTTGCACCTCCAAAAAGGGACATTGCTTTTATGAAACACAATCCAATGGGTTAAGAAATGAGTTTTAATGTCATTTGTTTTGTAAATGAAATACCACTGTAATGCATTTTATTGCAACCTTTTCATAAGCAAAGGGGTGGGGTGGCTTTGTGAACTAAAAGGAAATTCCAGTGTAAAAGTGGGTACAAGCTAGTGACAGAGACTAAGCAATTGTTATGGAAGCCAGCAACTTAAAATGTGCACTCACTTACTGCAATGGTATGTGCTTCTTTATTGTATTTTTTTGAATTGCTTGTATCAACACTGAATGTTTTTTTCAAGTCTGTGTAATGTTTGTCAGCTGGTGAACTCTTTTTAAACTCGGTATTTTAAAGTTGGCAAGTACAAGGTGTTTTTTTAATTGAGAAATTTGTGTAAATACAAAACCATTTTTGAAAAATACATTAAATGACGTATTTTGAAGTCTTATGATTGATCTCATTTCTAGAGAAGTTACTGGAGAATCCAAGTAGTTTGTGGGCTTGACCTGAAGATCATGAATGTCAAGACATTAATTTCTTGCCTAATTTAATAGTGTGTATAAGGAACAGACAGCTTGTGGCAAAATAAATGAACTGGATCAGTTCTGATGACAGTAAATTGCACTTACTGTGTTTACCACAAAACTCAGCAAATTCAAAAGTAGGAGTTAACAGACACCCAGGCTTTTATATTCCAGGGCAGCTATTGTGTTGTGTGAAATTACATTTGCTTTTAAAGGTTTTACAGTGCTTCTTCAAGAATTCCTTATAGAAGACTTTGCTTTAGCTGTAGGGATTCTCTTACACCAGGGAACTTAGGCTGTTTAAACACTCCTCTTCTTTTGCAGATGTGCTGGGAGGTGAAACCAAGTTGAGGCAGCAGTAGCCTGTGGCAGACAACAGCAGTGTTCCCTGAGACAAATCCTCTGGACAATCAAGGGTCTAACAATACTGGGAGAAGAAAGTATTGGGATCTCCATCTTTCATCCTTCTGGTAGTAACTTCTCCATCTTTCATCTCAAAGTAAGAATTCTTTCACAGAAAAACATTAATCTACTGGAATAATCTCCCTTTCACTGGAGGTTTTCAAGATGCAACTGGGCAGGGTGATAGACAGTTTTGCCTACAGCCCCTTTCCCATGGACCAGAAGACCTTCCAAGGTTACTTTCAACCTGGGCTGTTCTGAGAGTCTATGGTCTAACTAGGCAGGTTAAACTACAGAACATAAACAGATATTAGCAGCTGCTAGAACTTGCACTGCTCCCACCCACCCCTTCCAACAAAACCAAGAAAGATTACTGGAGAATAGAAGGTGGCAGCATTGTGAGATCAAGGGGCAGCTGATGAAAAATGCCCCACTCCAGAACACCTATGGAAGTTCCTAAAAGAACTAACATTTTAGAACACATTTTTGACATCTACAAATTTATTTGCAGTGCAAGTCTTCATGACAAGAACAGTAATTCTTACTCGGTTCCTTTCTGTGCTCTGCTGTAAGCACATATTGTAGTGGCTAACACTGGCCTATGAATAGCACATTCACTTCCTTTTGCACAAATCTAGCAACCTATTTCACACTGGGGAGTAAAAAAATTTAATTAAATGTAAAAGGCCAACCAAGACTTTTCAAGATCTAACTGATACAATAATTTTATTACTTGCTTTCGTGGTAAGGTTCACGTTTAAGCAAAACAAGCCTGAACTGTATAGGTTCCAGCGAGCTCTCTATTATCTTTACCAGGACACAAAACCCTTCATTTTCTCTGCATTTAAAAGCATTAGAAGCAGTAGTGAGATATAACGCCTGAAAGCAACAAGGCTTAGAAAACCATACCATCATACAATGGTTTGGGTTGGAAGGGACTTAAAAGATCATCTAGTTCCAACCCCCTGCCATTGGCAGGGACAGATATTCTTTGTTAGCTGTCATGGAGTTATCTATACATGACACTGAGTGGCATCTCAGGTCCTGGGGCACTGCTGTTCAGGAGACCCTCATGGCTGACAGGCAACACACAGGAGAACACGATGCTGCTCCTTGAACAAAAGATGAGGTCGAAGAGCTCCAGAGTGGGACAGCTGATGGCTTCAGCAATGCACCAAAGTGCTAAACTGAGATGTCATCAAGTGCCACACAGAGATTTATAAAAAATAACTATTTTTTTTAAGGGAACATCCCTTTCTGCACTTAAAGGGCTGGATCATTAAATGTGCCAAAATTAATCCTCCAGCATCTCCCTTTAGACACAGCTAGCCAGGCTAAACACCTCCCCACAGCCTCCCTGGCCTGGACTTCCTTCACAATGGCCCCTCTCTGGCCTTGAGGATATGAAACCATTTGGTAGATGGTGATAAAATATCCCACCAGAATGTAATTTCCCTTGCTACAACTCAATCGGTTAAGGGGAAACCCTTTCCAATACACACCAGACAGAAAAAGAAAGACAGGATTGGCAGAGCCAGGTTGGGCCCTTCCGCCCCCCTCGGGGGCAGTGGTGGCCGTAGGCGGGCGGAGATGGCGGCCAACCAGGCCCCAGAGCAGCGACCTGGCGGCCGGCTGACCCCCGGCTGTCTCCGGGATCCCTGCCCGGCTGCACCTCAGCCACCCCCGGGGCAAGACCGGCTCCGCGGCCCTGCTCACTCGGCGCATGGAGCGGCAGGGGGAGGGTGGCGAGATGGCGGCGGCGCTGCGGGAGGCCAAGCGGGCGCTGCGAGGGGAGCTGCGGCGGCGGCTGCGGGCACTGCGTGAGGCGGAGAAGCAGCGGCAGTCCCGCCTGCTCAGCCGCAAGGTGGGTGCGGGTTCCAGGAAGAGCCGGCCCGGGGGCGGGAGGAGGGATCCGAGAAGCCAGGCCTACCCGGGGAAGCCCGGCGGGGGGAGTTTTCGGGCCTCGCTGGGGAGCGGAGCGGTGACTGATAGTGACTCAGGGTGACCACTCATACCCGGTCCTCTCTGGGGTGAGGCTTTCTCCGCTTCATCGCTCCCAATTAATGTCGGGGGTTTGGTGCGTGCGGCCCAGTGCGCTGCGGCCGCCATGGAGAGAAACGTGGGGTGTGTGTGGAGCTGGGGGAGATCTCTCTGTCATCGGCTCCCAGTGGCCACGTTTGGGCTCCTGGGCTGCCTTTGTAGCCAGAATAATTCCTCAGCTGTATCCTCAACAGCCTGTCCTTCCCCTTTTGAGTCTCTCAGTGTTATGCCTTCCACGCAAATTTATATCTAATTTAATTTTAGCACTTTAATATAATTTTGTGCATTTAAAGACACCAAGCAGCATTTACCTCCCTGGTACTCCAGCACAGCACGATGCCAGTGTGTACTTTTGAAATGTCCTGTTTGGTCTGGATTACCGAGCTTTTTATTATAGATGTGCTTTATCATTTTAATAAGCACAATAAAATCTTATTTTGCACTACAGCCCAGCCTGCCTTTATTTTGTTGCACCACCAGTGGCTACTTCCAGATGATCTACATTTATATTACTTTCCCACCAGAGGATTTCAAATCATGTTACCGACTTAATACTAATGTTGCCAATTCACAAGTGGGACGTGGTGGCACAGAAACTTCAAGAAATTTAACTGTAACTAATGTAACATTTTTTCACTCATAGTGCACTTTTAAAAAAAATAAATGTCATGTTCTACTATTGTGATTAGCTTCCTGGTGCTTATTATTTTAAATTTTTTATTTTAATGGTGAGACACTGGAACAGGTTGTCCAGAGAGGTTGTGGATTCCCCCTCCCAGGAGGTGTGTAAAGCCAGGCTGGATGAGGCATTGAGCAACCTGGTCTGGTGGGAGTTGTCCCTGTCCATGGCAGGGGGGTTGGAACCAGATGATCTTTAAGGTCCATTCCAACCCAAACCAATCTATGATTAAAGTCATGCAGTTTGCATGCTATGATTCTGCAAAAATAGCCATCAGCTGGTGAGCAAATGGCAGATAACATTTGTTAAGTGTGGAAATTTTTTCACTCCTTTCAGAAACTGCTTGAGTCATAGCAGCTTCATCTTCACAGTTACGAAAACATCTGAAATTCTGCTCGCTCACCTGTGGTTTTGCATCTTCAACCTCATTTCTTTCTATACAGCATGTGTTCCTGGACACATCAGGGTGGGCAGAAACTGTGGTGTCCACAGCAGCACATTGAAAGAAGAGAGTTTTGTGTCTTGGTTTCTCTCTTCTCTAGATCCAGGAGAGACACATCAGTTCTGGAGGCCCTCAACAACATGAATCACAGCCATTTTTTGGAGTCTTCAATTTGACTAAATAGTCCATTCTTTCAAACAAAAGCTGCCATGGAAATTCTGTTGCTTCTGAGCTTAATCGCTTAGTTGAAAAAATCGATGTATAACGTTGGGCAAATTACAAAGGAAAGTAAACCATGGCTTTTGAATTGTTAAGATGTTTCTATGTAGAAGCAACACATTACCATAATTTGGTCCATAGTCTTGGGGCTTTTTTGCCTTCAACAATAGGCCTATCATCCAAATATTTCACCTGGACTTTTAATTGCTATGCTGGAAAGAAATAAATTAAAAAATCAGAGTGAGAATCTTAACTCAGACAGAAAGCATTTATCTCTCAAAACAGGGCAAGGGCAAAGGCTAAAGCTCAGAGGAGTGAGTTACCTTGTAGTTATTCAAACACAGAGCAGAGGATTTGGTCTTCTCTGTTCCATAGATAACATCCATTTCTCAATTGTCTGATATTTTTGACAGATTTTTGCAAGTGTGTAGAGTGAGAATAGATCACTCATTTAAATGAGAAGGGACCCAGTTGTGTTTGTTCTGTCTAGATCTAAGTAACCAAGTATGTAAGGTGCAAGAGAACAAGAAGACAAACTTTTAAATACCTTCTCTTGATTTTTAATTCAATCTGGAATGGGGCAGAGATGTAGCAATATACAAATCTGCTCACACTTTTTCATCATATGATCATTTTTTATTTTCCTTCCTGTATTCAGTCATTTAGGGAACCTTATGAAAATCAAAACAGAGCAAGGCCATTTTTCCACCAAGCTCTGAAAAATGTACAGTAATAAGATCACTCATTAGAAGCGGGTAATGTTTGAAGTCATATATCTAAACTTGCGGTAAGGAAGGCATTTCAGGTGAAGAAAAGAGAGGGGTATTTAGTCTTGGGGAGACTTTGTGCCCTGCAGTCAGCTGCTCTGATGCTAGTTTTCTTTTGAGTTCTTATCATTGATGCACTTCTCATTCTATCAAGGCCTGGGTGAGAGATGCAGCATGTAGAAGGTGGAAGAGAAGGAATGCTAAAGCCTCATTGCTTGCATAAGCTGACACTGCTGACCTACAGGGATGTTGGGCATTCGAGGTTGTCTGTACTGAATGGCCCCAATAAATAAAGGATCATATTGTCTCCAGAACCGGATTTTGTTTTCCCAAATCTGTTATTGTGTTTTGTTCACTGGGTGCAAAAATTTGCCTGTTTTGATTTTGCTGATAGTAGAAATGTTAGAGTAGGAAACATTCCATCCTCTTCATGATGCATGGTAGTTTGTATCTTTACCCTTTTCAACAGATACTTTGTTCCAGTGGTATCTTTTATTAAAATAAAGTAAGTTGATCTTTTCATCAACTTTTCATCAGCTGATGACACTGATTTCCCATGTAGGTGATTTGCCATCCCAAGTACCAGGACTCCAAAAGAATTGCAATCTTTTTGAGCATGCCAGATGAGATCCAGACAGAAGAAATCATTAAGGACATTTTTAAGCAAGGCAAGGAGTGTTTCATCCCACGTTATAAGCCTCAGAGCAATCAAATGGACATGCTGAAGCTGTCATCAGCTGAAGACATTTCTTCCCTTTCTTTGACATCTTGGAATATTCTCCAGCCTAGTGATGATGACAGTGCAAGAGAGGAGGCTCTGACTGGTGGTGAGTATTTTCTTCCTTTATTGTGGGGTTGTTGAGCATGAGGAGCCTGATGGCTAGCAGGAAATGCTCTCATAGCAAGAGTGAAATGAAATATTACACTTTGGGTTTATATGTTGTAGAGGTGCTTAAGTCAATGTGAGCAGATGCTCCTTTCTCTTGCCTATTTTTCTTTACCCTGTGGCACCCCTGTGATGTGCCAGCAGGGCAGGAACAAAACTGCACAGCTGAAGGAATCTCATCCTGTCTTCTTGGCCCAATTTGTGGACATCTCAGCAAGTGCAGCAGAGACTCATGAAGGAGACAGGGGCTTGCCATTGAAAGTCAGGGGGAATTCACAGTTTTAAGATGCACCCTGAGACCTTCAGTTTGCGCTGCCTGGAAGGAAGTGAACTTTTCAGGTGATGCCCGTAGGCTGACCAGAGAATTTTCTGAAATCTTTGATGCTGCAAATTGTGTTGTGTGCATGAATCATAGTACTGATATGGAGCCTGCCCATGCAGAACAGCTCTACAGACTGAGTCCTTGGACCAAAAATAAAAGTACTTTCTTGTATGTGTGGATGATTATTGCAAAATGTTTTCCATGAGTATTCTCTCACATTTTAATTTTTATCTTATAATACTGTCTCACACACTTCATAGGTTTGAAATTCATAGGTTTGGATTCATAGGGTTGAAAAGTTAAAAGTTCACTTGTATATAGCAAGTGTGTTTTGGTCCAAAAATAACCTCTCTCTTTCTTAACATAAAATTCCCCAAGTTGTGCGGACTTGTAAACAAACTTACTTTTTTGGTGTCTGCATTCATTATTTGCATTCTTTTCGTAAACACATTGGTATCTTCCCGAAACATCTGCAAAAATGTTTAATGTTATTAATGGAAAACTTATGTTGAATACATGCTTGAAACCTCAGTCTGGGAAAATTTTCTCTGGGTGGAAATTTACCATGCAGACAGCTTCCACTCCTAACAGACTTAGCACCTTTTTAAGGCTTGATAAAGGAACATAACATTTATGTGACTCTTTGGTTGAACTTGGGTTTTTGTTTGCTTGGGATGCCAGTGTACTTTCCCAGAACACTTCCCTCTGTTTCTCTCTTTCTTTTTTCTGTCTTTACTTCTTTCATAATCCAGAATCCTTGCTGTGTCGGAATTTTAGCTAGCAATGGATTCCATTGGTTCATAAAATCATCATCTTTATATTTAGTATTTGACTCTGCTATTTGTTTCCATAATTTTTGATTAAAAATTATCTATGTTGATGGGATTTAGGGACTTTTTTGAAGGTAACCCTTAAAACATCTAGGATTCGATTACTTAGTTCAGGCACTTAGACAAACTTTTGTACTAGTGAGCTACTGTTAATAGGGTACAGGATGGCAGGACTAGGAGTAATAGATGCAAATTGGTAGATGGTAGATTTAGTCTGGATTTAAAAAGTTCTTTACTGTGAGAGTGGTGAGACACTGGAACAGGTTGCCCAGAGAGGTTGTGGATGTCCCCTTTCTGGATGGGGCTGGATGTGGCATTGGGCAACCTGGTCTAGTGGGAGGTATCCCTGCCCATAGCAGGGGGATTGGAAATAGGTGATCTTAAAGTCCCTTCCAACCCAAAACATTCTATGATTCTGTGAATCTCATAAGTCTGTTTCAGTGATCACAAAGTAAACACATAATTTTAGGTATGGTAAAGCAAGGACTACCAAGGTAGAGGTGCACCTCCATGTATGGCAGACAGTGAAGATACATGCTGCATCTAGCAACCTTTAGTACCTTTAGTTTTGGAGCTGCTGTTTTGTTCTCTGCACCAGAGTATGGTTATTGGCAGCAAGTGATGCCCAGATAGCTACAGCTGTCTACAGAGAGAGGTCAGGAGAGCTGCCTTAGTGAGACCTTGGGCCTTTCCTTTATCTCTGGGAAGTTTTTGTATGTTAGACAATAAGTTTAGGGTTTTTTTCACTATTGCATTTTATTTTTTCCCCTGCAAAAACACATGCTGCATCTCAGTGGGTCTTTAAATTCCTTTTACTGTATTTTCTGTGACAGTTATTGTATTTTTTTAACTTGAGTATATTTGCAGGAATGCAGATTGTCTCACTACTACATCCATCCTCCATTGTTGGAATCATGCACGGATGAAACATTTATCTTTGTGATGTTATCAAATACTGTGGTGATCTGAGGCATTTACATTGTTAAAAGGAGATAACAGAGTGTTATATTAGTAATGTTCCCATTGCTGCCAGAAGTTACTATGTAATTTCCAAGAAATACCCTGCAGGTACATAAATAACTCATGTCATTTCTGCATGTATTCATTTTGCATGACAAAAAGCTTAAATTCACACTGTCCTTAAAACTTCAGGCATAGTGATTGTGAAGAATAGCTCAAATGTAAGTTCAGGTATAATTTTTGCATAGAGTTTCCCAGACTTTGGTTGCTCTTACAAGCTGTGTTGAACAGCCATGTACACTTGCTTTCAGAGTCAGTGATTTTTCTGTTGGATCAGAGTATGGCCATTTTCATCTTCACAGAACATTGTGTTGAACCTTGTTGGCATAAATAAAGGTAACCACAGTTTGGGTAGTAGAAAGTCTGTCATCTTCTTTACCACGCATAGATGATAGTAATTGTTGTATGAAAAGTTGATTTCTTTAAACTAAATGGACATAGTAACAAAAAGAAGCAATGTGGAAGAATATTGAGGTATTTTCTTTGGAATAGCAGCTTATGAAGGTGCATGACTCTTCATTTCCAGCTATACTTAGTGAAAGATTTAGTCTTTGAAGCAAGCCTGTGGTACATTTTCTTAATAGGCATCAATTCCCATTTGTATCCTTGTCCATCAGAAGTGTGAAGGTGCACCGGTAGCAGGTTTTGCTCAAGGTTATGCTTCTATTAAAAGTTCAGGCAAGTTGCAGTAACTGTTTACAGGAGTATAGATATCTTGCACAACATTGAAAGGAGTAAATCAGATAAAACTATGCTCCCAGTTTGCTTTTTATCACAACTCCTACAGAAATTTAAAGGACACTTCCCTAGCAGTTCTCATTTCAGTGTGGTTTAGGGAGGCAATGTGATTCAGCAGGCCGGATGTGGGTTTCCTCATTTGTAATAATGTCAGTTATTATTCCTTAAACCTGCTCTTAGAATTATGGGTGAAAAGCTATTATTCCTCCAAAGAAGAGATTATTCTAACTGGGACTCCAAAAAATTGACTGGATTGAGTCTCTCCATATGGTAAAATTCTTGGAGGTGGTTATTTTGAAGGAAGGCAGGTGGCCAAAGTTGGATGGAGTGATCTCAGCTGGAAGTCTTGGACCTAAGCAAAGGCTATGCTGAAATGTTCATCACTGAACCAAACTACCCATTGGTAGTTGAAGGTGTACAGTGAATTACAGACAACTTTTAAAATATTCACCAGAGTGATGGGAAGAGGGATTTTAGCCTAAAAATGAAGGGGTATTGGTAATTATGACTCTGAATTTGCTTACTCCAGTGGGCTGTGAGAAGCTATCTTGAGAAATGCAAGAAATGGGATTGCATCTACAAACTTAATTCAGCCTTTTTTATCTGTGTAAACTGTGCCCTGACCTGTAAGTGCCTGTCAGATCTGGCGTCTTCGAAAGACGCAAAAGTTGAACACTGCTTGTTGTTAATGAATGCTGCAACGAGGATGTGCTCAGTCATTGTTTCTGCCCTGTTGATGAGGTTAGAGTTGTGAGCCTTATTTAGTCTGCATTCAGACTTTGATGTGGAGACAGAGGTCTTCATATCTATGTTTGCTCTTCACTAGAGCATTCAGTGACTGGCATTTACTGATGGAGAAGCAGCAGAGGCTCAGGATCTTGGTTCCAGCCTGGGTTGTGCAGCAGACTTGCCCTCAGTGAACACCAACTCTTCTTTTGCCAAACATTACTATTTCTTCTCTGTTCCTTGCAAAATGATAATTTTTCAGGCTTTTCCCATTCTTTGGCTAAATCCCCTTTCCAAGTTTAATTTCTCTGCCACCATAATGCTCATTTCCATCTGCTCTTTGCCCTACCTATCTGAATCTCCAAGTGAACTTCTCTGGCCTTTCTCACCATATTCACCATTTTCCTCCTTCTCTCAGTCCTAGCCTGACATTTCAGAAGCAGTTGAGCCAACATGAATAGCTTGCGTCGGCCAAAACGGAGGAAGAAATCATGTGCTTTGTCTTTCACTTGTCTTCTTCCAGACAGGGAAGATCTCCATCCCAGTTTACTCATTTCCTTCCTCACTTGTATTGGTTCCCCCTTTTTGTTTTTCCATTTACTCCTTTGCCAAAAGTAATACTTTTTGTACGAAACAGCACAAAAGACACAGTTTTGTGATTGTTTCTTTTGGGCAGGGCCTGATGAAACAGCAAAGTTAGAGTCCTTGTGAGTGTCAGGAGGATGGAGCCTGGCTCTTGTCGGTGACATCCAATGATAGGACGTGGGGCAGTGAGTGCAAATTGGAACACAGGAGCTTCCACAGAAATATGAGAAAAAACTTTTCATACTGAGGGTGGCAGAACACTGGCACAGGATGCCCAGAGAGATTTTGGAGTGTCCTTCTCTGGAGACATTCAAAACCCACTTGGATGTATTCCTGTGTGACCAGGTCTGGATGTTCCTGCTGCAGCAGAGGGACTGAACTAGATGATCTCTCAAGGTCCCTTCCAATCCTTGATATTCTGTGATTCCTTTGGAGGCTTTGCAGCTGGGAGTGGGGCTGTCAGGAGGAGCTGGGCCTGCAGCTCCCTGTGCTCTGTCTTTGCAGCAACAATGGCTTCAGGAGTTTTAACTCTTCTGTTTGCTGCATATTTCAGCCTCTCTATGGTAAGCTGCATCAACCTGCTGCTATGGATGTATTTTCCTCCACTCCTCCACAGTTTTTGAGCTGGAATTTTTTTAAAGAGTGGATCCAGTTTACTGTGCAGCCCTATCACTGCAAGGTGTGTGGGTGGGAATGAGTAGCCAGGATGGAAGGAACATCGTCTGGAAATTGGCAGTGACTCCTGGAGAGTGTTGTTGGCCCCCCCATGCTGCTTGTGTCTGTCAGCAGACAGAGGCTTATTGTTTGCCCTGACACATCTTCCCTCAGCCTGTGCAAAGATCAAGATTTCAAACATTTCCAACTTTGTATAAGCCCTGCTCAAAAGGATTTGAATGGGACTAAAGCCACAGCACTGGCAGAGAATGCTAAGAGCAAAATCACAAGTTCTTTCCTCAAAGCATGGTGCAATAAAGTTTTCCTCTTTGTCATTTTTGGGTGCTTTTGTTCTTAGAAACCAGTGAACCATTCTGCCTGAAATAAAAGAAACCTATCCCCTGCCTCAGTTTGGGGCAAATACCCAGGATGGAAAATGGCAGCACTTGAAAATATGGCATCTGATATGTAATGGGGAATGCTGAATAGTCTGCCACTACTCTACTGATGTGGAATGTATTTTTCCTCCCAAAAGTGAAGGTATTAAGAACTGGATTTTGTATTTTGTAATTTAGTTTGGAGACTCATGCCATTTTCAGTAGTGAAAACTTTGGTGGCCTGCTGATCACAATATTACTGTTGCACCATCAATATAATTAAGGAAATGTTTACTAGATAATCTATGCTTCAAATTACAGTGTATTTATTATTAATATTAAGGAAAAATCCAACTTCCAAACAAAGCCAGGAAATGCTACCAGTAGTTTCTTGCTGCTAGATTTTCACATGACCCCTTGGCTCATTAACTTGTGAGGTTTGGGTAGTTAGATCTAGATCTTTTTAACTTCTTGAACACTTGGAGACTTGTTGTGGCATAAATTGCAATAACGTGGTGGTAAGAGAAACAGACAGGACAACTTAACTCAGTTGTACTTGGTTTACGAGGGTGGTTTACTCTGGGAAGTGGGACCCCCTTGTGAGGAGGATGGTGGCCACATCTAGGGCACAGCTCCTCACAACTTCACAAAGTTTGAAATGATTCCTGAGTGATTATTTTAAACTTTGCTACTGGGATTTGCCTCGCAGAAATATTTCAGTCCACAGAGCTCTCTTTCTCACCTGTCTTGAAACTCCAGATACTTATTCATAGTTGCCTTTGCTGCCTGCACTGGTGGCCTCGCGATGATGTTAGTTCTCTTGTGTATCCCAAATTTTAGCACAGTTCCTTAGAAGTGTGACTGAAGTTGTGGCAATACAGTCCTAAGAGGAACAAGTTCATCTTAACAGCTGCAAAATAAGATGGGATATAAAAAAAGGCAGTGGATTGGATGCACAGCTCCCCTGCCAGAAAAACAAACTGAAAAGGAAACAGGAGAGTTTTTAAATATGAGGCATGTTAGAGTTTAGAGATAAAAAACAGTGTAAGGAGAGAATGCCTTGTCTTGAAGCACAGGGAAGGTCTAATCTGTTAATCCGGCCTCATTAGATGTTGTATGGCTGTACATGAAGGCATAATGGGACCACAGAAAATGATGCTAATCATTCTGAAAAGAGACATGTAGTAAATAATGCTCGGGGGTAACTATGAATATTGAAATTAGATATATGCAGATTGAAATGTATCTACAATACGTGTATGGGAAAAACAGACATGTTAAATACAACTACTTAGGAAAATAAAATGAAATTTAAAAAAAGAATACCCCAAACAAGACTGTAAAATAATTCAGGGTACTATTAGGTTTTCTTTTCCTCTGGGAGACTTGATTGAAACTTTCAGTATAGTATATGCCAAGGGATAGATTATAATTTAAAATCTTTTTACACTGGTCATAAAAAAGAAAAACCTGAGAGCATGGCAGGAAAAAAAATTTGAAAAATTGAGGCTTAGCTCTTAATGTAATTTATTTTTTAATGAAATGATTTAAAGTTTGAAATGAACTTCTGCTTGGAGACAATGAGCCGTAGTACTTTGATATGCATGAGGAGGACAAATTCGGTGCAAGTGAGGCATTAACATTCTGGTGATGGGTCTTGTGCAGGGAGGATGCTTCCCCTTAGCCAGAGCAGGATCCGAGCAATGGACTTACAGCCTGGCATCATGTGTTTTACAGCAGTCAGGAGGTCTCACAGCTTGTAGCCATGTAGTAAAAACTGAAACATCTTCTTAGCTCTGCAGCTGCAGTGCCCAGCATATCCCTTCACAAACTGGATGTGGGATTTTTTTATACCTATGGGCATTCAGAACATTCCTCTGAGCATCTAATTTTATTTGTGTTAAGCCCTTGGCTCAGCTGCCTTTCTGACAGCTGTGAGTTGTACTGGTTAGTTAGTTGTAATGTGAAATATTATGTTCCTTATTATGTTAATATTACATTATGTTCCAATGCTACGTGATATATTATGTTCCTTGCATTCATTTTAAATTTGCTGCTTTTATTTCAAGTGATGCCTCATTTTTCTTAGATGAGAAGCAAATCATAGAATCATAGAATTGCCTAAGTTATTTAATTTAGTTTCATTATTCATTGTTTAGTTAAACCTGTATTATATAAATTCTAATTTTTATTCTATCAGATTTCATCCATTTTCCTGTTCTTATATTGAAGCTTTTCTAGACCTGGAAGAGTTCCAGCCATTCCTCGTTCAACCTTTGCAATCACTCTGATGTTATTTGTGAGGCAGGATACTGGATAGAATTTTTTATGCCCAGGTAAAGACATACTATAAAATGTAAGTAATGGTGCTCTAGAGGTTACTTTTTTCTGCATATAGCATAAAATTCTACTTAGATCAGCTCACTGAGGAGATCTTTTTTACTGGTTTCCACACAGGTGTCCCACAACACTGTGTCTTTACTAAATTACCTGCCTGGTAGTAAAGATCTGTAAAATAATTTTACATTATTTTGTGTAGCATGTTATGTAACAGGTAGAGCTAGTATAATACTTGCTCAGAAATAAAATAGACTCATAAAATTGTGCAGTTGGAAGGGACCTTCAGAGATTGTCTAGTCCTTTCCCTGCAGAGAGCAGAGATATCCTGCACTAGATCAGGTTGCTTAAAGCACACTACAGCTTTTTCCTTTCATAAAGTTCATTAAGGCTTTAAAAGAGTGCTTTTTCTTGTAATCATGTTTGCCTTCTTGCAGAAAACATTCTCCTTGCACTCAGCAAAACAACTAAAAAGATTACTTCTGCTGTAATCAATTAAAGTTTGAAGATAAGTGAGAGTGACATCGGCAAGAGTTTTAAGTTCACTGCAAGTGACTCTCAAGTGTTTTGTTTCAAAGAGGGCTAATTTTGCCACAGTGTCAACAGTGCATTGTCATTTTCTTCATACTGTTTCCTAGAGACATGAGTCTCTCAAATGCAAATAAGAAGTCGGGTTCATCCCTGGAGTGTGCCCCAAGTCTGTACAACAAACTCCTACAGGAGAAATGCAAAACTATAAGTATCTCTTGTCTACTGTGAGTAACCCAAATAGACAATTATTTTCAATGTTGAAAGGGAAGAGCTAGCACCAAGTTAGTCTCAGTGCCTTTGCACACATGATCTGGGCAATTTGGAAAAAATGAGAGGAAGCTTTTTACTGCTGCTCACCTGTGTGTGGTGGTGTGGACTGAAGATGTGGTTTGGTGGGACAGCCAAGCCCTGCCCTCAGCTGGATGGTGCTTTCACCAGCTCTGTCCTCCCCTAGGATTTTCTGCCAGCTTAGTGGGCTAATGAATCAGGTCAGCACATTTCCAACTACAAAAGATTGTCTTCCTAGCACTATTAATCCCCACTGTTTTTGCTGAGATTCAAAATATACTGTCATTTCCCTAGTGTGGTGGGAGATTCCTCAGCCGTGGCTGAGAGTCACTGGCCTCTCAGAGAGATCAGGAGACTCATGCTGCTGTTCATTCAGGTGGAGGAGCTCTTAGTCTTCATGTTTGACATCATAACTGAATAAACATAATCCTGCTTGTGCTTTTAGGGTATAGATGGAGGTATAGATCCTGTCCAGGAGGGACGTGAAGCCCTTTACCGGCAGGTGTCAGTATTCCATAGATTTACTATGGAGCACAGGTGTCGTTTAGTCTCTTTCCCTGTAGTTAAAATCTCATCCAGGCATTATAGTCAGACACGCAGGAGAGCAACTGTTTCAGACTGATGTCTTAAAAAATCAGGGTTGGGGTGAAGGAGGTGGAGGATTCCAGGGACAGCTGAGTTTTTAAGCTGTGCAAGATTAA
The DNA here is from genome assembly GCA_013400935.1 of Turnix velox. Lineage (NCBI taxonomy): Eukaryota > Metazoa > Chordata > Aves > Charadriiformes > Turnicidae > Turnix > Turnix velox. The sequence goes on from VZTY01029379.1 coordinate 267,416, forward strand.
AGAGATAAAATCTTGCGATGGAAGAAGCGGGATTCCTCAGCTGTTGGGATGTGAACACATGAGGCATTAACAGTGAAGGTGCCATCACCTCCAAGCCAGCTGACTCTACATGTTCAATGAGCCCTGCCTGTGAGCATGCCTGGTGTTCCACCAGGTTTATCACTGACAAAGAAGTTGGTGTCTTAACTGTTTGTATTTCACACACAGTTCTCTGTATTTTACGATAGGCTATCTGCTGAGTGAGTCAAAAGGCATTGGAAACATTGATAGTGATGCATGATGTATTGAAAAAAATCCCCAAATGATTCACTTCTGTCGTATTTTGATTTAAAAATATTCAGACAGCAGCATGCAAAAGGGGACCAAGAGTGACGAAATGAAGTAGAGCACATGTGTCAGGTGGAAGTATTTAAATAAATGCTTAGATGAACACTATGGGAAGTGTAACTGGTAAGATCTGAATATGACATGAGAAGTTACACAAAGATTCCTGTATTTTAAGGTGCTGCAGTGTCATGACAATCCTGATATGTACAGTTCAAGTACTTGAGAGTTTCCCAAAAGGGGCAGCTTTGTAGTCAGCATTTGCTGATGTAACAAGATATGCAAAGTGGCTCTAATGCCATTTGTCCTCTCTTTGGAATTGCTCCTTACTATATCTTGTTTCAGCATATTTTGGTGGTTTAAAATCACAGGAGGACCCCGATGTCTTTGAATGGAACAATTTTCGTTGTCTGTATTTTCCTGATCAAGCTAGTCACATATCTGTCTGAATATCAGACTAGATAACTAAAGCACAGACTGATAACTAAAGCATTTCTAAGCAATTATTTCCTTTACTCTGAATGTGCAACATCAGAAATTTTTGTCGGTGGCATTAAGCGATCATGGTTTATCTATGGGGTTTACACAGCCCTGATGAATAATAGTGAAATAGAAAAGTTCTTATGCAAATTTTCTCTTAGGTAGACATTTGGCAGATTCTGAAAATGAGACACAGCTCAGCTGACTGTAAGTTAAACCTCAGGGGAAAGGAGTGTGATGGTTATAACCTTACATATCCTTCCCACGTTGTGAAACCAGCCAGAATTTGAAGCCAAGTCTGAGCCTCACACAGTAACTTGTCTGATGATACACAAAAGGATATTTATTTGCAGAGCAGGGTAGGTTTGTTTGAGCAGGGCTGATGTACTACAGCTGATGCCGTGCAGTGCACTTTGCCTTCCAAATATATTGGCACTAAATTGCTAAGATTTTGTTTTAAATTAATTCAAAATAGGAGTGCTTGCTTCATGGCAGTTTAGTGGCAGAGGAGCTGATCAAATGGCTTTATTAGTGTGTTTTGCAGGTTTAATAGTGAGGAAGCAGCCGCCACTCCATCGTGTTAAACTTGTATGACTGATGGCTACCGTGTAGCTTCTCAGGGAGAAGTATGAATATTTTATTATGCTGCAGTTCAGAAGGGCAAGTGTGAGCTATGGAGACCAATGTTTCATGCTGACACCAAGCACTGACATGGATGAGTAGACAGATAAACGCTGAGTTGCTTGGTGCTTGTTTGTGGATTCTGCTGATGGTTCTATTTTCTGCATAATATTTTACTGAAGCAATAACAGAAGCTGTCTCAGCCATGCTTGTGGACCAATTACCTGGGGCACGTGGATTGCAGAGGAGACAGCCTGCTTGGCATCTCTGTGTATGTAGAAGGTAGATTGGTGGGTTATGGGTGTGCTCAGATGTGGGCAAAAAGTTTTTCAAGAGACAAGGAGACAAAACCTTCTTGGTGCCTGCAGTTCCCATTCATAAATGGGAATGAAGTGATTGCTCTTTTCTCTCTTCATGAGGTGAACCTTCAGGATCTCACAGTGTACCCTGTAGCAGGAGACCCTGGATGCAGCCTGTAGTATTTCTATGTGATATTTCTGGCTCCTGTGCCAGGCTAATGCATCTCCCTGACTTTCTTTCTAGAGATGCCTTTGAACAGTTAGAAAATAGTAAGTCCTGCTGAAGTGCTGTGGTACTGCACAATTAAAGATGCTCATGGAGGGGAAACACCTGGAGGAAGAGTTACTGACTGCAATATAAAATGGGCTGTTTTTTCAGTCTGAGATGAAACACAACTTTTAGTCCTATTAGGCTGCTGGCTGGGATCATAAGGAGACCACAGAGTGAGTGCTGGTTGTGGGCAACCAACAACAGATATTTACAAGAGAAAATAATTGATTTTTCTCAAACTTATGTCTGTAGCCCAAGGTTGGTGCAGAGAGGATTGATGGGACAATGCTGATTTACAGTAGCTGAGGAGCTGGTCCTTTGTGGTGTAACTTAGGTTTCCAAGGAGATGAGGATTCATTCTGAGCTTCCAATAATGATTTACAAAGGCTGGATTGTGTGAGCAAATAGGAATTATGAGATCAGAATTTCCTTACTGTTTAAGGGATTGTATTTATATTTTAGGAGACTGGCTTGAGTAAAGTTAAGCAATGTTACTAGTTATGTCTGAGATCCTCTGTGTTATACTGTAAGATTGGTTTGGATTAACGACTTTATTTCAGATGCTTAGCAATTGCAGCAAAGTGTAATGTTTCTGCCTCTTTGCTTATTTGGTTGTGGATATAATGGTATCTGGCTTCTCTGGATATCTCAGCTGGGGTAGCAAGCTGGTTTCCCCTGTAAGAAATCCCAACTCTTTCAGGATCTGCACACTTTGGTAGGGCTTGAATTAGGCCAGTGGTGAACTGATCTGGCATTTCCCTTTTTGACCTTATACCAAGTCCAGTGTGTAACAGCAGAGATGCTGCACTTAAAACCAAGGAAAGGTTTTTTCCAAAGGGCAGAAAGCTTTTATCTGGAAGGAAATACCAAGCTGTTAACAACCTCAGCAGTGGTATGAGAGGCACCTAGGGCATTCTAGGGGGAAAGACTAACATTGGTTATAAAGGGGAAGGGATCTGTTTTGCTATGGCATAATTGTAATATTTACTTCTGTGGTGTTGTTTTCCCTAAGGTCTGATGATTAACCCAGACCACAGTGTTAGGTGCTGTGTAAATAAAAGATGATGATCTGTGCCCTATAGAATATGTGATGAGAAGCTAACACCTACCCAAGAAGCCTAACTATGCTGATGATGACCGTAATTAAAGTAATGAATCTGTCATTAACTTTGAAATTTTTGAATTATTGCAACTCATTGCCCCATACCCTTCTTGTCACCAAGACTGATACTTTCAGTGTTAGGATCAAGTGTCTTCAAGTTAATTTTTATTTCTCTTCCAGGGTAGCAAATAGAATCATAGAATCATAGAATAGTTTGGTTTGGAAGGGACCTTAAAGATCATCGAGTTCCAACCCCCCTGCCATAAGCAGGGACACCTCGCACTAGACCAGGCTGCCCAGTGCTTTGTCCAGCCTAGTCTTGAACACCTCCAGAGAGGGGCATCCACAACCTCTCTGGGCAACTTGTTCCAGTATTTCACCACCCTCACTGTAAAGAATTTCTTTCTTATGTCTAGTCTAAATCTATCCCCCTCTAATTTATATCCATTATTTCTAGTCCTCCCATCCAATATTATGTTAACAATTCCTTCCCTTGCCTTTCTGTAGGACCCCCTCAGGTACTGATAAGTTACTCTCAGAAGAATAAGATTTTCATGCCAAAGGGTTTTGGTTTTGTCTCTACTGTGAGCCTAGCTAGATCAGAAGAGGATCCAGGTTAGCTTTCATTCCTTGTAAGTTAGCAGCTTTGAATATTTGACAGCTCCGCAGATGTTGTGCATAAACTGATCTGACACTGTTTATGGTGTGTAACGCCATAGCCACTCCTTTCCCTTAAACAGAAAGCTCTTGCCATCCTGTTTCTTCTGGACCCACACTTTATATAAACCTTTCCATCTGAGGAGNTTTCATTGTAAGTTAGCAGCTTTGAATGAATATTTGGCAATATACTTGATATTATGGATAAAATGATCTGACACTGTTCATGGTAACGCCATAGCCACTCCTTTCCCTTAAACAGAAAGCTCTTGCCATCCTGTTTCTTCTGGACCCACACTTTATATAAACCTTTCCATCTGAGGAGAGCAGGGAGAGTCCCTGACTGCCTCCACAGTGTGAGTTGTGCAGAGAGAAAATCCAACTGCTGAGGAGCCCATTTTTGCCCAAGGTACCAGGCTGGGAGGATGAAGCCATCCTTGTAGGGACGGTGTAAAGCATGCGTGAACTTGTGTGCTTGAGGGAGAAGCTGAAACTTCACAGCTACTGCTGTGAGGAGCTGATTGATGCTGGCCTCTTGTAGGCTTGGGCTCAGAAAGCGTCTGTGCCGCGAGCAAGATTTTTATGAGGAGGTTGCCTTTCTTTACAGGGACACAGGAGCTGCTGCAGCTTGGCCTCTGCCACATCCTCTTTTAAGTGCTTTAGAAGCAAGGATTAAAAGAGTCCTGGCTCCCTCTTTGATGGGTCCCAAGTGCTTTGCTGTGTCCTGAAAGGAAGTGGCAGCAAGGGATGAGAAGGTTGGATGAAAGAGTATTTCAGTTTCGTCTTTGTTTGGACTGTCTACCTGTGTGGGGGGGAAGTGAATGACCTCACTAGGCGGGTGGCAGTGAGCTGGTGGAGCCTCTTCAAACCTGGGAGGAGAAGGGCCATGCTGGCTGCTCCTTCTGAGGGCAGGACCGATCCCCAGCAGTCTTTACATGACCTGTATCTGGACTCTTCTATAATTAACCATTGTCAAGAACACTTCTGAAAATTCCGGCTGGCATTTTGAATAGGAACATCTGATTAAGGAGAAGAGAGGTAATGAGGTGCAAGGAGAAAATCCATCCCTGGGGAACAAATCAAACCTGATATCATCATGAAGGGTAATGAGAAATGCACTATCTAACTGGGGAGATTCACCACAGCTGCCTAGAGGAAGCAAAACCCTGCACTCTTCTTTAAAATACCAGAGAGGGGATGCTAATGTCTCAGTCTGCTGGTTCAGGCAGGGGACGTGCAGCTTGCACACCTGCCTTTTGCAGTTTTCCCTGGGTCCTCGGGCAAGTCATTTCACTTCTCTGTGACATAAGGTATGTCTACATAGATGTATGCTACTCAGTGCAAATAGAGTGTGCCTGTTCACCCACCCACCTGGCAGGTTTGAAGCTATGACTGCCTGCACTGCTAAATAACACAGGGCTAAGTGACACAGACTAGTCCTTTCCACAAAACACTTAACTTGGCCTGTCTCTTCTTTTTCACTTTCACCTGGTGCCTCTGTGGCCCTAAGGCAATACTGGTGAGGTTTTTTATTTTTTTTTTCCCCAGTACATTAAATCTCCAATAATACAAAGCTTTATGACAGTATTTTTGTAGCGTATTCTGAGGATTAGTTGAGTATTCTGACATTTGTGAGGAAAGCCTGTGTGTCTTTCTAGAGGAGCAAAACCAGTCTTGTTGGTGTAGGAGGACTGATGGGGCATAAGGTCCTGGACCTACACTCTTCTATCTCTCCTGCCCATGGGAATCCTGTTCCTGGAGCAAGCAGGCATGAGTGTCACTTGTGCTGGCAGTACCAGGAAGTGTAGTGACAATTAAATAGTATTGACCACCTGTGATCCTGTAAATCAATTTGTTTTCTGACCTGGCTGTGTTTAGCAGTATAAATGGAACCTGGGTGGCCATATCAGCATGGCTGTGTGCCCACAGGGTTAGAGAACTCAGGGTATATTATTTCAGGCTACACAATTGAAGGAACAATGGGCACAAGAGCTGGCGTTATTGATACAGCCACTACTAAGTGACTGTCATCATAATTGCTGGGATACCCAGTAGCTGAATTAAAGTATGTAAGAAGTATTGATACTCTCTGTCTAGACAGTGGAGTGATGGCATTTTTGTTTGACACAATGTTTTCAACCTTTAGCACTCCACAGAGTGCTAGTACTGATTACGTGCAAGTACTGATTACCTATAGCAGAAGCTTAGATTTGCCTTGTGTGCTTTCCTGGGCTACTGGCATGTTGTCAGGAGCCTCAGGGATACAAGAACCATCGGCTGATGACTGGTGGACTAATGGACATTGTAAGGAGAGAGGGAGAAGTAGCTGGTGAACAAGACCTCTCGTGGTGCATTTCATGAGACACTAAAACCTGATGTGGTGTTTGATGTCCAAGTACTTGGTCTATATTCTCAGGGACCCACAGTTGTCTGTGGGAGCAAGGGGAGCAGGATGTGAGAAAGGAGCAAGCCTGCAGGGTATCCAGAGTGGCAGCCAGTGGTCCTGCAGTGCTGGAAGGGCTTGGGAGCACGACAGCCTTGTGCCAACAGGGGCAAGATGTTCTTACACTCAGCTGCCATCCTGTTGATGTAAGCTCACTGCTGATAGTAATCTTAGGTGTCTGCAATCTTGGTCTCATCTGTGTCTGCAATCTTGGTCTCATCTGTGTGTCACCTCTCATCCTCTGACAGCTCTGCCTCCGCGCTGCCGCAGGCACCGCAAGAGGTTTTGTTGTTCCCCAACTTTTGTGGTGGGGGAATGTTTTCTCTGTGCAGCCCTCTGCTATTCATTCTAGCTCCTGGGGTAGGATCTGGGGCTAATGCTGCTTGAACTGCCCTCAGGTTCCTTGTTGGGTAGTTGTGTCATTTCTCTACTGAAAGTCTTGCTTGGCATTTTACTTAAATCTTGTGCAATGGGGAGCTGCATGGATATCAGGGTGTTGTGAGTCAGAGCAAACATATTCGGTGTCACAGTGCTCCAGTGGAAGAAAAATATAAGGGTAACTCTTACAGTATTTACAGCATCATTTTTCATATTGATATTTGCACAAGCTTGTTTGAGATATTCAGCATTTTTTTAAAAATCCATGATTATAGAGGAGCTGACTCATTAAAACAGGCTGTTTCTCTAGAGTGCTTGGAATAAAACACAGTGCTTTAATACATCTCAATTCACTCAAGTGTGCCCTCTGCTATCAGTTAAACTGCATAGAAAATATCTTTCTTTCCTGCAGTGTTCCTGACAATTCCCACATTCCTTAGTGCTTCCCCTGACTTGTCTTCTTTCTCTCTGTAATACAGATGTAAGGAGAAAAGGCACCTTTTCACACTGTAGATTTGCCCCTTGTGTGCTTTCTTAGCTGCCAACAGCAGCAACTGCAAGTGTTTCCTGCTTTTTTGCCATGTTAGTCCCACAAAATGGAAACAGCTAAGAAAGTATAAAGCAGAGTGTGTTTCTTTCTGCATATTGATGGTATTGAGTACATACTGGTTTCTGAACATCTGTGAGAAGCCGAATGAGTTAAATCATGGAGAGATAAGCAGTGAGCACAAGAGTAAATTGGGGAGGATTTCACCTGCAGAATCCTCTACTCATTGTGCTAACAGGTGGTTTTAGTTCCTAGTCCATAGGCCATACAGTATTCTTAAAAACTGAGGAGGTGTGGAATGGTACATCCAACATGATGTACAATAAAAAAATGGCATCTTTTTTCAGATGTGACTATACTTCTGCCGTGGTGCCTCTTTTCCTCCCTGTTTGCCATTTATCTGTCCTATGAGTCAAAAGCTGACCCCGGCATGGTGAAACAGACTCCCTTTTATTTCTACACTAATGTTCTGTGGTCTGCCCTTTGGCAAATTCCTTCCTCTTACTTCTCTGACCTCTTTAAACCATTTTTCTTAACTATGTGATGCTAGATTGGCAGGACCGATCTTCTCTAAGCACCTCACACTGCATTGCCATATGGATTTTATATGTGTGTTCTAGTTAAGTCATCAGGTCACGATGGATGGATGTTAACATCAGTGACTTTTCTCTGAATGATGAACAGTGGAAGGAAATTTCCAGGACCTTGGGAAGTGTGTGCAAATGTGTTGGCCTTATGTAAACTTCTAACATGCTCTTCCAGGCTGAGTTTGGAGTTGATACATGATCTCACATGGGGTTCCCTAGAAACTGGAAAACTCTGCTTAGCTCTAGGCTCTTCCAGTACGTGCTCCCACACATCTCTTTGAATGTTGGGCATTCATTAGCAAGATATGATGAGCCTTGGTGAAGGAGCAGAAGCTAGTCATAGAGAGCTTCTCAAGGCTAAGTACTGTTCCTGTAAGAAGGAGACAGAAGAGAGCAGAGACACAGCATTTGCCTTCTTTCCAGACTAGTGTCAGCTGTGGTTTAGTCTGCTCTTGCTTTCCACTACCTTTCCTGACCTTCTCTCTTTAAGTGTCTGTCTGCAAGAGCAGTGAGGAATGAGGGACTTTCTTTACATTGTGAAACCAGTGAGTGGGATGTTGATGGGTTCAGCAGTCAATTCCAGGCCAGCCAAGTTCATTTGTTTAGGGGATGTCCTTGCAAGACTTCTCACACTTCAAAAACAAGCATTGCATAAGCAATAGGAACCTGCACGCTGGCTGCCTCCTTGCCTGGTGGTTGCTCAACGTGGCAGCCACTTTCCTTTGCCAACCTGGCAGCCATGGGAACCAACTCCTGAAACAAGTGGGCAGCCAAGTGTGAATTGTAGCTGGCTGCCCAGCATGATACCGTTCCACGTCTCTTCACAGACGATGAACAGTGCAAGAAGAAGGGCTTAGCTCACCTTGCCTTTTTATTAGGCCTTGGTGGGGTTTGTCAGGTTGGTGTGGTCTTTTGTTGGAGTTTCACCAGGCTCTTTTGTCCAGATGATTGGCAGTTTACACAGCTTGTTTGAGTTTTTTACTGATGTTGAGTTGCAATCTAGTTAATCCCTGAGGAGTCTTGGGGAGCTCATAGATCCCTCAGGAAGGAGGGATATTCAGGCAGGAAGCAGAGGTCAGGGTGTGCTGCTGGACCAATGGTGAAAATTGATGGAGGCTCAAGAAGAAAGTCCTTCAGGAATAGAGGAGCAAAGTCATCAAAAAGAGACAGATCTCAGTCTTGACAGAAGAGAGCAATTACTCAGAACTTAATGTGTTCAAGGTTCTTTGGTTTTGGGAGGTTGAATGAAGATCCATGACATCTTACTGTTGCATTAAGAAGATGCTCTCTCTCACATCTTCTTTTAATTCTTTTTTCCTTTTCTATTTTTTCAACTGATGTTGAAGTTAATTTGATTTTCTTATTTCTACTGCATTTAATTTGCCTGAGTTCAATCTCTGCCTGGATTTAGAGTCATAATCATTAGTATTTGGAAGTGTGGGGTTAAAATCATAAAATAAATTGGTTATAAGGTAAGGGTTTTTTTTTCCTTCCAGCTTTTCAAGGTCTAATTATTTTCTGTCTGATCTAGTATGCAATTGATAAGATGAAAATGTAAATTTACAGGTTTAGTATTCAAAGTATTTTTCATCTGATCAAAGAGAGGGAAGCATTTTGCAAAACACAAAGCTTGCATTTTTGCTAATATCTGAAGGTGTGAGGATATATATAGTCAAGCCATCAGGAAATTCACAGTGCATCCATTAATGTTTATTCCATTTTTCTACAGGAGGTCTTGACCTTATCTTCATGCCAGGACTTGGGTTTGACAAAAAAGGCAACAGACTAGGAAGAGGCAAAGGATATTATGACACCTATCTTGAAAGATGTATGAAACATCCCAGTGGAAAGCCTTACACAATTGCCTTAGCTTTTAGGGAACAGATTTGTGAATCAGTTCCAGTGGCAGAAAATGATGTCCAAGTTGATGAAATCCTTTATGAAGACTCCTGAAAGCATCTTGGTATCAACCCGCCTTCAGAGCGACCAACAAAAGACATCACATCCATCAATCATGACTTCTTATTAGTCATATATAACTTTTGGAGCAATAAAATGCAGTGTTTTTGCAAAAAAACCCAGTATGGTGCAATAAGGATTGCAGTGATTTTATTCTAATTAGCAAATATCTGGTGCGAATTCTTATTCTAGAATCAAGAGAAACAAGAATATGTGACTGTTTATTACAGTAAGGACAATTTCTTACCATGTCAGTAGCTTTGGGATATGGTTCTTTTCTTTATCTGAGAACAGGGATGCCATAGAATCTAAAATGAGGTTGGTGGTTCTCCATCTGGAGAAAAACAGCTTTTTTTGTAAAATAATATTTAAAATTACTTAAAGGTTTAAAATTTTGTACATGGGCCATTCATAATATTCCAAAATACTGTGTGAAGTAGGGAGGGTATGATGAAGGATAAAGAGAGGCTAAGAATTGGAGAGAGCAGGTTTTATAGATTGAGGAAGATTTTGGTTAGAAGGCTGTTCTCCAGCTCTCCAGGCCACCTTGGATATGGGGAAGAAGACAGTGAATTTTCCTCTGCAGTCTGCCCTCATGGTAATAGGACACAACATTTCCAATCAGAATCAATCAAACTTTCAAAATTTTGTGTTTCTTCTTCAGTAAAGCTTTAATTTTTCTAAATGTGTTTAACTTCTCCCTCAATTAATAAAATAAATCATTTATTTTCACCAAACTACTCAATGTCATCGTTAAAAAATACGTGAATTCTCAAGGACTAATTGTGGAGCAGAGTGACCTTAAGATGTCCTCCATAATAACTGTGTTTGTGAATGAAGCCATGCATGCAGTGCATGTGAACCTTTTCACCTCAGAATGCTTATATTCCATTTTAATTCTGTTTTATCAGTGATGTAACTAATTAAACCATCTTGCTCTGGAGTGAACATAAGTTTAACAACTCAAGACTCTTTGCTTCTGCTGCAAGATGCTTCTCCATCCTTGGTTAACAAAGGTCCATCTGGCTGGGGTAAAATACCTTCAGTATTGGCCTGTTCTTGCACCATTTTAATCCCTTCTTCATTTCTGAACTTCTGAAGCCATGGTGTTTGGTTTTAAATCAGAATACTATTATTTTTAGCTGTGTTTTATTAGGAGGCCTCGCACCACATAAATTAAATGACTACTTTGAAAGCAAACTTTTTATCCAATAGCTCTGTCCCTTGTGGCTTTGCTTTTCTGTGACATCTTTTATATATGAGGGAGGGTTTTTTATTGTTGTTGTTATTCTTTGCTCTGTTAGCTTATTCACAAAACTTTATGGCCCTTTTGGATTAGCTTTTGATCGTACTGTCTGAGCTGTGATTTATTCACTGGTTTGGCTTGTACGTATTTCACTACGGGTGATATCAGGTGAACAACTGTCCATAAAAAGGCCAACATATGATGAAGGGAGTTCAGGGCCAGCACTAATGATTGCAGAGAGACAAAGTGCTTAGAGAGAGAGAGATGAGGACTTGGTCATGCCATTTATAGAATCATAGAAT
>VZTY01029379.1:278758-315435 GCA_013400935.1 Turnix velox
CAACTCCTTCAGCCTGTCCTCATAGGGCAGTTGCTCCAACCCTTTGATCATCTTCGTGGCCCTTCTCTGGACCCTCTCCAATAGCTCAATGTCCTTCCTGTGTTGAGGGCTCCAGAACTGGACGCAATATTCCAGGTGGGGTCTCACCAGTGCCAAGTAGAGGGGTAAAATCACCTCTCTTGTTGTATGCAAGTTCAAAACTGGGGGAAAAAAATAAAAAAACAAGAGTTTGGATGTGAAACATCCAGCTCTCTTCCAGCCCAGCCTCCAATAGGCTCACAGCTTTGTCCTTGTGGGCTTGCTAGGGTTGCTGGAATTAACTGATACAGGAAAAGCAAGTGAGCTTTCTTTGAGGGCTTTCAGGGCTTGAGGTGATGCCTATGCACAAACTATATCTTTCAGATCCCATTTCAATGCCTGGTGGAGCCATTCTCTGCCACTTCCACCCCAAACCACCCTTTTGGCTTAGAGCTGCAGCAGAGAAAGGATGAGGAGAGCATTTAATGTAATGTTTCATTGGGAACAAGAGGAGCTGGCACTTTGTGCCTCTACAGCCTCTCCTGGTCAGGAGAAGACAAATATGGGCTGCTCAGCCAGGCTGTGGAGAACCACGGGACCCTGGTTGATGCAGATAGCTCTGCACATTTGGCTGGTGGGGATCATAAAAATGATATTTGTGTATATTGTCTTGAGAACCACAGAGCTAAATAAACATGACAGCTTTCATTTGACACCCCCAACCTTGCCACTGTCGCTCAGGGTTTTTCTTGTTGCCACCATAACATGAACTCACTGTCAGTTTGATGGCATGTAGCCGTGTGGCTGGAGCACAAAGGTTAGGGGGTTAGTGGGCACATCAGAATTACTTACATTTGTGATGCATAAAAATGGCACTTGGGGACCAAAGGCAGGCTGACAGAAAGGAGAGGGATGGAGGCTGTCTGGTTGCTCTCTTGTATCTCCCCATACTGGATTGTCAGGGTAGGATTTCAAAAAATCTTTTCAAAACACCGTCATCTTTCCTCAACTGGATGTGCCCCTGTCTGTTGGGGTGAGTGCCACTGTAGCTATTCTCATGACAAAGCCTCTATCAATCTCTGCTTTGTTTATAAACAAATCTGTCTTCCCTGCAGACTGAGGAAAAAGTACCATTACCAAAGGAATAAGTTAATTATATTTCAGGATCTCGGCAGGGAATGCTATCTTCAGTATTCAGTAAGATCTGACCAGTGGAGTTATAATTAAAAAATGTCCCCAGGGAGGAACTTGCAAATTATTTACTGTAAGGGTCTTTTCCAGGCTCTTTTAGTTTAATTGCACACTCTGAAAGAGAAGGTCCTCAGAAACAAATTAACTAAGAGGTTGAAATGGCTTTGTTAAAGTCATGTTCATGGGTGAGCAAGTGGAAGAATATGAGCAAGGTTCAAATACAGGACAAATCGTTTGAAACTGGAATTACTCACGATTTAAAAATCATATGGAAAGCACCAAAATATTCTGTGCATAGAAAATGCAGTCCCTGGTTTTCTCTAGTATTTCCACTGGCCTTGGAAGACTTTGTGTGTGGTCCATGGGCTCAGATCTGACAGTGCCTCATGTCCTTGCAGCCCTTCACTCTGTGGGAGGAGGAACTGACTTTTGTGGGCTTTTTGATAGGGTGGAGATGAAGTCCTAGCAGAGGGATGGGAAAGACGAGAGGTGATGGAGAGGCAGAATAAGATTCTGGGCAGATAAGAATTTTCACTCTCACACAACCAATGGCAGTTGAACTCAAGCCAACTGAGTTAACTCAAACTCAATGGCAGGTGGACTGAATGTGATCCTTTGCCCTCAGAGATGGACATCCATGCTGTTAGCAATTGTGTCCTCAAATGAAACCTACCTACCTTGCCTTTCCATCTCAAACATGGCTTAAGTATTGGTTAGGGAAGTTGGACTTTGCTGGCCTGATCCCTGCTCATATGTGGAGAATGCAAGTCAAAACCTGGAGGGGGCCTACAGAAAGGNTTATCCCTGCTCATATGTGGAGAGGGGGCCTACAGAAAGGCTGGGGTAGGACTTTTTAATAGGGTACAGGATGGCAGGACTAGGAGTAATGAATGCAAATTGGAAGAGGGGGGATTAACGCTGGATATAAGAAAGAAGTTCTTTACCTTGAGGGTGGTGAGACACTGGAACAGGTTGCCCAGAAAGGTTGTGGTTGCCCCCTCCCTGGAGGTGTTTAAGGCCAGGCTGGATGAGGCACTGAGAAACCTGTTCTAGTGGGAGGTGTTCCTGCCCATGGCAGGGGGTTTGGAACTAGATGATGATTAAGGTCCCTTCCATCCCAAACTGTTCTATGATTCTAAGGGACTAGAGCAATCCCCTCATCTCAGCAACTGACTCATTGCTTGGCAGAGAGGGAGGCATTATCTAATATCTGTTTGCTAAGGAATCAGGCAGCCAGTAATACTATATCTGCCTGCCTGTTGATGCCAAGTTTTATGTATGCGATGGCCTTTCAGCTGCCATTGTCCTTGCATTTATTTCTTCCTGAAAAAAATCCACATCTGCTCTGTACCCTCACCAAAGAGCCAACTGGCTGAACAAAGCCACCAGCCTGAAGTGGCTGCTGGTCATTACATGTTTGTTAGCCCATAGACACACACAACATACCATTCCTCTTTTCCTCCAGTTTCCTTTTTCTCCTGAATTTATTGCACTTCCATGCCTGGCTTGGATGGAAGCTGGCCCAGAGTTAACAACCCCTCTACCCCCTGCATGTGTGCAGCCTTCAACACACACCTTTGATTGTAGCCTGAGGGTGCCATTATAGCCTCCCAAACAATACTTTCTCCACCTTCAGGCAAACTAGTTGAAAATCTGCAGATGAAAGCTGCTCTAGTCATTCATCAGACAGATGAGATCTCTGCTTTTATTTTGTTATGGTGTAAATCTGCTGCTTAGTTTTCTAGTCTCTCTGAAAAACCACTGAATCATAAAAATGCTCCTAGCAAATCCCGGCTTGTCTGTCACCAGAATAATGCATTAAATGGCTTATCAGCTCCCAGAGAAGACCAAAATGCTTTTGGGATTATTTGGATATATATTTAGGGAACAAAATATGTTGACAGCTTTGGAATTGTCTTGATGGGTAGATTTTATTTTGTATTTTGCTACAGTGTACCCAATAGTACTTGGGGAGAAAGAGAAGACATCCCTAAATTTCTACGAATGTGCCTTATTGATGGGGAAAACCACAGAAGAAGAGTGGGGTAGAACATAAACATAAAATGAAGGACTGATATTTAAAGGGCAGAACCCTAAAGTTTGAATAGTCTGAGCAGAAGTGTTGCCATTTCATTATTAAGAGTGGTGAGTCCATATTAACCTTTATTGAAAAGTACCGTAGACTGCAATAAAGGTGAATATTTTCTATAGCTCTTTGTTATCAGCTTTTCAAATTTAATAAAAAAAATTACTAATAGATTCTATTAGAATGGCTAAAAAAAATTACTGGAAAAGATAACTTACTATTAAATAGTTTAGATTCATAAGGTGATTGCTGTTAGGCCATATTAAAAGGGGTATGACTTTTTCATTTTGGCTACAGCTGGAAAATGTAATTATAGATAAACCGTGATGGGCTTTTGCTATTGTTGCCCTGCTCATGAGCAAGCTTCCCTGGATGGTTTCTTATCACTGATGTCCAGCATGCCCAGGGTAAGTCAGAGCAGAGCCTGGGGCTGACCAAGGTGGGACCAGGCAGAGATGAGGTGGTCTTACCTAAACACTGGCTGGAGTAAGACAGCTCAAGGTATAACAAGAGTAGGGGAAGTAGATATCATCCTTGACCACACTGGTTGAGGGAACCAGTCCAGAAGTCTCATCTGACAGCACAAATTACCTTCAAGTGATGCCAGCTGACTGTAAACCCATGTTTCAGGTGCACTTACAATTGACTGCCAACCCTTGCAAGCTGTGAGGGCTTTGCTTCTCCATGCTTGGCCCTGGAGAACAGTTCACTCCATCCATGTCTGCTGGAGAATTGTGAGAATGTCTTCTACGTGAGGCCCTTGAGAATCCTGCAGGTCCATCTGTAAGGTGGTACTTCAATCAGACAAGCCAAAAAAGAAGGAAGCTGCTCCATTTTCTCACTGTAAGGTATGTAGTAGGATTGGGCTGTATAGAGTCTTTCAAAACTACAGAGGCCAGACTTTCTGCTCCAGTCTTCAGTTTTTCACATAATTTCTGGTTTGGGGGTGGGCTGAGGTGCCTTGGGAACATCCTGTAGTACAAGTAAAAGGATCTCAAGAGAAAGCAGTCAGATGAGAGGTGATGGAGATCCCATCCCTGGAGACATTCAAGACGAGATTTGAGCAATTTGATTTAGTGCAGGATGTCCCTGCTCGCTGCAGGGGGGTTGGACTACATGGTATTTGAAGGTCCCCTCAATGATTTAGCAGGAAACAGGATCTGGGGTGGGAATTCAAGGAGGTTTAGATTCAATCAAGTAATGCTGGAAAAGGGAAAAGGAGATTACCTTCTGCCAGCTGAGCTGCAATGATGTGGTGGAAGGTGAAAGGGCTGAACTCAGACTTAAGCAGATAAGACCATTTTGCAGGCACTCTCCCAGGGATGCCCCTCCAGGGCTGTGGTCAGATGCAAACTACTCTCTTTACACTCTGCAGAGGCTAAAAACAGCTGCTTCCACTTGACAGGGGCTAAAGAAGCAACTTTGCATCTTGTTGATTGGGAGACAACTGTTTCTGTGAGATGTTGGCTGCCCAAGCTGGTGGAACTTTAATAGACTTCATCCACTGCAATGCTACTGGACATGGTGCTGTCTTCCTCACATGAAAAGCTCATGTATGAAGGCTGTTGTTATAATAAATTAAGAAGAGCAGAAAAGGCTCTAGAAGTTGGCCATAAATCTAGTGGTAAGTGCCAGCGAGCAGCAGGGGCTGGGCTGTACATCATTAATAAAGGAGCTGAAGAGGTGGAAGGCATCACATTGCTGTGGATGTTGTTGCCCAGGTCTCTGCCACAGGAGAGCTGAGATTTGATACATGCAGCACCATCAGTCAAAAGCCTCTTTGCTGTCATAAAAATTATGTGGGTTACTCTTAGTAAAGGCTGCTGGTGGTGGTGAGCTTTTTGTTTTCTTTTCTTTTAAAGGAAGGAAAAGGGTCCAACTCCCATTTTTCAGCACAATTCAAATTCCTGAAGAAATTCCCCAGCCTGGTGAGCAGTGCTGCAAATGCTTTGTTTTACATAATTTACACCAAAATTAAAGTGAGGTTTAAAGCTCTTTAGGGCACTGGTCTGGGCTTTGTCTGCACGGTCTCCAGCACAACAGGCCTTTGACTGGGATTAATACCAACACAATACACATTATTGAAGAGGGAGAATAAAGAGGCAAGAGGAGGGTATTTCAGTGCAAAAGGCTTAAAGCTGGTTTTGAGCAAAGGCTGTAGAGCAGCAGCAGGGCCACTCAGGCTATTTTCTCATCTTTCAAATAGTCCAAACACAGCCTGGATATATAATTTTATGGCTTTGCCTCTGTTTTCCCTGATGGGTACCCAAAATTTTGAAATAACTGTGTCTTCTTTCAAGATTTTTAGGATCCTCTAGGGTGTGTGGACAGAAGCCTTGAAGGGTTGGCAGGTGTCTTGCTCAGCGTGGTAGCCAGAAATCATAGAATCATAGATTCATTTGGGTTGGAAGGGACCTTAAAGATCATCTTGTTCCAACCCCCTGCCGCAAAATGTTTTTCTCTTGGGACAAAAGATATAAGGACTGCAGCCATCTAGGCATCATGGTGGGGGGACAAGATGCTGGGAATGGGTAACTTAGGAGGAGGGCAGGGGCCAGCTCTGCAGCAGGGGCTGTCACAGACTTGTCTTCTGTCAGTTAGGAGGCTTTATATACAGAGCCCTGGGGAGCACAAGTATTTGTGGCTTTTTGGGGGGGTGAGGGAGAACAGAATGCAAATTAGATTTGGAAGAGAGCATTTGGCTAAAGTTAGAAGCCATGGGCCTGACATGCTATAGACTGTGACAGGAGAAGTGGTTAATTGCAAGCGAGCTTCCACCCCACTTGATTATTGTTGTGACATGCAGATCATTAATGTGATGGTCTAAACAGGAAACAAATTGTTTAAATATTAAACTGTCAAGTTGCTCCTCTGATCTCTAAATCACTACCCAAAGTAGGGGGGACGTGTGTGTAAAAAATGAGGTTTGGCCTCTGCCACTCTCTGGTGCCACATCACTCCCTGTCAGGGTGGCCATGGCTGCCGGGTGGCTGTGAGAAGGCATTTTCAATCACCTTCTTTGTTTGCTGATGTATTTAATAGCTGATCACAGGCTCTCTTCTGCAAACTCTCAGTCAGGCATTGAAGCTGTTGCCTCCCCTGGGTCTCTGGCACAACTGGCTTTGCTCAGAGATTTGGGGCATTTGGAGGGAGGAAGGTAGGGAAAGAGAGAGGCCATTTGTCAAATGCTGCTCCAGCCTCTTCTGCTGTTGCAGATCCAAGTAGAATTGTAGAATCATAGAATGGTTTGGATTGGAAGGGACCTTGAAGATCATCTAGTTCTAACCCCCCTGCCATAGGCAGGGACATCTCCTACTAGATCAGGTTGCTCTGTGCCTTGTCCAGCCTGACCTTAAACACCTCCGGAGAGGGGACATCCCCAGCCTTGCTGGGGAACTTGTTCTAGTAGGAACTGTTCATCAGAGAGCTCCTTGTGTTCCAGCAAGTTGTGCAGGAGCTGGTTGTCCTGGAAGCACTGCCTTTGGTGTACCTTCTGGGCTTCAGGCTTGTGTCTCATTTCCTCCTGGATCAGTAAGATCCATGGGTTTAGGAAGATGCCCCAACTGCACTTTCATGCACTTTCAAATTACCTTCTGGTAGAGGATGAGGAGGATGCCACCACATGTAGCAGGAATCATAGAATAGTTTGGGTTGGAAGGGACCTTAAAGATCATCTAGTTCTATAGGCAGGGACACCTCCCACAAGATCAGTTTATTCGAAGGGTGAGCAAGCTCTACATCACATTACTACACTACCACTATGTATTTTCTCATCCCATGGAGCACCATAAACATCCTCTTAGTGCTTCTAATACAGTAGTGTGCTTCCTAGAGAGGAAGAACTTGGCTGTAGATGAGCACCCCACTTCTTTGCAAGATCTCCACAGCAATATTGCTCCATGAAATGACCTCTGCTCAGTGTCACCTTAAAGGCAGGACAAGAGAAGAATAAACACTCCACTCCCATCGTTTAACGTTCTGCCCTGATGAATTTTACTTCTCAAATAGCTCTTGTGCTGTGCAAACAGTGGCATGCATAAAAGACCTGGTACAGAAACTGTTTTGCAAGAGAACAATGCTGTTGGGAGAAAAATATATGCATATTAATAACTTTCAATGAAGGGATTATTAAAGGCAATGAGCCCAGGGCACTTGTTTAGGAAACTATTTGTTCAAGGAGGAGTCTCTGACAGCTTTGGCTTCCTGGTTTCCATCCTCCATAACACATAGCAGCTCAGAAAGTCAGCTCTTGAATTCAGGGGTTGTAACCCTATCAGCTGAAGAGCTTGGGTATCATCGATTTAAAATGAGTCCTAGCAGTGTTCCGCCTTTCCCTGAGAGAACGGCAAAATTAATCCACCACTGAAGTTTCTCTCTGTCTCAAACTAGAAAATACAAATAGAAGGTGAAATTTGTGCTGATAATTACTTTGACAGCCATCACATGTGCTTGTTGTTGAGGATCAGCACAGACACAGCTTCCAGTATGATGGTAGCCTGTGGTAATAGCTCTGATTAAGAGGAAGCTAATTAGAATGCATTTTGCATTCAGTCCCCACAGTTCAGTGTTCTTTAAGCAAATTTGCAGTTGGGAAGAGAGCCTTATTTTTAATACACAGGGACAATGTTGCCTGCAGACTTCCATTGATTTACACCACAGCCTTTTGTACCTAAGCCTTTTCTTCAGTACCTCGCCAAATATAGCAGCTTTCTTTAACACAGCAACAAAACCTTAGAAAAGGATTTGTCCTAGTTCCCCTTACAGACAAGCACGTACAAAAATACCAAGCAGTACTTAGCAGGAACAGAGATTTTTAAACGTTACCTAAGGAATTTTGTCCAGTGCTACTTTTTTAGAGTTGCCTGGAATGCTGCCTGCTGTCAGTGTGACACATGGAGTAATGGGGTGAGGACAAGTACATCTGCTTCTTACTCATCCCCACAAGCAGGCCCAGAATGAGTTAGTACTTGGATTTGTATGTCGTGTGAGTGTTTGCAGTTGCAGATGCAAACAGATGAGTTTCAAGCAGCATGAACATATTCAAATTTTCTTATGCTGGAGGTATTAACCCACATATGGGTATTCAATTACTATTGGAACAAACTGTGCGACTGCACTAGAATCAGATAAAAATATGCAAAGCAGGTAGCTTGAGGCTCATTTAGACTAAAATTCCTCTAGCTGTTTGAAGAGACTTTGTAATGTCAATGTACTCCCATCTGAGTATGTTCTTTATTATCAGCATTGTAGAGTGGCCGTCCTGGATGCAAAAAGTTGGAACTGAATATATTCACTTCAAGGCTGAAGGGTTGGGGTGCTTTCTATTGAGTAAGAAATTACTGAAGAGAAAAAGGAACCAAATTATTTAGTTTCTTTCTTTCAGGAAATTATGGTATTTATAGAGAACCTGTGAAGAATAAAGGATTATTCCTTTCTTATTTTCTCCTGCTCATCTTTTATCCTTTCTTGTCCTTGTCATCATTCCCTCCTCATCCCCCACTACATTATCGTCCTTGTTATCCTTATCAGTGTTATTACTTTGGTTGGCTTGCAATTCAAAGGCCTGCCATTCCATCAGGAATTTATATTTTCAGATGCAGGGTAGAAGTTTTGGATGGAATCTCACCTTTTGGGGGCCCATGGAGATGCAAAGGGGGGAAAAAAGCAGATAAGAACAGTAAGTCTATAAATCTCCACGTCTATAAATCTTAAAATGGATTACTGATGACAGGGACTCTTTAATGGAAGAGTGACAGTCCATGTAGATGAAAGGCAGTGTAATTCATGGAGGCTATTAAATCCTAGAGGCCTTTTCATTCTCATTTGTCTTTCAACGTTATGTGTCGATTTCTGGGAGATGATTCTCTGGGGAGAGCTGTGCCCTGCTCATCAGGGCCTGAAAGGTGTCTGTGTTTATTTGTCTGGCATTTGCCCGGTGGGTGATACATTTGCTTCTCTTGCATCAGGGGGGAAACCCCACAAAGCTGGCAGAGGCTGCTTGTGATGCTTGAGAGCCTCTTTGTTGCATTGACTGTGTTTTTAGGGTTAAAAGTGTCCAGAAACTCATCACAAGGCAGCAGGACACCCATAGCCAAACTGNTTGTTTCTAGTCCTCCCATCTGATATTATGTTAAAAATTCCTTCCCCTGCCTTTCTGTAGGACACCCATAGCCAAACTGATCAGCTGGGATGTGGCTGTCCCCAGACAAAGCCTGGTGTGACTGTCACAGGACAGAGTCACAACACTGCACATGGATGTGGTGATGAAGCTGTTTACTGGGAGCTCTTCTGCTGCAGCTCTGCAGTGGACTCAAGGTCTGGGTGGAAAGGTCAAGCCTCTACAGAAATAGACACCCAGCAAAAACAGTTTGTGGTTTATAAATTCTAATGCACTGGAATGCAAGTGCAGAACATTGAGTGGGCACTGGGGGAATCCAAATCTAAGAGCTCTCACTGAGGCTACATTCCTTCATTTTGATCACAGATTACAAAGTGGCCCTGCAACATGTTCCCAGGAGAAATGAAAGGCCAGCTGAGCTTCATCAAGAGGCAAGTTGCTTCTCTGACTCTCAAGAGGCTGGGAACAGGATGGTTTCACTCCATGGAGCAGAAGAGAATTTACTGTAATGCAGTCATTTCATGCCAGTGATTGACTGCTCCTGCTACCTGCGACAGCTCCAAATCTGTTGCCTTTGCGTCCTGGCTGTTAGTACAATTGTTCATTTGGGGGCTGAGACACCCTCGGCGCATCCAATTCCTCCTGCTGCAAGTGGATGCCATCCCCATCAAAATCAATTGACTGGAGTGAGGCCCTGCATCTCCAGTTGCTAAGGAAAGAAAAATCAGTGCTCCTCATGAGAGGAACCGCTGGTGCAGAAAGTCACTGAGCGGGAGCAGCTGCTTTATGGCAGCGGAGTCAGAGATTCAGAGCTAGGAGCAGTGGCTGGAGCAAGATCCTGCATTACATAGGAGTCCTGGGGACGTGGAGGGGAGGAAACCTTCAGTAGAAGGTGTGGAAAATTCCCATCTATTTCTGAAAGAAAGAGTGTGCATGTAATTTATTTGTTTCCTTATTTATACAGCTAGAAAGACCAAGGACATTGCTGTCAATCTACAAAGATCTGCATCCAGATCTTCTCACTACAGCCAGGGATCTGATAGAGGGTCTGGTGCTTTAAATTACTTATTAGCTAATTAAGCAATTATTTGCATTTATTTGTTTATTCTTTTTAGCTAGTTAGCACCTAGCTGGCCATTACAGCAGCAAGAGATGAAGCCCTGCTCACTCCCAAGACAGTGTCCAGCCCAGGTCACTAGTGGCAACCTCAAATTCACAGAATCACAGAACATAAGGGGTTAGAGGGGACCTCAAAACATCTAGTCCAATCCATCTGCCAGAGCAGGAACCCCTAGCCCAGGTCAAATAGGAAGGCATCCAGGTGGGTTTTGAATAACTCCAGAGAAGGAGACTCACAACCTCTCTGGACAGTCTATTCCTATAGGAAGTGAGTGGCTTTATCTCACCCTGAATGCTGGTGCATTTTACCCCTGTCACAATGCCCTGCTTGCCTTCCAGCATCCTGGCTGGGGTTTTGGGAATGAGTCAGAGGGGACTGATCTCTCTGGTTGGGTCTACAAGAGGATGGGTTTCAGCGCTGAGTCACTGGCCAAGGTGGTGTGGGCAGCTTGGAGCTGTGTTTCTGTTGTGCCTGCTGCTTATTTTGTTCATCAAAAAAGGTCACTCATCTCTACACATCCCCTTGTTGATGTTCCTCTAGCCAAGGAGGGCTTTGCTGGTTTGTGGC
Source organism: Turnix velox (assembly GCA_013400935.1). Classification (NCBI taxonomy): domain Eukaryota; kingdom Metazoa; phylum Chordata; class Aves; order Charadriiformes; family Turnicidae; genus Turnix; species Turnix velox. Next base: position 289,859 of record VZTY01029379.1, read on the forward strand.
TCTCACTAGGAAATACAAGGGTTTCATTACAGTATGTCACCCTCATCCACCTTGTGGCTGCCTCCAGCCTGGCTCTGACACCCGGATAGATTCCACTTTTCTCAAAAAAAAACCTGATGTTGTTATCATTATGTATTATTTATACTGTGGAAAAAAATATTTAGAGGATGAACTGGGAAAAATTAGCTCATTCTTTCTAGAAACATCGAGCAGCTGAAAGGTGCAAAGAATATAGAATTTTTAAAAAGAAAAAACAACCCTCAGCTAATTTTGGAGCATGTTTCATCCTCACAAGAGCCACTCATTTTGTAGCTAATTCTTTACAAACCTTCATTTCTTTTGTTGCAAGTTTGGTATAAATTTACATTACAGCAAATTCAGTGGCAGTAAAGTAAAAGGGGGCGATGTTTTGAATTATTCCCCATCCCACAAGAAAAACTTGGGTTGGAAGATCACTTTTTAATATGCAAGGATCCAGAGCCAAGGACAATCTTTCAAAATGCAGCATTGTGCTCCTTCAAAGTGCTAAAAACTGCCTGGATTTTGGTTGAATGTGCAACTCTGTATGAAACTTGCAATGGCTAACCAGACAGAACGTGATTATGGGGACTAAAATATAGAAAATATAAATCCATGGACAGGAAAGAACACTCATCCTCTTTTGCTCTCATCAAACCCATCTTAAACTAACTTTACCATTCATCTTTTGTGAGATTTTCATTACTTTCCCATCCATTGAGGACAAGCTGGAACAGTCAGTTTTATTGTCCATTTGTCTAATCTCCTCTTTGCTGAGGGTTATTCAGGCATTTGAGTGTGATGTTTTGTTGCCAGCACAAGCTGGTGCTTTAGTCTGTGCTGTCCCTTCTCATCCTTCTGTGCTCTGCCTTTTGTGCAGCTGGAAGGCAAAAATATGCAACTTAAAAAAGAAAAAGCCCCTTCCCTTTCAGTGTTGTTTTAAGCTGAAGCAAATCATGAGAATGGTAAAAATGGCTTTTTCAGCCCTATTTCCCCCTGGACCTTTGCGTTCTCAATCTGTATAGATTTTTTTCTAGCTACTGGTTCTTCTGCTGCTCTGAACGTCCCTTGGGTTACCATTTGTGTTGTGCGTGTCCATATGGAAGCTGGAGCTGTGATCCTTCACAGGCTAAAATTTTCCTACCTCATTTGGGCAAAAAGTTTCCTGGGTTATAAGTTACATTACCTTGTATGAATAAAGTAGCAAAGTCTGATTTGGTAACATCAGTGAGACTTCTGGCTTTGGCTGAACTGTAAATCTTTGATTGTGAGAATGCATACCTGTGAAATCCCTTGTAATGATGGCTTCTGCTCTCTAGAAAACATTTGAGGGACGAAAAAAGGCTTTTCATAAGCCAATTGCATAGTTATTTGTGAGGACTGATTGATATAAGAAAGAAATTCCTTACCATGACGGTGGTGAGACACTGGAACTGCCCAGAGAGGTTGTGGATGTCCCCTCTCTGGAGGTGTTTAAGGCCAGGCTGGATGAGGCACTGAGCAACCTGGTGTAGTGGGAGGTGTCCCTGCCTATGCAAGGACATTGGAACTCAGTGATCTTTAAGGTCCCTTCCAACCCAAAACATTCTATGTCTGTGCCATGGCTCTGCTGGAAATAATGGTGATTGTTCAATTACTGATGTCAATAGAGTGAGGTAATTCCCCCATTGCTCTGCAACTAACTTCTGCCACTGCCATAGCCCAGAAACAGAGTATGTAGGATGCTTCATTACAGGAAACTATGCATTTTTAAGGGGTTCTCTTGTGGCCACCAGCCCGCAAATAGTTGTTGATCTCAAGCCAGACTGGCTAAGCATGAGCAGAGAGCTATTTTTTTTAAAGACAAAGCTCTGTGTAAGGCTCAGCATTATTGATGGGGTGGCATGCAAGGGAGGCTTACATCGAAGGGAAGAGTAATGGCAGGAAGAGAGAGGAGGGCAAATTGGCTGGGTGAGAAATTGCCAGCATTCAGCCCCACTGCTTGGAGCATTTATGGCTGGGTAACCCCTTCCTGCTTGGGGCTGGTGGGAGTGTGAGGCGCAAAAAAAAATTGGCTGGGAAAAAAAAAGAATCTGGAAAATCCATTTTTAGAGAAAATACAAATATGATATCAGTTAAAATGGACCAGTCAAGGGGCATAGGCTGTTCCTGGTGAGGAGGGGATGGATTAGGGTGAAAGCTTACTGTTTGCATTCTTAAGGGGGTTTTGCTAATTTCATCAGGAAATTTTCTCAGAAAAGAGATGCCTGTGATTGGAGCTCTAAGAGGTGAAACCCACAGCCATGAGAGAGTGACTCAGATCTTTATCTTGAACCTCAGCATGGGGAAAGAATTTACAGGTGATTGATCTCTTCATACAGAGCAAGTTTGGTTAAAGCAAAGGTTGGGTTTGCTGCAGATGTTATTGCCAGCAATAATTCTCTCCACTCCTGTCAGCTCCTTCCACTGCAGGCAGCTGCCAGAGCAGAGTGAGGAGAAGGTTCTGAGTGGTGACATGTGGCAAGGACAGTGCATGGAATTACGGGCTTAGGGGACAAAAGCTGAGACAGGCAGATCCTGGTGGGAACCTGGATGGCTTCTCTAAGCCATTTCTGGGTACTGGAGCAGACAGAAATAGGGTCATATGGCTGCAATGAAGGCAAATGATGTTGTTTCTATGATGTGTGTTCCTGATGTGTGCTGCTGCTTCAACAGCTGGGTTGTGTCCTCCTTCCTATTGCTCAGTCTTGCACATTTAATATGAGGCTTTTAATTTCTTTATAGAATTTTTACCTAGCAATGTCTCAGTGGTGAGCTGGTTTCAACTGAGATGCAGTGCTAGCTGTTGATAAAGAAACTCAAGATGAAAGGCTTTGGTCCCTCAGGGAGACAATACAGAGACATGGGGCACAGGTTCATCAGTCCAAGGGATAAAGAATAAATCACTGTATATTCAAGCTTGGCAGCTTGTTTCTTATAATTCCTCCAGTGATAGTAATTAAATACCATTGCATTAGAACCGATATGTCCCAAATAGAGAACAAACCCATCCTCATAATTATGGAACCATCACATTAAACAAATGAGCTGCTCATTAAAAATAGATGCAAAAGATTCAATTAGATCTAATGCTGTATTAAGGATTTGATGACAAGCTGGCTTTATTTCCATTGGTTCCAGACAGTAATGAAACAGCTTTTCAGAGTGACCCAAGAGAATATGTTTCTTTTTAAATATCCGTTTCCTTCTTAATCTTAAAACTAATATTAAGCAACTTTTCCTTTAAGTAAAGAGGGGAGGTGGGAAAAAAGAAAGAAGAAAAAGGAGCTTTATTGTTTTCTAGTGTTCCAGCTGGGTTTAGAGGCATAAAAGAGTGAGGGAGTCCAATCTTTATTCTGTGCGTGCTACCACTAATGTAATTCAGAACGATGTAATAGGGAATCAAATCTCTGCAAGGATAATTATTGAATGTACAGAAAAGGATGATTATTGAACATACAGAATTCCTTCTAACCTACAGAAAAGGATGATTATTGAACATACAGAATCCCTTCTAACTGTTATCTGCTTCTCCTGTGTGCACTCACCACAGCAGCAGAAAGGCTGTGTGATGGTCAATTTGATCCAATTCCCCTGGTGAAACCCTCGCCATTGGTCCCCTCCAAGCTGGGCTCTGGCTACAGCTTCAACTTCAACTTTGCAATAGATCTTTTTCTTACAAACTGTTTTTATTTAAACCCATGTCTGTGGCCCTGCCCCTTGTGTTTTGGAAGCAGGTTACACTTTGCCAAGCAATCAGGATTACACTTGTTCCATCACCGCTCTCCTTTCTCTGCAAAGGCTGCCCAGGGGACAGAGCTGTGAATTGCATCCCAGACCTGTCTTAATCCATCACCTGGAGCAGGCAGCAGAGCCCTAACAAAGACTGAAACCAAATCAACTTGCATTTTTTTTCCCCCTGAATCTGTTGCCTAGCTAGCTGTCAACTTTTAATTATGTGTGGGCAGATTATCCGCTTGCAGATGACCTGTGTTGCACCAAAAATAAAACACTTTTATTCCTGTCGTTGACCCTTTGCTACATTGTCACTCCAGTTTTCACTAAGATTAATATAGAAAACAAAACAGGCATTTTCCCAGTCTGATTTACACTGGTTTTGTTTGACTGCACTTTACTTTATTTGGGTTAGTTCTGCTCCCTCCCCAACTCTGGGTAATCACAAGTTGACTGACTCCAGCAAGGAAAGATATATTAAAATTTATAGTTATAAAATAGCCTGATGCAGCGTCTGCTGTAGATGGCAAAATAGATGGGATTGATTGGGCATTTGTCTCTGAAACAGAGGGTGGTTTTGATGTATGTGCATAATTTGTAAGTGAATTTGCTTCTCCCTGATACCGCTGCAGAAGAAGCTGCATAATTAAGACTTTCCCTACCGATCTGAAAAGTGTCCTTTGCTTTGGAGTGTGGTTTGATTTCACAGAGAAATCACCATCTGGGCACCATGTAATTGGGAGCCTCAAGAATCCCAGTTGCTCTGGGAACTTTGCTGTGAAGGAAGTTTAAGAGCTGAGTGATATCATAATAACGACTCATTTCTTGACTCCACCTGGCAAACTGATATATTCTGGTAAAGGGCACAAGGATGGAAAGTTGTCTGTGTAGTGTGTCATTCTTCAAGAGACATGAAAAATGGAATAAATTAGGGAGCTTCTCAGTTCAACTTCAGCTCTTGTTACCATGTCCAGTCTATAGATAGCTGTGAAATCTCTCTTGATTTTCAGGGTGAACTGTAAATGTGGTCAATAACCAGGCAATGCACCCAGCAGGAGATGGTGGGGGGTAGGATCCCTTTGCCAGCCAGTGCCTGCTGCAGTTTTGTGTTCTCAGGAAGATGAGGAGACTCCTTCCAAAGTGTAGCAGATGCTGATTTGGTCTGTAGCACACATAAACTTGTGTTTTTGGGCAGAGAACTACAGACTGGAAAGAAGCAGACTGTCAGTCTCCTGAAACTTGAGAACATTTTTTTTTCTGCTTTTGCCCACTTATTTTTCTGCACCCAGCTCATTTCCCCTTTTAAAATTTTTTAAATACTTTTTCTTTCCTTTTTTCCCAATTCCTGTGTCCCATTTTCCTCTAATGTTCATCAAAGGAGTGGAAGAAATCTATTTGAGCATTTCTTCTGATGAGGGGAGAATTGTGACTGTCCTCAGCAGAGCCTCTGTAGGCATTTCCCCTTCACACCACATTCTGTTCCGAAAGCTCTTGACTGGAGGAAAAAAAGCATGCAGAAGGTCAGGTTTTCTTTACACTTATGATGCCTCTCATCCACCAACAACTAAATTTATTTCAGCCATAAAACAAGAGTCTCGAAGGATCCCACCCTCTCGTATGTGGGGTGGGTTGATTTGTATTCTGCTGCTGTTTTCTGTAAGATAACAAATACAGGAAGAGAACATCAATCCTGATTTCTTTTCTTTCTTTATCTCCCCTCCCATTCTCTGTTGTGACCCGACTGCTAATAGCATTCTGGTTTAGTGGTGGATGTAATGAGATATGGATGCTGGATATTGTCTTTTTATACCTGTTGCACCTGTATGAATGCTGACTATGAGCTTCCCTCCTCCTCTCCTGCTTCTCTCTGAACTGAATTAATTTACCTCAGAACTACAGAGCTCTAGTCACAAATCCACTGGGTCAGAGAGATACTTAGAAGACATAGTCCACTCCCTCCTGTGTGCTCCTGCATTGCTGTCACTCCCCCATTTTTATTTGTTTCTGAAAGAGAGGGCAAGTACTCCATTTTTTCACTTCAATTTCAGATCATTCGCTAAAGTCATTGTGTGTAACCAACTTTAATTATTTATAAAGGTGAGACTTTCTGTACTTGTAATAAATTTCTATACTCATAAAAAGCTGGAGATTCATAACAGCCAGAGCTAAATTATTTATCAGTCAGAAAGATGGTTGGATCCATAGTACAGAGTGTTTCTAAGGTCCACAGCTGACCAGAAGGGTCATTTCCTTTGGGTTAAGGAGGGATTTGACTGTGCTCTTTCTGTTCCCTAGAGCTCTCCTGACAGAGGAAAGCAGTGCGAATCATTCAAGCACAGATTAGGCTTTGAAAAATTATACTTTTACTTGGAAAAATGCAGTATGAGACATGATGTAAAAGTTAGGAACTGGCTAACTGTCCCTCATCCATCAAGTAGCATGAGTGAAGGTGACCATTGGAGTCACTCAAGGCTGGTGATGAAGGGCAGAACCGTCAGCTGCTGCTCACGTTTTGCCCAAACCCACACGTTTTGTTAGTTTTGAGTCACCTGAGCTGAAGTGATGTGATCTGTCCCTGCCATCAGTATGGCATTTCTGAGTGGGTGTTGAAAGTCCAGCTCAGGGCTGTTGTAGGTGGGCTTGAAAGTGTGGTTGTGAAGAAGGAGGTGGTGTACATCCCCACAGTGAACAAACCATTGTTCCTGGTTGGCCAAGCTCCTCGCCCACCCTCTGTCTCACCAGGGAGCTCCATGGAGTCCTATCCCTGATTAGGTTTCAAAACCTCATGTGGATTTTTACTCATCGTGTACCCTGCCCCAGGACCCATCTGCCTTCACAGCAGTGATGTTACCCCAAGCCCAGAGCCTTTGCTCATGCAAAACTCAGCTTTTTTCATTCTTTAAATGAAGTTGGAAGAAAATTTGCAAGTAGATTTGAGAAGAGGGAAAAACAAAACAGAACAAAACAAAACAAAAAACCAGAACAAAAAAAACCCCAAAAAATCAAAACAAGAGAGAAAAACAGACAGAAGGAGAACAAAAAAAATTTCCACTTACCAGAGCTGTTAGATGAACCTCATCACACATTCATAGCTCTGCCTTTCCCAAGCAGCAAAGTTTTGGGGAAAAAAGTCTCCAGGCAGGCAGCAGCACAGGTGAGATTGTGCAGAGGCTCAAGGGCAGGAAGTTTTCCCCAGATTTGTATTTTTCTAAGTAGCTGAGATTTTTAGTTTATTTTTGTGATAAAAGAAATTAGTAGAAAAGAAAAAAGCTCCTTCCATCATGAAATACATATTGTGGCAGAATGCTGCATGCCTCGTGTCAAAGGATCTATAGTATCGATTTCTTGAGATGAAAAATAAGTTTAAGGTGGAGTTCTTGGGAAAAAAAAATCAATAAAATTTCAAGTGACTGAATAGAACTATCAATTGTAATGACAGCAGTCAAAAAGCCTTATCCAGTTCCATAACATTTTGGTGTCTGGACCTTTATTTTCATTAAATTTGTCATTGACAGAACGCTGACCTTACCTTACCAACCTGTCTGAAATTAGATGAAAATTAGTGTGGCTTAAAAATGCCTGTTTTCATCCCTCAAAATGTTTGCAAACATAAAATGGAAAACACAAAGCAGAAGTGTGAATGTCTGCAGTGGAAATTGGGATACTACAATGTAGTAAACTCAGAAAATTATTCAAAACTCTAGAGGTTTAAGAAACAGCTATCACCAAAACCATCTCCCAGGCTGTTTGCAGGAAGGCCAGAGCATGACAACCTGTGTGTCTTCCAAACACCTTGGTTTCTGGATTGCTTTTCTCCTTTCCCACAGAAACAATCACTTCACATGGGACAAAGGGCTGCAGCTCCCTGGGGAGGTTTCTCCCTGTCTACCTGGCTCCAAGGTGCTTGCATCTGAGCCCATCACCATCAGCAACAGGGCTCTTTGGGGCCAGCAAGGACTCAAGACCATCTCCTGGGACCTCTGTGTCCCATGGGAAGGACTGAAGGGTCCATCTGAAGGCAGGCTGCTCTGGTTGATGTTTCCAGGTACCTTCTACTTGCTTGGCCAGTCCAGATGAGGTTCTTGGGGGCAGAGTCAAACTCATTGCGCAGCACCAAGCACGATACTAATGTGCGCTAAATAAAAAGCACATTAAAACTGCAGGAAGGAAAGAAGTTGCTGGAACACTTACACGCTTCTCAGAACAAATGCAGAAGAGATGCCTGAGGCAGAAAGGAAGGCTCATGATGCTTTGTGGGCTGCTGCATCACAATGGGAACAGCTGACCACCCTGGCTGAACCGAGCTCCTTGGCATCCTGTGCTGAGGAAATGCTGAACATGAAGGCAGGTAACGCTGGGGAAAGGTACATGAGGGGAGACAAGGCCAAAGCAGGCACTTTGCTCTTTGAGGATGTCAAGTTTGTGCTGCAGCTCCAGTTAAGATGTGAAGGAATTCATTATTCATTATTATAAATCACCGTCTCTCGCTATAAATCACGGAAACAGCATCATCCTTTTCCACAGAGGATGCTCTCAGCACGATACATCACTGTAACTCCTGTGTGACTGAATTGGTGGCTTTTCTGGGTGCCCTGCTGAAGAACCAAGGCCAGACAGTGACCAGAGGTTCTTCTCCTTGCTCATTGCCTCAGAGCCTTTCTTCCTTCATGCTTTTCCCTCTTTGGCTGCTTTCCCTGCTTTTCCCCCTTTGTTCTGTGAAATGAGGCTGTGAAGTGCTGACAGTTCAGCTGCTCCCAGGGGACACAAGAGGCAAGTCCCTGAAGCGAAAAGGGTGACTGTGACTCCCTCCTCACCAGCCACTCATGCCCTGTCCCCTCTCCTCCTGCCCCACTGCCTGCCCTTTCTAGAGAGAGCAGTAATAAGGGGACCACATGCTTTAGTCTTGTACTCCATGTTCTATTTTCTTTTTAACGTGGATTTCTTTTTCTTTTTTATTCCTTTTTTTTTCCCACTCCTTGCTTCCTTTTTATTGTTAAAGTATCCCAGAGCCTTGCAGGGGGCACCTCATCCTCTGCAGCCCCCAGAGAATTTCTCCAGAGTAGCCCCCTGCTGCCTCTTCCACGCTTCTCCATACAGTGTATGACCAGCTTCTCCCATCTAAATCCAAATATCATCAGAGCATCATTGATCTCTGCCTACCTGGTAGCCACAACCCATGTTGGCCATCATGTGTAGGCTTTGCTTGGCCAGCTCTGAGCCCTCCCTTGCTGCTGGCAGCCCGGGAGCAGTGGAAGTGTGGTTTCTGGCTGACCTTCTGGGGGCTGTAGGAGCTCTGTTGTTTAGATACTGCCTTGCACACCTACAGCAGTGTGGTTGAAGAATCGGGGTGTTGATATCATTGTTTTCCATTCTTACCCAAAACCCCATGTTATTTGTTTTTCCCCCCTGTCTGTCTTCTCCTGGGGCAATGTGGGTTTTTTGTTTTCTTAGCAGTAAGTGGGAGAGAAAGCCATACTGGGAGGTCTGAGCCTGTTGTGTCTCCTGGGAGAGTCATTCCCAGCAGCGAGGAGCAGCAGCATCCACCAGCCTGGCATGGTCTTACTCTGTCCTTGCATTTCTGGGCAAAGAGCTTATTCCTTAGGTCTCCCTGAAGTCCAGTGACAAGCTAAAGGAGCTGGTGTTGCTCAGCCCAGAGAAGGGACCTCATAATGACTTATCAATACCTGAAGGCAGGGGTAGAACTTTTTAATAGGATATGTGATGGCAGAACTAAGCATAACGGATGCATATTGGAAGAGGGGAGATTTAGGCTGGATATAAGAAAGAAATTCCTCACTGTGGGGGTGGTGAGACACTAGAAGAAGTTGCCCAGAGAGGTTGTGGATGCACCCTCCCTGGAGGTGTTGAAGGCCAGGCTGGATGAGGCACTGAGCAACCTGGAGGTGTCCCTGCCCATGGCAGGGGTGTGTGAACTAGATGATTTTCAAGGTCACTTCCAACTCAAAAGACTCTGTGATTCTATAATCTTGCATCTGCTGGCCAGCAGAAGGTGCATGTTTCAGGGTAAAGCTTATTGCCCACCCTGAGTCTGTGTGTGGTCTGTGTCCACCATCGCTAGTGTGTCCACACTAGCATGTCCACCATGCTAGCAATAAAAGAAAAAGAAGAAAATCCTACATTTTCTAAAGCTCTCTCTTTTTTTCATTCATGGCTCTAGGATGGCTTTTAATGTCACAGCACAAATGAGCTGAAAGCAAAATATTCAGTTTTGCTTTGAATTATTTCAAGATGGCTCTTATAAAGTGTAACCACACGTCAATGTGCATGGCCATGCCTCTGATATAGGATGCATTGAATGCACTGATCTCAGCTGCCATTAAGGGCTTCACTTCCTCCAGCAATTGGAGGTTCAGTCCTCCTCTCAGGTGGAGAATTTTGTCCTTCTCTAGTTCCAAACAATGACAGTGAATTTGCAGCAGCTCCCTGGAAATATTTCTTTGTATTTTTTTAAAAAAAATAGTAATAAATCAAGACTCTAAATAGAAGCTCGGTGGCAAGTGATTTTATCTTTCTTTAAAGCCTTTTGAACTTTTCAAAGCTGTGAGTGCTTGATTTACTTTGCAGTTCAGATGCCAGCTCAGGCTGATTATTTTCAAGACTTCTTCTCTTGTCCCGGGTCATTGAGTTTCGCACTTGATCTTCAAGAGCACCTTGGCTTCCACTACAGGGTTCCTTTGAGAACTCGTGGGCTCACATTCAGCCTCAGGGGAAGCAAGTGCAACCCACCCCAAAGCACTGGAGTTGATTTACAGGAAAAGGGCCAATTTTTCCCTTTATCACTTCTGCTGTTGCAAAGAGATGAATTCTCCATGGCATAATAGCAGAACAAAAATAGATTGCTTCTGTAATAGACTATACAACAGGCTGGAATACATCAGCTTTTTTTTTTTCTCAACTGTTCTTTGACAAATGAAACTTTAACCTAACTGAGTTCACCATGTCATTCTCTTCCTTCATTTATTGCCCTCTTTCCCCCAAATTCCTGCAAGTGACAGAAATGGTCCTTGTGCAGTTACATGACTGTTGAGGTTGCCTATATGGTTTCAGTGCTGCTCCCAGTGAGATTGAGATCACCCAGTTGCTTGCTGGTCAGACAGAAATTTCACACTGGTGAGCAGCAGTGATCTGGTGCTTGGGTTCTGGCTCAGGTCGTGTCCAGGTCTCCCTTTGTTTTAGGCTGTATTTGTTGTCATAGAGTCATAGAATGGGATGGGTTGGAAGGGAACTTAAAAATCACTTCGTTCCAACCCCCCTGCCTATAGGCAGGGGCACCTCCCAGTAGACTAGGTTCCTCAGTGCCTTGTCCAGCCTGGCTCAGCAATTTCTGCACTGTGTTCCCCATTCTCTTCAGTCTTGACACAAGGAAAGGAATTAAGGAAGTGCCCTTGTCTACCAAAAACCATCCAATTAAACCAACTGCTCATCTCTGTGCTACTGAGAGCAAACAGCTCTGAAGGGAGCATTTGCTTTATGTATATGTAGAGAAAATGCAGTAAATGCTCACAATCTGGCTGAGAATGGATGTCAAAGTGAAATACCTACGAAAATGGAAACCTTTTTTGAAAAAATTATGCTATTCATGAAGCACATCTCAGACTTTTACAGAGCAGCTAAAGGACACCTGGGGTCAGGATATGAAAAGGCATTTGCAGGACACTGCTGATTGCCTTCAAGAGTGAAAAGCTGCAAAAAGACAATGATGGCTTTGGGCACCACTGCAGGATAAGATCCTCCTGACTTCTTCTGCCCTGTGCCTTGGACAAGGAAAGGACTGTTTACCAGAGCATGCAGCAATAAGGCAGGGGGCAAAGGTTTTAAATTAGAGCAGGACAGGTTTAGATTAGATATTATATAGAAATTTTTCACCATGAAGTTGGTTAGGTGCTGGAACAGGCTTCCCAAAGAGATAGTGGAGGCCCCATCCCTGGAGACAGGGCCAGGCTTGATGAGGTTCTGAGCAACCTGATCTAGTGCAGGATGTCTCTGCTCTCTGTCAGGGAGTTACACTACATGACCTTTGAAGGTCCCTTCCAACTGTATTATTCTATGAACTCACCAGGGGGTTTGGGTGAGGGTGGCCAGGTTTGAGGTGTGAGAGGGTGGGATGCAGATGGCAGGCATGGTTTGAGAGCTCACTTTTCTACCCTGAGGCCTGCTGGGCAGGACTGATAATGCAACTCAGAAAGTTGTATCTGCAGATGTTATGATGTGGGACTGGTACTATCCACAGTACATGGCAGAAATACCACAGATGGCATTGTTTTTTAAAACCCCTCTGCCAAAATCTTTTAAAACAAAACTTGCCATTTCTGTTGGCATTGATTCTCTTTCCATGTTGTTGTTTTTTATTTTGCTATTGCTGAAGTAAGGAGCCAGGAGCAGCCATTGTCACATTGGCACGTGGATGGATGGAAATAATTTTCATAAATCCTTTTAACAGTGGGAGGGGCCTTGCTTGGTTTGGGTTTTGATTTTTGTTTTAGCTCTACTCTTACTGCTCTATTTAACATCAAAATAACAGGGCTGTTAGACTGGCTACCAAGTCCCCAGATGACCATAAGGAGAACTTAGTGCTGTATTTATGTGACAGTTCTACCATAAAAATGGATCAGTAAATGCTTCAAGCAGAGAGCTCGCCTTGAGCTGAGTCCCGTGACCTGACATGAGCTGCAGCTGAAGAAGGATTTTAGAAGCTGAACCATACATTTCCAGGGGGGCAAGGAGGAACAGGGCTTCTGCATAATGCAGAAGAAAGCCCAAGATCCACAAAGTGCCAGGAACAAGGCTCAGTCCAGCCTCCCCTCCATGAAGGGACATGAGGTAAGTTTGAAATGTCGCAGTGGTTTTGAGCTTGCTTTTCATTTGCATGTTGCAAGCTCACTCCCCTGCTCTTCTGTCTTACTGATAACACACTGCAGAAAATAGGATATGGCTTTGCCTTACAGTTTAAAGCAAGAGTGTTAGACCTGTAAGGGTACCCATAAGGTATCAGTCTGCCCATGGGCTCATGTGGGTCCTCAGAAGAAGAGCTGGTCAGAGCCCATCTTCTCCTCTGGACCAGCTCACTGCTTTCTCTGGATGTCCCAGTGCAACCAAGGAAGCAGTGACTTGCCACAGGCCAGGATTTCAGGAGTAAAGAGAACATAAACTCCTGGACTTGTGACATGAAACTGCACCTTTGCGTGGTACTGGAAGGTGGAACCAGGNAACTCAGACACTCATAATCAGAGCCACTCTTACAGGGGTTGTGACGTGAAACTGTGCCTTTGGGTGGTACTGGAAGGTGGAACCAGNCCAGCTCACTGCTTTCTCTGGATGTCCCAGTGCAACCAAGGAAGCAGTGACTTGCCACAGGCCAGGATTTCAGGAGTAAAGAGAACATAAACTCCTGGACTTGTGACATGAAACTGCACCTTTGCGTGGTACTGGAAGGTGGAACCAGGATCCAGTGGCATCTTTCATATGTACCTAGAAAGAAACCAGACCTGAAATTTAAATACAGACCTTGATCTTTCCTGGCATGTCTTGCAACCATGTGTCCTATCCTCTAACTGCAATCCACCAGCCTTTCCCTTCTTTCCAAGCAATGATAACACCATGTTAGAGAGAGAAGAGAAGAGAAAGGGATGGGTTCACTCCTGTTACAAGTGTGATTTTGGCCTTTGGAAACTGTCTTTCATATAAAACTAAATTGCAGAAAAATCTGTGCTGTCTTTTGTACCAAGAAGACTCATTTGTGGTCTGTGGGTTCTCTGCTGACCAAGCTCAGCTGAAAGCAAAGCATGGAGCACTTCTGTGGGACATTGCTTATTAGTGCCTGTAGCCTGCCAGCTCAAAAAGACACTAATTTTAACTAATTAGCCAGCAATTATCTACTGCTTGGTCAAGGACTGGGAGAGGACCTCTACCAATGGAAATATTTAAATGTAGATGAGGTTTTTTTCTCAGTGAATTGTGGTGCAAGCAGGATCTTCTGGGACACAGGACTCTTCCTGGCTACTCTGGTCCCTGTAGCAAGAAATCACTCACAGACATGAGGAGATCCATGTCTGCCTGATCATCTCAGAAAAGGTGGAGGGAACTCTAAAGAAAATCAAGCTCTGATTTTATTCTTACTCGCTCCACTCATTCATTCATTCATATGAATAATAAAATATCTCAGCTCATTTAGGGTGTAGACCTCATGCAATGGAGAGGACAGTGGATTGTGCTGCTAAAATAATTACAGCTGGAGCTGCACCAGAAATACACATTTTTGCTGAGAGCTCCTATATTTCAGTCCTCAGTTGCCTGGACACTGGCATCTGGACCCAGAGCCAAAAGGCTGCTTTCCAAAGTTTTGGGATTGAAAACTAGGACAATACAAGAAATCCAGGCATCTGGGATCCCTGCTGTTAAATGCAGAGCATAAAGATTGTGTGTGTTCTCTCTGCTATTACACTTGCAAGAGCAAATGTATTTTCTTGCAATGCATTCATGTGAAGTTTTGTGTCAAGCAGCAGATAATGGAGATCATCCTGTTTCCCATCACTTTGGTAGCAGCCTGTCTTGAAAGTAGCTTTTGGTTCTGGGACACCTCATTACCAGGGAGAAAAAAAAAAGAGACAATTTAGAGCCAACTCAAAGAACAGCTAAAATGAATTTGGGGTTGAAAAGATTGATTTATGAGAAAAGATGATGAACTAAACATATATAGCTTCACTGAGTAATGAGTAGGGTTATAGTTACTGTGTTCAGACAGAAAAGAATTACTTGGTGTGTAGAAAAAATGTGATGCCAAGAGGAGCACGCTAAAAATGACAGAAGGGCAAGTGGGAGCTAAGAAACGAGGCAAAATCTCTGTGAAATAGTCTCCTAAAAGGCATGGAAAAAACTCCCATCTTCTTATGGACATTTCAAAGAAGACAGGGGAAAATACAGATGATGCAGTTATTCATCCAATTGCTTTTTTATCTATCTATAACCCAAAAAATATACTTTTTAAAAAAATGAAAAGGGATTAGTTTCTCCTATCCTCAATATTCCTTAAAAATATCAGTTGAGTTGATACTTTCTTGGCCAAACATTGATGGAGGAGAAATTTGCTCAGAATATGTCATTCCTTGTGGGAGATCTGGATTTTTTAACTTAGTCGGTTCTGAGAAGCAAACAAACATTCTCTCACATTGGGACAAGATGCCTAACCTAATTAACCTGTGACTTTTGGGAAGATTTCTTTTCTTTATTGCAGACTTCAGGACCCAGGTCTGATACTTTCTCTGGTCCAAAATACAGAAGGGCTAAGAGATTGGAAGTGATGAAGGGACAGTGAGGCACTGGGTGACACAGGTTGCTATTCATGTAAGGCATCTACAAAAAAACTTAATGGAAGAAGAGTGGGAGCTGACTCAGGCTGTCCCAAGCAGGAAGGCTTTCCAAAATCCAGCCATCAATAGGCTAGGGAAAATTTCCCCCCCCCTAAAATCCATCCTATTTACCAAATATCAGCCCAGTTAGAAAACCATCAGCTATTTGCTACCATTGCAGCAGCCTGGGGTTACCTCCTCCATACAGAGCTCCATGTCAAGGGGAGTGTGGATATAGGCAGTTAATCAAACATATGGTGATGAAACACATTGATACACAGCTCATGGGGACAGGGCTTTATCTTCTTTGCTCTTCCTGATAAAAGAGGTAGAAGTAAACCAAGTGCCTTTCCATCCATGGCTTTCCTTATGCTATGGAGAAACTCTAGAGGAGGGCAGGAGCAACTGTAGAAAGCTTTGGGAAATAAAGGACAAATGGTAAACAGCAAAAGGAGGGGACAGCATAGTACAGAGGATCTGGAGATTTGCTTGATTCATATAGTCGAGAAATTGCTTTCTTTTTCATCAACGGATCCATGTTTTCCCCTTTCCATAAAAAAAAAAAAGCATAGTTTACTAAGGGTCAGCAGATTTATGGTTTGCTTTAAATTAGTGCAACTTCACCTGGGAGGTTTAGCTTTGGATGTATTCAGGATGGGGAATAAACATATGAATTATTCTGGTATGGTGGTAGTAAATAGTCAGGCAGTCTCAGAGCAATTTCTGTGATGCCATATCTCATAAAGCCTGATAAATCCAGCATGTGCAGCTGCCGAGGTGTTTTGGCAGTAGAAAAAGTCCTATATCCCAGCAAGTGTCTATACACCAGGCACTCAGTGACCATCTACCAACCTCATCACTGGCTTTTGTGATGCTGAGATTTAGTTACTTAAGTCTCCTTCATTTTAGCTAAAGGAGTGCAGAGGAACAATGGGGGAAGTTGCTGGACTGTGTTGTTAGTCTGGATGTCTCATTTATGAGTTCATCATATTTATAGCAGGTCCAGAGATTATTTGCTTTGCTGCTAACTGATCTCTCACAGTCCTCTTTCCTATGCAGAAGCAGTGATTTGAATCTCCTGGACCAAAGAATGGGGTCTGCCCAAGAGGAAAATTATTTCTAACTTTGAGGAATTTTAGATAGCCCTCCCTGGCTCCTTCACTCCCAAACATTGGATAATCTTGTCTAAACACTGCCTTTTTGTTCCTTACTCCTTGTAAATCAGATTCAGCTTTGTATGCAAAACATCCCACAACTTCTGTTATGAAACATAAAAACAATCCTTTTCATACGAAGTTGAATTTTATCTCAAGAGAGAAAAAAAAAATCCCAATCATTAACTGGTTCTCAATGTAAAGGAAAAAAAAAACCTATTATCATATTGGATAATGAGAAAAGCTATCTCTGCAGCTGGAACAGTGACTCTTGTGCCCACTACTACAAATTAAAATCAGAATTATAAAAATATTGTTGTGGATAATTTCAGGCCAGAAATACTGAGTGGCTCTTGTGAATGATCATGATTTCACTAATGCTTTCTGGCAGAGCCACATCCTTATTCATGCTGAAATCACTGGGAGCTACTCACCAGGAAGAAAGTGGTTTAACATGGTTAGGAGGCTTGGAGAGCTGTCTGAAAGCAGTCAATCAGTCTGCACTGTGATAGTCTGCTTCTGACTGCATTTTGTTTAAAAAGCAGAGGTAAATGTTGCCTGAGGAAATAAAAAGATTTGAGAGAAAAATGTGACTATGGAAGGCCAGCTGTCAGTTATCCAAAATGTATTAAATCCTGGCAAACAAGTCTCTAAAATCACCTCCAACCAATTTTCTCCTTATTTTCTTTCCCTCCAGCCACACTCAATCTTTATTGCACCAGGGCATCTACAGCGAGCTGAAGATCTCAGTTCCCTGAGCACCACCACCACAAGGTTGGAAAGACCCAATGTCCAAAAAAACCCCTGCCTTTTGTGCAATTCAGAGCAAAACCACAGCACAATCAGCAAACCAGCCCGGGAGACCTCCCTCTCAGTTCTCTGGAATCTTCCTGGACCTTGGGGAGATGTGAAACCTGCACCACAGCGTGTTGCCACTTGCCTTTGAATTTACAAGGTGGAAAGTCATGGAAAATTGGCCTCCAAACCCAAATGTAACTTTCCTCAGGTGGCATCTGATACAGCTGAGTCTTTACTTCCCAAGTGCATTTCTGCCATGCTCTTCTCCTCAGGGCCACTGGTTGCTTTATGTGGTGATGGCTTTTTGCCAGCTCACTTTGGTTTCTGCAGTAGAGGTTGTCACTTCAGTGTATGCTTGAGGAGAACTCCCCAGCTTCCTTCTTCCCCTGGCAGCTATCATTCCTTTGCCTCCCCACGGTGCTCTTTGAACCATTTAAACCATGCCAGCACATCCTATTTTTACACACTGAGAAATGGCAAACCTGTAATGAATTATGGACAAGAAGGAGAGCAGGACAATAGGTGGTGCCCAGTGCTCACTGCACAAATGAGTATATAAAATGGCTATAAGTGTAACATCCCAGAGCCTTAGCTCTATTTTGGCAGCCTATTTCCTTCTGGTTACAATTCAAGCACTAGTGCAGTCTATAGAGACTTGTGCAGATTTGCTCTGGGGGCTGCTTCTCTGAAATTCATACCTCTTCAGCCCCAGCCTTTGAGAGCAGTCAACATCAGATGGGACTTTTTTCAGTATTTGATCTGGGAAAGAGCTCTCCAGGGCTGGTGTCACTGTGCTCCACATGATATATGTGCTCATTTCCCTGGCAGTCGGTCCTAGCCAGCATTTGATGTGGAGAATGTTCTTCTTTAAAGCTGTTGGACTAAAGTGACAGACAAAGGACAAGGGAGTTCATGACTCCAGCTGGAGAAAATGACCCTCCTGCATGGAGAATTAGGAGAGAAATACACAATGCTTGATTGCCTGTTGATAGGCATCATGTGAAGCTCTCATATCAGCCAACAGAGGCAACAAGAAATCATCCCAAATTCGTGGGCAGACAGTGATTTGACTGAGGGTATTGAGGATGACATTTGTGAGGGCATTGAAAAAGATCAGCCAGCACCATTTGGCTGCTTTCATAGTGTTGCTGTGGGCTATAGAAAACCCAGTGGTTTTGGGGCTTGTTTTATCCTCTAGCCTTGTCCCTTTTTTCCCCTCAGTACTCTAAAACATCATGCTTCAAGTGCATCCAAATCACCTGAGGCCTCAGAGTGGCTGCATATGAAGGTCTGAGACCCTGCAGGATGTCCTTCAAGGAAGTAAGAAATGCCCATTCCATGGGCTTATTTGGAAATTGGGGTCCCCCTACTGTGACTGGGGCAGTGCCAGGTAGCCATGGGCAAGTGCTACATGGGCAGCAAGAGAAAAAGAGAAGGGGAGCAATATGGTCACTATCCCTCTTTCCATCCCTACAGGTGCTTTTGCGGATGGTGGTGTATCCACTGTGCAGCCAGAAAGATGTCATCCTGGAAGGTCTAAGAGTATTAACATTGCAAAGATGATAATGCTCATCTGTCACTACTTTTGTAACCAGGAGGGATCCATTTTTTGATCACAGCCAACTTTCACATGTGAGAATTTGAAGCTGCCCAGCTGGAGGTCTGATGCTGCCTTCCAGCACAGATTTGTGGCCACCACAGCTGGTTGATGCCAGGACCAGCAGCAGCATGAAGTCCTAAGCAACACCAGCCAAATCTGACCAAGTCTGGGCAGATCTGATATGACCTACAGAGGCAACAACACCTGCATTGACCAGCCCCAGGGGCTCCAGCAAAGATAATGAAGGGAATTTTCCTTAAATTTATCCAGTCAACACTTGTACTTTCTCAGTCTGAGGATGGGAAGAGGTAGCACTGTCTGTGCTTGTATTTTACAGCCTGGAATCATAGAATCATAGAATGGTTTGGATTGGAAGGGACCTTAAAGATCACAGAATCACAGATTGATTTGGGTTGGAAGGGACCTTCAAGATCATCTAGTTCCAACCCCACTGCCACAGGCAGGGCACATCCCACTAGCTGAGGTTGCTCAAAATGGTTGTGGAATGTTCTCCAGCCTGGGCAGAGCATCAGAAACCTGAGCACAGATCATGTTCCTGCTTTTTATGACCCAGCTTTGCTCACTCTGAAGGCTGGACCCTGTGCTGGGTTAGGGTTGGTGAGTGCTGTTGCCTTTCCCCAGCCATGCTCAGCAGCCTGTGGAAAGACTTTGTTTTAGCAGGAGCAGGTGTTTGATTACCTCTCCTCTCTCTTTCCATATTAAACACATCCCCGGCTCACCTCTCTGGGAGGGATAAACTTGTGTTTGCGAAGGCAACGAGGGAAATCACTTGAAAGGCGACACCGGAGGAGGGCTGCCTGCCTGCCTGATAGCTCAGTGAAACAAAAGAGCAAAGGAATGAAAACAAAAAGCATTTAAACAATTCTCTGCCTGTGGAGCATTGCACAGAGTGATGCTGCAGGCCAGCCTGTCTCTGGGGAAGGACTGCCTGCCTCATGGTGAGCTCAGACCAAACAAAACCGAGCAGGATGCCCAGAGAGGCTGTGGATGCCCCTTCTCTGAAGGTGTTTAAGGCCAGGCTGGACGAGGCACTGAGCAGCCTGGTCTAGCGGGAAGTGTCCCTGCCCATGGCAGGGGGGTTGAAACTAGATGATCTTCCAACCCAAACCATTCTATGATTCTATGACATAAGATCCATTACTGCCAATGCCAGGCTGCAAACAGGCAATGGTATCTGCCTCATAGTAGCTGAGGACTTGACACCTGGATTGCCCTTGGCCTGAGCCCTTGACAAAAAGTGCTTAAAGCAAAAGGGATGGTAGGCTAGAAACAGAGAGTCCCATGGACAGACATTTCTGGGTGCAGAGTGAGGGGGACTCTGCCTGGTTTCTGTGAACATAGAATCATAGAACAGAATCATAGAATGGTTTGGGCTGGAAGATCATCTAGTTCCAATTCCCCTGCCATAGGCAGGGACACCTCCCACTAGACCAGGCTGCTCAGGGCCTCGTCCAGCCTGGCCTTAAACACCTCCAGGGAGGGGGCATCCACAATCTCTCTCAGCAATCTGTTCCAGTGTCTCACCACACTCACAGTAAAGAATTTCTTTCTTATATCCATCCTAAATCTCCCGTCTTCCAATTTGCATCCATTACTCTAATCCCACCATCCTGCACCCTATTAAAAAAGTCCCACCCCAGCCTTTCTGTAGGCCCCCTTCAGGTATTGATAAGCTGTCCCCTCTACTCAAGTCCTATTAAGTGAACAGAGAGCTGTTATCCAGGTTACATCTTTGTTTCAAAGAGAAATAGAAGGTGGCCATGCCTCAGTGAATAAAAGCACATTGCTCTGCTCTGACCGTCTGTCAGGCTCCCTGCCACAGTGTCTGTGTGTTTGCTCAGGCGTTGATAGGGAATTACCCACCTTATATCACAGCAGATTGTCTTTCACCTTCTCACTACTCCATTTTGGACTTTTGCCTCCAATGGCTCAAATGCAGGTTTTGGATTGTAGCCATGTAGAACCAGGGTCAGAGAATAAAGAAAATTTTGTGTGTCTTTGGATGAAGGTGAGGTTGGAAGGGATTTGAGTCAGCTCTCTCAGAGTTTGCAGCTACCAGGGCAGTAATGGGACAAAAAAACCCATTGTTTCCCTATGCACAACCTTGGAGGATGTTATCTAGAAACTGATCTAGGGTACAAACCCATGGCCTAACTAGAAATATTTGCCTATTGGAAACATCTGCTGTTTTCCTTTGCTTGTCGTACAGTTTGCCAGAATATATTTCTTATACATTTCCATCTCAGAACAGCCTGCTATGAGGTTTAATTCATGATATGTAATCTTGTGGCACATTGCTGCCTGATGATGTAGGACATGGCAAGGATAAAGGGGGGACAATTGGAGTGTAAACACACTAGCAAGAGCACAATGCCCAGCTTGGAAGCTGTACAAAGTGTTTTCATAAGCATTAGCTAGCTTTGCTGTTATTAGTCCTAAGAGCCAGAGAGAGAGAGAGAGGGAAAGTTACTGTAACCAAAGATAAAAGACCTTTCAACAAACATGCCTCAGAATTGATTGTCCTGATGAAATTTCCAAGGTTATTCCAACCTCTTGATGTGATCAGGGTGAGTGTCCTATTCTGGTATAGAATCATAGAATGGTCTGGGTTGGAAGGGACCGTAAAGATCACCTAGTTCCAACCCCTCTGTTATGAGCAGGGACACCTTCCACTAAGCTACTCATCCCACATTTAAATATCTTCAGTCACTCTGCACTATTAAATGCCCTATAAACTACAAAAAGTACCCCCTGGATGGTGTGATGTACCTCCCCTGTCTAGCTCCTTGGTTTAAGTATATCCTGAAATTCTCTGCTGAATCAGAGCAGGCCTTCAATGTCAGGAAAGGTAAGGATGCTCTCACTTCATTGCAGCTTTCTGTAGTTTCTCCAGGTTGGCCATCTCCAGAATCAAAGAGTGATTCAACCCATCCTGAGCTTGAGATCTGAAATGGATTGGTTCAATCTAATTTGCTTTGATAATACCATGGTCTCTACTCTGACAGGTGAGGGATTGCAGGAGAACAACTTGGCAAGACCAAGTAGGAGCACTTCCCTTATGAGGACAGGCTGAAGGAGTTAGAGTTGTTCAGCCTGGAGAAGAGAAGGCTCAGGGGGGGCCTCATAGTAACTTCTCAATACTTGAAGAAGGCCTACACAAAGGCTGGGGTAGGACTTTTTAGTAGGGTACAAGATGGCAAGACTAGGCGTAATGGATGCAAATTGGAAGAGGGGAGATTTAGGATGGATATAAGAAAGAAATTCTTTACAGTGAGGGTGGTGAGACACTGGAACAGGGTGCCCAGAGAGGTTGTGGATGTCTCCTTCCTGGAGGTGTTTAAGGCCAGGCTGGATGAGGCACTGAGCAGCCTGGTCTAGCGGGAGGTGTCCCTGCCCATGGCAGGGGGGTTGGAGCTAGATTATCTTTATAGTCCCTTCCAACCCAAACCATTCTATGGTTCTATGATTCTAAGACACACAGTGTTTAGACAGAGAATGTTTCCACCCATTAAAAAAGAATGTGGGTCTAGGTGCTGATGTTCAGAGATACAAGCGCTCAAAAAACTTTGTTTCTCACTGATTTCTTGATTGGTTGAATTTAAAGGTCAAACACTAGACTTTAGCATTACAGTCACGCTTTGTATGAAAGATGAGTATATAAATAATTTAAAAAGGGCTAATGAACAATTAATAGCTATTTCAAGAAATGGACAATCAAATGTTATGGATTGTTACACAGTCCGACAGGTCAATATGTTGCTTCTGACCGTAGCTGATTGCTACCGGTAACACCCGGAGTGAAAGTGATTACAACCATCTTTGACACGGGATGTTTGTGTCTTGTGAAACATCTATTAACCCTCCCTCTGCTGTCCTAGAAATGGAAACCTCCTTTTAAGCATACCCGGGATTAATGGGTGCTGATAAGAACATAAGGCTGTGGGTTGTTGAGTAGCTTATTTGTAGCTGAGGAACTTGATTACAGATGAGTAAAAAGAAGTAGAGACAGATGAATGCAGGCTGCAAACAAGGAACAACATCTGCTGATGGAACAGGGAAAAGCTCTGAGTGCCAAAATTGAACATCCAGCAATCCACAAACAATGGGGCTTTTTAAGGTGTGCTGAGGGGCTTTTGGGAAGATCATAGAAATTCCTTCAAGGTTCAATTGCATGCTTAGCTCCCTCCCCATCCTACTATTTTAAAATCACAGCTTGCAGACCAGGTCACCTATCTACCCCAGATGGGTCTGTGCAAGAGAAATTGCTCCTTCATTATCCTGGCCTTGCTACTATATAATCAATTCTGCTATTAAGCAGTAAAGAAGCTCACTGGAAGTTGCCAGTTTTGATTACAGCATGAAACATCTAACTGCAGTGCACAAGGACTAAAACTATGTCCTTTGCACATTGCTCCTCATCCCACATGTAGACATCTAAATATCTTTAGTCACTCTATACTCTTAGATGCCCAGAAAACCACAAGAAGTCCCCCCTGGATGATGTGATGTATCTCCCCAGTCCTACCTAAGTGCTACAGCTACATCCAGCCCTTTGGTTTAAGCATATCCTGAAATGCTCTGCTGAATCAGAGCAGCCCTTCAGTGCCAGGGAGGGTAAGGATGCTCTCACTTCATTGCAGCTCTTTGTAGTTTCTCCAGTTTGGCCATTTCTAGAGTCACAGAATGATTCAACCTATGCTCAGTCTGAGATGGCATTGGGTGAAAAGGGGAGAAGCAACCCTGCTGAAACCTCCTGGAAGGCACCAAGCACTGACACAAGCTAGAAACACAGCCAATGAAAGAGAGGTGAGGACTCACTGCAGCCAATCAACCTCCCAAAATGCAGTTGCCAGTGCCCAGCACTGCAAAGAGCACCAGCACAGGTGCTGCTTGTTTGTCCTTGGAGGCACCAGGATCTTTTGAGTGATGGCCCAGGCATTTCACACCTCACTAAGCCCATTCTCCCCAGGTATTTCTGATGGCTGTACATTTCGGTTGCTGCCAAGTATTTGGCAATACATTCACTCCAGCTAAAAATCATGCAGTGGCTAACAGAAGAACAGACCTAATTTTCCTTGTTTTCACACTGGTTTTGCAATCAGTGTAACTTCAGTGACTCTCTGCTTTAATACCAGAAGTAGCCCTGAGGAATTCAGATTTAAAAGACTAAAGAGATGTTCAGAGTAGCTCTTGTAGCAAGGCAAATACAGGTAGAGCCAGTTTTCCACTCCTCCTGATCCTGGCCAAATCTGCCATTGGTACAAAGTAGAGCAACCTTTGGGCTTCTTTAAATTACCAGAGTTTGTAGAAGATGCTAGAGAGACCTACATTACCAATGGTTTCTGCATCACCATGTGCATCCCCTTCCAAAACCAAGTAGAGCTGCTGCTCCAGCAGTGTACAAGCTGTTCCCTGTACAGCTGCTCTAAAGCCCATCTATGCTATAAAGAGACATTAAGATGACCCATAACCTGTCCCAAAGAACAGCTCAGAAGGATTAGCTGTTTTGAGGGCTCAGAATAATTTTTTTCTGTCTTCTCTTATTTCTTCTCTCTCCTGCTGAGTGCCAGATGTCTGATTGGTCTGCTAAAACATACATATATTAGCATTTTTTTCTCCAGAAGTGCTGACAGCCTTGTCAATGGATGCAGCAAGAGGGAGATGCTGCTGGAACCTGCACTTAAGAGATTGTCCCAAGTAGCTGGTGTGAACCTCTCAGGTCAGTGAGCTTCAGAGCCTGCAGCAACAGCTTTCCCTCTCTTAGCTTTCCTTGGCTTGTAGGACAGCCCACAAGGAAAAGACAAGGCAGGAGGGAGTTGAAGGTGGGAATTGGATGCCTTCCTGAAGGCAGTTCAAACCATCTTGAACATACAGAGAAAAAGTTTTTCACCAAATGAATAGCCCTCAGGTGCTTGTGTAGAAAAAAACCTGTAATTTCCTCAGTACTTGTGTTGTGCTCGTCACCAGTGTCTAAGTCATTATTGGTTGGAGGTGTTTTCTCTTAATTGTTTTTATTAATAGCAGAAAAATTCATAATTTTTTAGTAGCAATTCTTGCCTATTTTGCTGTGGACATTCTATGATTCCTTGATTTGGGTATTTCCCTCTTCCTTCACAAAATGTAGGTAGGAATGAGCCAGGAAAGAAAAACCTTTCACTTATGTGGGTGATACAGAAGTGTCTGCATGTCAGGAGGTACATGGGAAGCTTCTGGCTTCCTTCTCCCTGCAGCTGGGCCTCAAGTCAAGGGTGGGTGGGTAGGTGGCTGCTGTGGATTCCCATCTTCTCTCCATGCCCAGGACATCTTCACAACTGACTGAAGCTTATCTAATGCAGGAAGATGAAAAATAAACCCTGCCAGCTTGTCAGTGCCTCCTGGATAGCTTGTGCAGCCTTGAGAGAGCAAAGTGTCTGCCATGCTCATGCTGGGCAATGAAAGGAATAAATGAATTTGTGGCTGAAAGGGGGAGTTGATGGATGGCACTTGTGGAATATTAAACTCCCTTTTTTAGGGGAGAAAGATGTTCTTCAGCCAGACAAATTTTATCCATTCACACTTCAGGTGAGGGTGCCACAGTGAGCTGAGGCAGTTGTGAGGACTGGAAGAGAAAGCACCTGCCTGAGGCAAGTTTCTGTAGCACTTCCAGAAGTGGCAGTGGCTGTTTCAAAAGAAGCTTCAATACTACTTAAGGCTGAAATCAGTTAACTTAGAGAAATCTGAAAACGGCCACATTCAGCAGGGATCTCACTGTGGGGTTTTATTTAGCTACCTATTGAAATTCATAAAGAAGGAAATAAACTGAGTCTGTTGGATCATAGAATCATAGAATAGTCTGGGTTGGAAGGGACCTCAAAGATCATCGAGTTC
>VZTY01029379.1:329136-343770 GCA_013400935.1 Turnix velox
CCCTATGAGGACAGGCTGAAGGAGTTGGGGTTGTTCAGCCTGGAGAAGAGAAGGCTCAGAGGGGACCTCATAGTAACTTATCAGTACCTGAGGAGGTCCTACAGAAAGGCAGGGGAAGGAATTTTTAACATAATATCGGATGGGAGGACTAGAAACAATGGATATAAATTAGAGGGGGATAGATTTAGACTAGACATAAGAAAGAAATTCTTTACAGTGATGGTGGTGAAATACTGGAACAGGTTGCCCAGGGAGGTTGTGGATGCCCCATCTCTGGAGGTGTTCAAGACTAGGCTGGACAGGGCACTGGGCAGCCTGGTCTAGTGGGAGGTGTCCCTGCCTATGGCAGGGGGGTTGGAACTCGATGATCTTTAGGGTCCCTTCCAACCCAAACTATTCTATGATTCTATGATTCTATGATTATGGGCCTGTTTGGGTGCTGTGCATAGGAGCAGGTGCTTCTTACTCTGCTATCCTTGGCTGGGAAATTATTCTTTTTCATCTACATTCCTAATACATAAACAGGGTTACTCCAAAGGTGTAAGGTTCCGATGCTCGTTTTCTCCTACCTGGAAACAACTAACAATAAATCATGTATTTGCTCAGCTGTTCAAAAGCAGCTACACTGCTTCCATGTGCCAACAGCTCTGGCTGTTAGGTGACAGGGAGGAACAAGCCCCACACTAATTTTTAAGGTCTTCAGTTATGTTTGCAGAAAATAGGGAGGGAGAACAAAGAGAGAGCCAGAACTGAATGGAAAAAAACCTGTCTCTTTGTCAGACTCATAATGAAAATTCAGACTAATAAAGAAAGCTCAGTCTCCATTCTGTGCTGCCAGAAATTTACTGTCTTAAAAATGAAGGCAGTTTGCTTTAGGAGGATCAGCACTGAAGACAGTGAAATTTCAGTACCAGTGCTAGCATGACTTCTCTCTCTACAATGATCATGAGAAGAAGAAAGAGGCATCACCCAGTCTTCCCTTGTCCCACGGCTTCTGGCTGCTCAGTACCAGGAGACCAGCTTGACTGGACAAAGCTCAGTAGGGAAGTGCTGTTTGTAAATATGTGACAAAGAAGGATTACCTTGCAGCAGCAGGTCTTCCTTGGAAATGGGATTCCTTGATCACAGGCTTCCCAAAAACATTGCAATGGGCTTCTTTTGATGACAGCTCCTAACACCCAGCTTCAATCAGACTCACCTTCACGGTTCCCCAAAGACACTGTGAGCTTCTTCAGAGCTGCTTTTCCATGTGAAGAGCTAGGCTTGCTGCTGTTGAAGCCTTGTTACATTTTTCAATATACTCCTTAATACTAAACCATTCCTGGTTTTGTCTGAGTTTCCTTTCTAAGCTTCTCTTTCTCGGAGCTGGTGGGTTTTATTTTAATGTCAATAATTTTCAACATTGAGCACTGTGAGCAAAGCAACAGGAGGAAAATCCACTTAGGATCTCCAAAGAGCTTACCAAGCAGTTTTTAAAGAGCTGGCAAACATGGAGAAATAACTTAAAACATATTTTATGACTTTGGAGGCCTGTTCTGAAATAAATATTTTAGCCTGAAAGAGGGATGAGAGTGAAAGAAGGATGGAGAAATGAAAAAATTATCTGTGCTGGGATAAGGCAGATATCACTAACCAAATACTTTCAAGGTTTGATGTATACCAGAGCCCAAAAAGCTTTCATATTTATTACAGCTATTTTGCATTCCTTGCTTTACTTTGAAAGAGCTTCCCTAGTTTAAAACACCATTCAGGTCATGTCACTGCTGTTCCTGCTTGCCTCTCATCAGCTAGAGTAACATATAGGAAATAACACATGCCCTCTACAATTCTTCTGGGCCATCAAAGCACAGACAAGGTCCAGTGTTATTAATGATGCTCCTTCTGGATGTCAGCATCATCAGATCCAGATGATGGCAGCTGAAGGACGCAGATCATTCTCCTCTGATAACCATACCCTCTTAAATTGTCCTAGTTTGCAAATATTTAATGCAATATCCCCCTCATTCTTCTGCCATAGCTTTGCCACTTCTATACATCTTTTTGCCATTGGTCCATGTTTTTTAACTCCTCATCCTTTCCTCTTAAAAAGACCTTTCTCAGCTTCTTTGTTTGCTCATTCCCTTCCAAAAGATCCTTCAACAAAATCACAGACTGTCACAAGCAAGGCGTCTGTATTTCCAAGCCCTCACTGCTTCCCTGGGTAATTTATGAAAATGGAAGAGCCTGTTACAGGCATAATCCAATTTGTTCTCTCCCAGCATCATAAGCACATTTGAAGCCAGATAAGACAATTATCACATGGATCTTTAATACCTGCAATTTATAGCTAAAGAGGTTCATTCTGATAGCTTTGTTTTCAAGTGATACAGAATTATAGAATGGTTTGGGTTGGAAGGGACCTTACAAATCATCTAGTTCCAAGACCCTGCCATGGGCAGGGACACCTCCCACTAGACCAGATTGCTTAATGCCTTGTCCAGCCTGGCCTTGAACACCTTCAGGGATGTTCCAGTGTCTCACCACCCTCACAGTGCTAAAGCAGTGGCAGGGGCTCTGCAGCAGTGAGGCAGCAAAACTGTCCCTGCAGCAGATTGCCTGGCACATCCAGACTAGAAATAAAGGATGTAAATTGGAAGGGGTCAGATTCGGGCTGGATATGAGAAAGAAATGGATGCCCCCTCTCTGAAGGTGTTTAAGGTCAGGCTGGACATGGCACTGAGCAGCCTGATCTAGTGGGAGGTGTCCCTGCCTGTGGCAGGGGGGTTGGAACTTGATGATCTTTAAAATCCCTTCCAACCCAAACTATTCTATGATTCTATGATCCTATGATCCACACAATGTCAGCACAGAGCATGTTTCTGGGGAGAGACGATACTCAGAGTTCCCTACCAAATTGCTCCTTGGGGAAATGGGGCAAAGTGATGATAGAGCTTGCCTCCTTGCTGCGTGGTGGCCAGTGGCTTCTTCATGAAATGGTAGGGAGGTGCTCCAACACTTTCACCAACTTCAGCCTGGAGGAGAATTCCAGAAAGCACATGAAAAAAGAGAATTGCTACTAAAAAGTGTTTTCATAATCCTTTCATTTTCATTTACCCAAAATGACTTGCATATTTAACCTTCATCACTGTGCAGAGCAGGAGCCCACAGACAGTGATATTCAAGGCTGAGTACCAAAAAGTCAATATTTTCAAGAGAGCTCAGTGAAGTTGCTAGTGAGCCTGCAAACATTTGCCTTTTAGGACTATGCATGAATACTGATGTCACAACATGCAGTTGCTCTTTATGAAAATAATCTGATTTCTAAATTAATTACTGGCTTTTTACCATTGTTTATGACTCAGGGTGCAGAACTGAAATATTCTAATTATTTCATGATAAGAAATGAAGATGGGAACATGTGATTCCATCATGTGGAATGGTCTGTGACTGTCTATTTTCAAAAGATAAGGTCTGATCTGATAAAGAATTAGTTTGCTTCACCTACATGAACAAAACCAATAGATACCATAAAAGGTCACCAGGAGTATCTCAAGTTAGCAAACATCAGGCATTTTAGTCCAATCTAATGTGCAAACTTTGAGTATTATTTGCTAAAATAATTGAGTGCTTGCATTTGATCAGCAGAAAAATACCAGGTATATTATGACCACACAATGTAGATTTGCAAATTAAAGGTAAAAAATTATTTTCTCTCAGAATGTTTGTAATTATCTCAGGATAAATCACCATGACTCAAGAGCCACAGACTACTACTCATAGCTATGCATCTGGGGCATTACTCTACTTTCTTATCAATCCAAACATAAGAATATTTTATAACAGTCAGGAGTTAAGGCTCTTTGATGTTTATGTGCTTCTTTGGTGAATTTTACTAGGGAGATCTTCTAGCTAATGCTTTTTTAGCTATTTCTTGATATATCCAAGTCATCAGAATATCGCAGCTCGGAGGGTCTGTGGTGCATTTCTTTAGGGACTTCATTAGTGGAAGATCTTCTAACTTAGTGTACAGGCTACTTTTGATGCATCAGTCATACATACAATATTCAACTCTAATTCACAGGGTTAAGGAGAAAGGATATTTTGGATAGCGACTTATAATAGTTATCCAAACAGTGTTCTAAAATTAAAAGGTATTATTTGCATATGTATAAAATTAACTAAAGACTTTCAAACAGTAAAAAAAGCTTGCTATGGGGTCATGCCCATGTGGCAAATTAGCTTTTTCTCTTTAGATCATTTGACCTGCAAATTACTCAGGGTGTTACAGAACAAATGGTCTGATCTGTAGCTGGATCCAGAGGACACAAGCTGGGATGAGTGTGGGAAGCCAGGCTGCAACAGTGCACAGGGGGGTGACAGCAGAGAGAGGATGCTTTGAAGGAGTGAGGAACTGGTGAGATTTGGGACAAGTTAGGAGTGGATTGAGCTACTCAGAGGGTGGTACTTCTACCCTATGCCTTTTCAAAGGAACTATGAGTCAAAGCAAAGTCCCTGCATTAGCCCAGAGGGAGTTGCTCACATTTAGCCATAAAGAAAGACTTAATGAGTAAATGATGAAACGTGAATTTTACCTTTTCTAGAAGATGGCATTTGGCCCATAGACAGGCAGAGATTATCCATTCTCAGTGCTTCTTATTTATACCTTGAGGAGCTGACAGCTCTCCTAAAAGCAGGCTGAGGGTTTTTAGACAGTCTGAGGTTTAAAATTAGGCACTGGAACTAATAGGCTGCTATTGTCTCATAATTATATTTGACATGATGCTCTTAACTCTTTTCTGAAACATCATCCCTCATCAAATGGAATCAGCATGCCAGCAGCAGCCAACCAGCAGCATGATACTGGGGTATCACAGCTCCTGCTCACTCCAGTTTCCTCTGGATGACACACAGAGGCCCCAGCTCATCAGGAAAAGTCCACCTGAGTGAGGGTATGCCTTTAGCTGCAAACCTAAATTTAAAAATTTTGCTTAGGATTGCTGCTTGGAGACCTGGCTGAGAGGTGTTCTTCCCATCCTGTTTCTTCCTTGCACTGGAAGCCAAGGTAGCAAATTGTTGTAGGGACCTTTTCTAGCCACTCCTTACATCACCTCCACCAGTAGCTCAGGTGTCCTGGCTGACAGAGCATCTAGAAGGAGCCAAGCCAAGCAGGAGCTTACTTTCCTCTGTCACCTTCCCAGTAGTGAGGGAAGCCATATGGACCTTTCCTTCATCCCTGGTCACAGCCTGGAGCTCTGAGCAAGCACATTTTCATCACAAGAGTCAGGCAGGCATCAGTCTCCTGTCACCAGAAGGAAGAATAAAGGGCTGCAACTCAAGTCCCTTTAGTCACACGAGGCACTTAGGAGCTTCAAGTTTTAAATTTTTTCACCCAAGCTGCTGGAGCAGTGACCTTCAAGGTATTGCCCTGACAACTTGTGCGTTTTAATAAAGCGCAGTCTGGTGGAAGGGAGTTCATTTACACAGGTTTTCATTCTTCCAGCTCTATCATCAGTGCACCAGCCTCACTTATTGAATTCCCCTGTCGATAGAGCAACCAACTGCAGCACATTCACATCCAAGTCCTCAAATGAAGCACCTGTTCTCAGTTACTTGAGGACTAATTCCTCTTTTCCACTTGGTTCCCTTTCTTTCTCTGCTTTTGGCTTCTGGTTCTCCTGGCACAGATACAAATAATAGGAGATCCAGTTGGGGACGCTGCCACCTTAAATAGCCCTTTTATTTTTTTAGTGCCTTTTCTTCATTTGCCTTGCTCTGTTCTTTCAGCTGCCTCTCTCTCATCAAAAGCCCAGTTCAAACCAATCTGTGCAATCTAATGCAAGCCAACATGATTATTTTTTTTTTGGTACTGTTGTAAAAAGCCAATAAATGAAAAAGGAGAATGCCCACATCTCAGACAGGTCTCTTACTGAGTTCTACCTTCAGGTATAAAATCATTTAGGCAAAGTACTTTGGCATGTAAGTACCTTAAATAACCAAGTAGATTATTCAAAACCACCCTCTCACCTTGGCCATGTAGTCCCATGGGACATTCATTACCTCCCAGATGAAAAGCACAGAACTCTGCAGCTTTTTGTGGTGCTAAATGCCCAGGTTCTAGTTTGATTCAGAAGCCATTCTTTTATTCCTCTGGCTATTGTGCTGTGATAGAGCAAAGAATGAGATCTTTTTGAGTGTCTAAAGATGATGGTTATGGGTTAATTAATGTTTCAGCAGGGGTGATAGAAGGGAGAGTTATGCATTTTTAAGGTGATTCATGTTGCCTCACCGGATTTAATTCTAATGGGAAACTTATTTCACTATATTTATGGGTAATGTCCATTCATATCCTAGATATCTCTCCAGGGAGACTTCTCTCCATGGCCATGCAGCTCCTTTGAAGAAATATGGACTCCTCTATACGCATCTTGGCTATAAATCTACAATTAAAAGAACGGTCCATTTACTTCTTTTGCAATGGCAAAATGTTGCTAACTCATGGCTCCATCAGCCTGGTCCCTCCAGCCAACAAGCCCTTCCCCCACCTGCCCTGTACTAGACCCCAAGCCTGCCACCCTCACCCAAACCAAAAAGTCCACTGTCTTAGGGGAGCTGCATCTCCTGAGGCTGAATTTGCAGCTTTTTAAACTTTTTTTTCCACTGCTCAGAGCCTTTGGACACACTGACAGGACAGATCTGAGCCTGGCTTTCAGACACATGATCTGTTCCTCCTCCCAGCACAGCCAGTGCTGCAATTCCCTCCATCACTGTTTTGCTTTGTCCTCTCCTGAGGTTTGATTCACTTGTGCCCTCAAGGCAGAGCCATTTTTGGACAGGACCTTCAGGGATACCTTTTATTTACGTGGCACTACGTGATTAATTTCCTGCTGAGGTGGCAGGAATAGAGCAGTGACACAACAATCTGCTTAAATTCCCTTTTCTGTCTTCTCTCCCCTTCTTTCTTTTATTGTTTCTTGGCTTATTCTAAGCCTCAAGAAACTGCTGTCTAGTAACCCTCCACCATCTGCTGTGCTGCCTGCAGAGAGAAGCTATGGCAGAAGATATATTTCCTTCTTTCTTTTCCCCTTTCTCCTCTGCCAGGATTTTGCATGCTCTTTGGATATATTCTGCTCCCACCAATTCAAAGGCCACAAGGGTCTGGGATGCTAAATTGATATGCAGAAATATTAGTGTCAAACTATTCAGAGATCAGCATTATCCTGATGTATAAGAAATACAGGTAAGCATGCACGTAGCACTCTGTACACCTACCTCCTCCTGCAGCCACATACAAGGGCATGAAAACAACCTGAGCCCATGTGTTTGGAGGCAGAAGGAAGGGAAAGGACAGATGCAAACTCTGACAGACTCACTTCCCTGGCTCCTGGAGCAGCCCTGAACCAGACCCCCAGTTACCAACATGGCTGGATTCAGGATCAATACAGCATTTGTTTGCATTCAGGGGTTAAATGCCACCAGTTCAGAAGATCTCCTGGTCTGTAACAAAGCCTTTGAGAACAGAAGTTCAGAAAAAACTCAACTGTCTGTGTAATATCAACACTTCCAAGAAGGGTTTCATTAAGAAGCATTTCTAAAAGTTATTTTTCCTATTAGGCAAGTTCTCATGGCTGTAGCAATGGTCTGGAGGTATCACTGAGGCTTTCAAAATATGCTAGAGATTTTGTGTATGCAAATGTGTCTGTGTCTCACCCAGCACAATAAGGCCCTGACCTATTTGGATGCTAGGCATGAATATATAAATATTAAATAACTGTTAAACTGCTACATCAATTCAGTATCTTGACAAAAACATTTGACTGAGGATTTTTAAAACCAGCAAGATTTAAACTCTTTTCCCTTTGGGACATTTTATCTGAGTGTATTGCAATGTTTACCCCATTAGAGCTGTTTGCTGAGCTGAGCTAAAATACACGTTGAGCAAAGGAAGCTGCAAAGACTTTTAATGCAACAACAAGAAATCTTAGTCTGACCATGGCCCTGTTACTGCTCAGTCTGAACTGCAGGAGCCTCCCAGTATCATCCCATTGGTCCATAACCACCAGCCAAGATGCATGAGCAAGGAGCAGAAGTGTAATTAGGCAGCCAAAAGGAGGTGGTTTTAGCGACAAGCTACGTCTGCCATCACTCCACATCTACACGGA
The DNA here is from genome assembly GCA_013400935.1 of Turnix velox. NCBI lineage: Eukaryota > Metazoa > Chordata > Aves > Charadriiformes > Turnicidae > Turnix > Turnix velox. Next base: position 337,275 of record VZTY01029379.1, read on the forward strand.
ATGACAACAGTGCAGATAGTTGGGAAAAGAGAAGGAGAAAGAGTTAGAGAAGTCTATCAGTTGTACCAAGAGTGGAGGGAGGGTGATTGTACCCCACATCAATGTGACCACAGGGGATTTGGACCATTAAGGCAGGGTTTGCCAGAATGGAGGGAACATGGGGATGTGAAACACAGCATGAGAGTAGTTGAGCATGGTCTGATGCTACTCACTGTCTTACTTGGTGCTTTGGCTTACTTTCCAGCCTTTGACTTCATCTCTGACACCCGTGCCCAGAATCCCCCAGGACCTACAAAGCTGTGCCAGGTAGTACAATTTATTGGGATGCTAGAAAATGGAGGAAGGAAAGAGGAGGAGCAGTGCAGGAGGATTTGATTGCCCATGCCACCATCTATCAGAGCACACACTCCACCCCTGCATCTCACAGGACATTTTTCTGGCTGTAAAACCTCTTTTCATTCTTCCCCATCTGCTCTGGACCAAGCTCTGGGCCCATTCTCCAGTTCACATTTGTGACTGGACCTGGAGGACATGGTGAAGATACAGTTAGACCTAGGCTTAGCCCTGTTTGGCATAGAGAATTTGTCTTTTATCCTAATGATTTGAAGACATACTATTATTTAATCCTCTTGGGATTTTGGCAAATTGATCGCTGCATATGGTCCATTCTTGAATTAACTTCCAGGGGAAGTCACATTGATGAAATTCCCATTACTAAATAAAATTATGGCATTACCAGATTCCTTCCTAATTTTTTTTCTGAGTTAGTAAAAGAATTAAGTTTCTGTTAAAAATTATTGTCAATTGAGTTTTAGGGAATATATAATTTTTAGCAGATGTCTCCTATGTTCCAATCCAAGGCATGCACCAGATTTTGGATCAAGTTTAGATAATACAAAGTATTATGAGAGACAACTTGTATCCCAGAAATCCTAAATAAGTTGTGCAGGGTGGCAAAAATGGCATCTCCCTTGTATAGAAATTGAAAGAGATTAAATAGCTTGTCCAAGGACACATAGGGAGCCAAAGTCAAGACCTCAGCCCAGTTCTCCAGCAAATGCCTTAGCCCTCAAGTCTACCCTGTCCTCCTCAGCACAGAATGAGAAAAAATTATTAGAGAAATCTGAAGTTCAAACTACTTGCTGCTTGGAGAGCAGCCCATGTCCTGGCTGCTTTATCAGTTTATGTGGAAAGACTCCAAGACATTACTTATATTGACTCAACATTAAATGGCAATAACCACCACGACAGATTTACTGTCTGGCGATGTCTTCCTGTCTGCTGTAGTAACAGTAATGATAAATTTTTTACTCATTAAAAGATTTAGGTACTTAGTCCCTCTAGCAACATTTTGAGTTTTCCTGCTCTTGGGAAGATCAAATCCTTATCAACAATATTTTATCAGGGGAAGATCACACCTGGTGGTACCATACAGCAGCAGGGAGGTTTTGCCTGGGTGTGTTACTGTCTTTGAAGGGACCATTTGACTTTCATGCTGTCAATGCCATGAAGCTACAACTCAAGGGCAGATTGAGAGGATGCAGTCAGCAAACATCTGCTGTTGTCTGGGAAATATTCAGGTGTAATAAGTGCCTAACAGTCATGGTTCGAGGCAATGAATGGCTCAGACATCCCTCCACCGTCTGAAAACCATCAGGACGTGCAACAAGAAAAATACCTGAATTATGGACCCATGATAAAGCCAAATGGTCTTGCTTTCTTCCACCTTGAGGAAGGGTCAAAATGGAGAAAAAACTAGGCTCAGGCATCTCACCATTACACCAAGATAGGACTTTCAGAAGCGTGCCTCATCAGCCTTGGGGATGAACATTCATTTCTTCATTTCAGCCATCAGTCACAGGTCTTCAAGCACCCAGCTGCTGCCAAAGTCTGTCATTAGCCAGGCAGATGAGCCTTATTTCCACAGAAATCATGCACCTACTGAAGCTGGGCTGTTTACTACTAATTTCAGCAGGGACAGGCTTTCACACTATGTTTGCTCATTAATTTCTCTCACCTTAGTTTGCCTAAGCAGGGGACTGAAGTGATGAAACCATTTTACTTGCTCTTTGGTTTTGGAGCTATAATTTGGTTTGGTCACCAGTTACCAAACTACACAAACAACCATCCAGCCTTCAGCAAATATCAAAAATAGCCTAAATAGCCCTGGTACTCCCTCTGGCACTGAAAACAACAGGAAGCAACAAAGAAATAGCATTAAGGAAGGGTATACATGCAGCACTTAATCCTTGTTTGTGCTGGCTCCATGCATACACACAGGGGTGCAAGGGACCTATTCACAGCTGAGACATGTGCTGGAGGCAGGAGGTGGGAAAAGCAAGATGAATGGTTTTTCTTACACCTCCTGCTCTCAAACAGGCTCTGTGAATCTCACCTTGCTCCTCACTGCTGTTGCTCTCTTATTAGGAGTAATCACCAGACTGTTAATTCCACAGGGAAGCATGGTGGCCTCTGCCCTACACCACCAGGCTGTCCTCTAGTTCAGCTGCTCTTCTCTGGCTCACCTCCCTTTAAACCAACATGCTGATATACATTTATAATTTTTTTTCCATGCACATGAAAGGGATAAAGGAAGAAGAGAAACGTCAACAATTAATCTCAAGATCGGTGCTTTTCCATTCTAAATGTCAGGATCTGTGTCCATCCCTTCCAGAGATGAAATAAAGCTAATGAGATTGCTGTGAAGGAGACATAGTTCTGCACTCGACCACGGAGGGACAGAGAAACAGGCACTAGAGGAAATATTATAACTAAACACTTATTTGCTGAGTGTCTCTGTTCTCTGCCCACACTTTGATGATGGGGTGTCTCATTATTCTGTGCTGAGCAAGCACAGAACAGGTTCAGGACATCACTAAAATGTGTGTTTAATTTTAAGTCTGTGCTTCTGTCTCTGCAGAAACTCAAATGCACACAGAAACGCCATCCTGAATAATGACACACTGCAGGGAAGAATAGGAGAAAGACAAAAACAGCTATGTTTTATGACTTAGGACCTCATTTAAAAGTATCTCCATCCAGGTTTTTCCTCCTTTGTTGACTTCAATTACCCCATTTGTTATCCAAATACTACCCATCTAAACTATTACTTATTGCAGGTGATGAACACCCCTGGGCTTTCAGAGAGTGACTTTCAAAGTGAGCAGGAGGGACATTTTGGTTCAGGCTGTAATCCCAACCCCAGGACACAGGGATATACTCCCAGTGAGACCCTCCACTCCAGACTTGGTTGTGAGCACAGGATATTTCTTTTACCTGTTGAAGACCACAAGGCACCTCTTCCTCCAGTTACATGCATTTGACTACATGTATATAAGCCTTTTCGCACTCCAACAGCAAGTCTCCATGAAGTCCCATAAAGTCACCATAAAGTCAAAATAACATTTCTGCTGCATGAGGTTGCTCTGCTGCACATCACACATCAGGCTGCAGGAATTACCCCAAGCAGAAGCCCAAGGTACCACTCCATAGAGGCAACAGCAAGGCTGGGACCATCATGGGCACAGTATTTTGAAGAGGTGAGGCAGGACTTTCTGATTTACCTCTTTCAATGATACTCTTTGCAAATGTTTCTCTTTCATCTTAATTCATTCATGAATGAGCTTGAACCTCATTTGATGCATTTCTTATAATTGACCAGATGCTGTTTGGGCACATGGTTTCCCAACAGCCCAGGCTGTCTCACAGGCAGCACTGTCTGACTCTTTTTTTTTCTACCCCCTGCTGTTCTTGATTATTATTCTGGCTATATGCTGGCCATATGTATTCCTTCTGCTTCCTAATTACTCTGAAATTTTTCCAAGGGAAAACTGAACAAGCATACTCCTGTTTGTTTATGGGTTTTGGTAGAAGATATGAAAATTATTCTGAATAGGAAAAAATTAAAAATCCATTCACTCAAAAAGCTGGAAGTAGTGAACTGCAAGGGGCCAGTCTGGACCACTTTACTAGGCAGAGCAATTCACTTCTCCCTCTCTCTCATGTCTCCTTTCCTTGTTCTTTAGTCTTTATTTTCACCTGTTCAGCCTCATAAAAGCTCTGGGAAATGGAAGATCCTGGGGTTTCCATGTAATTTTGGATTTGCACTGAAGTTTGTCAGCATTGCTGGCAAGAAACACGTGGCACCAGTCACAGAGCAAGGTCAGGGGAGGCAAATCGTTGCTTGCATAAGCTGTGGTGTCCTTGTTGCAAAGTTTAACCTTCTTAATAAGCAGCGGTGGTTTGATTTAACTAACGCTAAGTGATGCCGGCTGGATTTCACTCAGGGTCCCTGCTGTAGATATTCTGAAGCTTTGATGGGAATATTGCTATTCATCTACAATGAGGGCAGGTTTTCATTTGATGTTAGTGATGCCAATATTGCAAGCACTTGCTTGGGACTGGAGAACTTTTAACTGCTGACTGTGTCTGTTCTTAGTTTCCTCTCCAGCAGCAGGAAATAATGATCCACTGACTCCAGTGGAGCACAGCTGATTTACACCTGCTGAACATCCAGCCTAAGGTGTTTCATCGATTCCCTCATTGGGAAAAAAAAAATAGATGAAGTGGATCATTCCTGTTTAGACTAGGAACATGTATTCTTTCTGATGGAGCATCTGAGCAGCACATTTAGAAGAGTTTCTCCTCTCCTGCGCAGCACCAAGTAGTGGCATTATTTTGTATCATGTGAGGATTTTTAAAAAATGTATTCAGCTTTCGCCTTCTATTATCTTGGATCATTAGCCAGCATCCTGTTATGCAATGTGATCAGTGGAGCTTGGTGCAGCATCTCACAATGTGATATCATTTCTCAAACAGAGCATGCAGTGGGGAAGAAATTAATTTCTCAAAGCTGCCGCATCATTACTGACACAGTAAAATCAGATGGCTTCCCTAGTTGTTTTAAAGGTTTTAAAAGCTCAAGCTGAATGCTGAATTAGAGCAGTGGAGAGTTATTTAATATATCTATTTCCAGGACAAGAGGGTTATTTTATTTGAGGACGTGATTACATTGGTGAATAAAGTCTTCCTGTGATCTCCTAGGTATCCCTTTTCTTAGGAGCTGCCAGAGAAAACTGTTTTGTGGGCATAGGGGTTGAAAGCACAGGGAGGAACAGATCTCCATACACAGGCTCTCCAAAATCCTCCTGCAGAGTAATAATTTAGTCCATGCCTCCAAGCTTTTCCCACTCTCCCTGAGTAGGGAGCAAGATGGGGATCTCACTAGCCATAGATTCATCAGACACATCAATGTACTGCATGTTGTCCTGTACTGCATCCAGCACAGAGGAGATATGTGGGGTACAGCCCCCAGCCTGCCTTTCTGTGCTGAAATAGTCCAAGAGGTCTTTTCCCCAGGGAAGGATGAAAACTCTTGTGTGATTTTTCCTCCTGAATGAATGCCACACCGACCTTCCCCGCATAAACCCCTAGAAACTGAAGGAAAATTCTATACTTTTTTGTTCAAACGCCTGGATCTCTTTCATACAAAGTTAGGGAGTATGAATCACTCACACAGAGGCATTCATGCAGATAAAGTGCTGTGCACCACTTTGAAAAATTACCTCTAGAAATATGGTTCAAATGATGCAAATCCAAGGGATGCGATATGGTGTTGAGAACTCATTAAAACCATCGCTTCAAGAAGTTTCTTTAAAAATTGTTAGTGCTGGAAATGGAGGGAAAAAAAAAAAAAAACAACAACAGTTGCAGCCTAAAAGTAAAATTAGTTTGTTTCTCCCATGGGAATAAAATAGCCCAAGTTAATTTACTTCCTTGCAGTATTTTGTCCTTAAACTGTTATCCACAAATAAATAAAGTAAATAAGATGTTTGTCCTTCTTGCCCACCAAGCCCAGAAGGTGTGAGAGGACGTCAGCTTTCCTGCTCAAGCTGTGACCTGCTGTGCATGTCAGCAGCTGGTGGAACTGCTTCTCCAAGGCAAAGAGGACACCTCCCCATCTGCTCTGCATTTATTATCCTCAACTTAAAAAAAACTACCAAAACATATATTTTGAAGCAGTGCAGCTGGAAAACTTACAATTTCTTTTTGCCAAAAGGGATGCTGAGCAGACTACAGGAATCCAGAAAAGTGCCCCAGTGTCACAACAGCCTCAAAACCTGAGCACAGAACAAACACGCCGGACTCCGTGCCTCAGCCCTTCAACCCTTACAGACAAAAGCAGAGATAAGTAGCTCCCATCGAGGTATCCACCACAAAATTTCTAATGCTTCTTCAGCCAGCCAGGATCACAGCAATCTCCTCTCTGTCCTCTAGTGACAGCAGAGTTATAACATTTCTGAGGATCATTAAGGACAGAAGATGGTGACAACTCAGGCTCCCTGTGTGACTGCTGGGTTGAGCCTGGGTGACCTGGTACTGTGGGTTCTTTTCCTCAGGGAGCCTGGGCTCCAGATCATAGAATCATAGAATAGTTTGGGTTGGAAGGGACCTTAAAGATCATTGAGTTCCAACCCCCCTGCCATAGGCAGGGACA